>CM053037.1:4224797-4567297 GCA_028564925.1 Lithobates sylvaticus
GCTGCAGGAGAGGTGCGAGGGACACATGAAATGGCCTGGAAGGCTGGATTTGGCCCACCGGCTTTGTGTTTGACACATGGGGGTGCTGTAGAGCAAATAGCCTAGTAACATTTGTTTTTGCCCCATACAAAGAATTAAGGGTGCCATTCCATGCTCTGGTAGGTCCTCATCTGCTGTCAGTTTCAGTCGCTGGGAGTGCAGGTAGGGAAAGGGCTCATCTCAGCTCCACAGAAGTCAATGAAGGAAAGAAAGTAAGTCCCGAGCCCTGCACATCACATAAAACCCTCATGTAAGAAGAAGAAGCAGCCTCAGCCTAGACTCTGTCCAGCCCAAGCCTCCTACACATTTTGCCCCACCCATGGGCCTTAGTCATGGCTAAGCCCCATGATTAATGCCACGTACACACAATCTGACTTTAAAGGACTTGGTCCGGCAGACAATCCGACGGACTTTGCAGCTGAGGTCCGCCGGACTTTCAAACGAACGGACTTGGCCACACACGATCACTCCAAAAGTCAGACGGATTCGAACGTGATGACGTAGAATAAGGAAGTTCATAGCCAGTAGCCAATAGCTGCCCTAGCGTCGGTTTTAGTCCGTCGGACTAGCACGCAGACGACCGGATTTTTCGACCGGACTTGAGTCCGTCGTAAAGATTTGAAACAAGTTTTATTTCTAGGTCCGCCGGACTCTTGGGAATAAAAATTCTGCTGGAGCCCACACATGATCGAATTGTCCAACGGATTCAGTCCGCCGGACCAAGTCCGTCGAAAATTCTGGTTGTGTGTACGCGGCATAAGCCCTGTGGTTAGGACGAAACGCGTAAGTTCTTACATGAGGGTTTTGTGTGATGTGCAGAGCTTGGTACTTTTTTTGTTTTTGCAGCCATTCTCACAGAACGAATGTACACGCAGTTTCACATAATAGCTCTGCAAATTAGAGTGTATGGATCTCCAGAGACACCGAGAGCAATAGCAACATTGACTGGAGCAACTTCAAGTTTTACCCAGTTTACCCCCTCAAAATCTTTCTGGTCAGACAGCTGCCTATATAACGAGTAGTGATGGGGCAGTAATGGCTTTTTGCTCACCTCAACAATGGCAGAGTCAATGCTGGCTTGTAGCGAGATGAACCCCAATTTCCAGTACTCCAGGCTGTGGCAGTTATAATCCACATCATCACAGTAACCTGGAGGAACACACAGGTGAGCAAAGACAAAAAAAGAACACCATGAAGAGGAGATTCCCACTGACCACTAATGTAAGGAGCGTTCCTCCAACTGTGACCACCAATGTAAGGAGCATTCTTCCTATTGTGACCACCAATGTAAGGAGCATTCTTCCAACTGTGACCACCAATGTAAGGAGCATTCTTCCAACTGTGACCACCAATGTAAGGAGCATTCTTCCAACTGTGACCACCAATGTAAGGAGCATTCTTCCCACTGTGACCACCAATGTAAGGAGCATTCTTCTCACTGATCACCAATGTAAGGAGCATTCTTCTCACTGATCACCAATGTAAGGAGCATTCTTCCAACTATGACCACCAATGTAAGGAGCATTCTTCCATCTGTGACCACTAATGTAAGGAGCATTCTTCCAACTGTGACCACCAATCTAAGGAGCATTCTTCCCACTGTGACCACCAATGTAAGGAGCATTCTTCCCACTGTGACCACCAATGTAAGGAGCATTCTTCCCACTGTGACCACTAATGTAAGGAGCATTCTTCCCACTGTGACCACCAATGTAAGGAGCATTCTTCCCATTGTGACCACCAATGTAAGGAGCATTCTTCTCACTGATCACCAATGTAAGGAACATTCTTCTCACTGATCACCAATGTAAGGAACATTCTTCTCACTGATCACCAATGTAAGGAACATTCTTCCCACTGATCACCAATGTAAGGAACATTCTTCCCACTGATCACCAATGTAAGGAACATTCTTCTCACTGATCACCAATGTAAGGAACATTCTTCTCACTGATCACCAATGTAAGGAACATTCTTCTCACTGATCACCAATGTAAGGAACATTCTTCTCACTGATCACCAATGTAAGGAACATTCTTCTCACTGATCACCAATGTAAGGAGCATTCTTCTCACTGATCACCAATGTAAGGAACATTCTTCCCACTGACCACCAATGTAAGGAACATTCTTCCCACTGATCACCAATGTAAGGAACATTCTTCCCACTGATCACCAATGTAAGGGACATTCTTCCCACTGATCACCAATGTAAGGAACATTCTTCTCACTGATCACCAATGTAAGGAACATTCTTCTCACTGATCACCAATGTAAGGAACATTCTTCTCAATGATCACCAATGTAAGGAACATTCTTCTCACTGATCACCAATGTAAGGAACATTCTTCTCACTGATCACCAATGTAAGGAACATTCTTCTCACTGATCACCAATGTAAGGAACATTCTTCTCACTGATCACAAATGTAAGGAACATTCTTCCCACTGATCACCAATGTAAGGAGCATTCTTCCAACTGTGACCACCAATGTAAGGAGCATTCTTCCCACTGTGACCACTAATGTAAGGAGCATTCTTCCCACTGTGACCACCAATGTAAGGAGCATTCTTCCCACTGTGACCACTAATGTAAGGAGCATTCTTTCCAATAGCCACCAATGTAAGGACCATTCTTCCCAATGGCCACCAATGTAAGGAGCATTCTTCCCATTGTGACCACTAATGTAAGGAGCATTCTTCCCACTGTGACCACCAATGTAAGGAGCATTCTCCCCAATGGCCACCGATATAAGGAAATGGGTGGAAATGTAGCGCTGAAAAAAAGACTACAAACAGTAGAGAAGTAACTCCTGAACCCGGTTCACAAGGGAAATCATTCCTCATAGTTCGTTTGGTAGCCTCCTTGAAGATTTTGGATGAATCCTTGGAACACCCTGATCTAGTTGCTGCTTCCAACATCCATGCTTGTTTGACCTGGTGCCGCTGGCATCCTGGTCCCTGAGATCCGGTAAGAGTAACCATCTTTATCTTCTTTGGATATTGCCCATCTTTGGATGCCATTTGGTTTATGTTGCCATCCCAGTTCCAGTTTGGGAAGAATCTCCTTTTGGTTGGATCAGTGGTGGACTGACAACTCATGGGGCCCCCGGGCAATAGGAGATTATGGGGCCCCCAGGCAATCAGAGATTATGGGGCCACACAGTATACACACACACACACAGTATACAATCACACAGTATACACAGACATGTTTCTATTGCCTGAGAAGGTACCGGAGAGGTGGGGCAGCTATAATCTCAGGATTTTTATACCAAAAGGATGTCGGTAAGGGACATTTCAGAAACAGATGTAAAACAAACACAGATTTTTACATACTGTCCCTAGTTTTACTGAGGCTGGCAACCCTGATGGGGCCCCCTAGTGGCCCGGGGCCCTCGGGAAGTGCCCGAGTGGCCGAATGGTCAGTCCGCCCCTGGGTTGGATAGACCTTTGTGGAACTTTCTTTAGTTTTTACATTCATTCTTCGGAATGATTGTATCACTTTCACTTCTTATTGTCATTTTTCAGCGCTACATTTCCACCCATTACCTTATGAATGTTTGTCACATTTGTGTGTAGCTGCTTTCTTTTTGTTTCACAGAGTAGCGCAATATTTTTTCACTTACCACCAATATAAGGAGCATTCTTCCCAATGGCCACCAATATAAGGAGCATTCTTCCCAATGGCCACCAAAATAAGGAGCATTCTTCCCAATGGCCACCAATATAAGGAGCATTCTTCCCAATGGCCACCAATATAAGGAGCATTCTTCCCAATGGCCACCAATATAAGGAGCATTCTTCCCAATGGCCACCAATATAAGGAGCATTCTTCAAAATGGCCACCAATATAAGGAGAATTCTTCCCAATGGCCACCAATATAAGGAGCATTCTTCCCAATGGCCACCAATATAAGGAGCATTCTTCCCAATGGCCACCAATATAAGGAGCATTCTTCCCAATGGCCACCAATATAAGGAGCATTCTTCCCAAAGGCCACCAATATAAGGAGCATTCTTCCCAATGGCCACCAATATAAGGAGCATTCTTCCCAAAGGCCACCAATATAAGGAGCATTCTTCCCAATGGCCACCAATATAAGGAGCATTCTTCCCAATGGCCACCAATATAAGGAGCATTCTTCCCAATGGCCACCAATATAAGGAGCATTCTTCCCAATGGCCACCAATATAAGGAGCATTCTTCCCAATGGCCACCAATATAAGGAGCATTCTTCCCAATGGCCACCAATATAAGGATCATTCTTCCCAATGGCCACCAATATAAGGAGCATTCTTCCCAATGGCCACCAATATAAGGAGCATTCTTCCCAATGGCCACCAATATAAGGAGCATTCTTCCCAATGGCCACCAATATAAGGAGCATTCTTCCCAAAGGCCACCAATATAAGGAGCATTCTTCCCAATGGCCACCAATATAAGGAGCATTCTTCCCAATGGCCACCAATATAAGGAGCATTCTTCCCAATGGCCACCAATATAAGGAGCATTCTTCCCAATGGCCACCAATATAAGGAGCATTCTTCCCAATGGCCACCAATATAAGGAGCATTCTTCCCAATGGCCACCAATATAAGGATCATTCTTCCCAATGGCCACCAATATAAGGAGCATTCTTCCCAATGGCCACCAATATAAGGAGCATTCTTCCCAAAGACCACCAATGTAAGGGGTATATTTCCAATTTACTCCCAATGAATTGGTTTAGTAGGGGTTCCCCAAGACCTGAAATTTATTTCATGGGTTCCTCTGGGGTAAAAATGGTTGGGAAAGGCTGCAGTAGACTTTTATGCAAACGAAAAAAGTGGCAGTGTTAAAGTTGCAGCAAGCCGATGTTTTTAAGGACGTGAAAGGGCTTCTGACGTAAAAACAGAGACCTCCATGGCACTGCTGAAAATTGGATATCTGCTCTCTTACCTCTTTCAGCCACATAGACGTTGGGGTTCGGGATGGCGTAGGAAGGATATCTGATAAAGTACGTAAACTCATTCTCAAATTCCACACCAGCGGTGATGTTCCCAATAACTGCGTCCCGGAGGTCAGAAGTATTTTGAAACTCATTCACCGATATTTCTGGAATTCACCGATATTTCCATTAATTTATTAGAGAGGATAATTCTGGGGGTGCCCCAGATTCGTACACACATATACTGTATAACACTTGAACGGGAAAGAAAAGATTTTATAAAGCGGTCAGGCCCTCTGATGGACCCCCATATACTCCTCATTCAGCACCATGCTCAGCTGATCTTACCTGGGGTGATGGGGCTTCTGCCGACCCTCTGCATTATGTCCTGGATGGCAGGGGTTGTAGGGATGTAGCCAACTGGAAAACTTTTGTTGCTGAATTCATCGAGACGTCCCAGGACCGCAACTGGCATGTATTCACTTGGGCTTGAAATATCTCTACTAGCCAGCACTGTGAACAGTATGAAGATCATCACCAAATGCTGGAGCCACTCCTGCAAAACCAAACATGGGGTCACCACCATCACCAATTAGGAGCACTATTCCTCTCACTGATACCAATGATGTGGGGCACTATTCCTACCACTGATACCAATGATGGGGCACTATTCCTCCCACTGATACCAATGATAAATGATGGGGCACTATTCCTCCCATTTACACCAATAATGGGGCACTATTCCTCCCACTGACACCAATTATGGGGCACTATTGCTCTCACGAACAGCAATGATGGGGCACTACTCCTTCCACTGATACCGATGGTGGGGCACTATTCCTCCCACTGACACCAGTGATGGGGCACTATTCCTCCCACTGACACCAGTGATGGGGCACTATTCCTCCCACTGACACCAGTGATGGGGCACTATTCCTCCCACTGACACCAAAGATGGGGCACTATTCCTTCAACTGACACCAATGATGGATCACTATTCCTCCCACTGACACAATGATGGATCACTATTCCTCCCACTGACACCAAGGATGGGCCACCATTCTTTCCATTAAAACCAACAATGTGGCATTGTGTTCCCCCCACTGGCCACAGTCTGGCCCCTTAATGCCTGAAGGACAGTAAACTGGCCCTTTGCTTAGAAAGTTTGGAGACCCCTGGGTTAGATAAAGGGGCTCTTAGCCAGAGTAATCCATACTCATACGCTGATGACACTCAACTCTACTTTCGCATCACCGGACAAAAAGACCATCGTCAGCAACTAGAAAGATGCCTCACCTTGATAGACGACTGGATGACCACTAGCTCCCTCAAACTCAACGACTCAAAAACAGAGCTTCTTCTCCTACACGCAAACCAAAATTCCAAAACTAAGACCCCATGGACACTTCCCACCATCTTTGGACAGCCCATTTCTCCAAGCACCAAAGCCAAGAGTCTCGGAGTCATCGTTGACTCAGAAATGTCAATGGATGCACAAATAGGATCAGTAGTCAGCGGATCTCACCATCTCCTCCGCCTGCTACGCAGACTCCTCCCCTTCAGTCCAAAGGAGGACAAAGCAGCGGTAGTTGGAACAATCATTAATTCCCGACTCGACTACGCAAACTCCCTCTACATAGAACTACCCCAATATCAACTTGCGTGCTTACAACTCATCCAAAACATGGCGGCAAGACTGATAGCAGGAAAAAAAAAAATGGGAATCCATCTCCCCACCCTGGAAAGCCTACATTGGCTAACCGTAAAGAATCAGATTACATTCAAGACCCTCTGCCTCACCCACAGATGCACACAAGGAAACGCCCCTCAATACCTACTCGAGAAAATAAAACACTACACACCCAATCGCAGTCTTCGGTCATCTAACCAAAACCTCCTCCTCATTCCCAAATCCCGCTACAAATCAAAGGGGGAACGGAGATTCGCAGTCCAAGGACCGAGGCTATGGAACGCTCTACCGACTTACATCCGTATTGGAAGAAAGCTAGACATGTGCAATTAGTTTCGTTTTTTTTTTTTTCGATTCGTAACTTTTTTTTTTCGATTCGTAACTTTTTTTTCAATTCGTAACTTTATTTTTTTTTATTTTTTTCGATTTGTAATTTTCCGTGTCTCTATTGAACCAAAAAATTCGTACATTCGTAACTTTTTTTTCGATTCGTAACTTTTTTTTTCGATTCGTAACTTTTTTTTTTCGTTTTTTTTTCGATTCGTAATTTTTTTTTTTTTTCGATTTGTAAATTTTCCGTGTCTCTATTGAACAAAAAAATGTGTAACTTTTTTTTTTTCGATTCGTAACTTTTTTTTTTCGATTCGTAACTTTTTTTTTCGATTTGTAAATTATTATAAATGTAATAATAGCATACACATTACATCAAATTATGAATTATGCTCCGATTACGAATCTACGAATGTTACGAATGTGTCCGAAAATTAAACTAACGAAAAAATAACTCTTACGAATGTACGAATAGTTACGAATCCGAACAACGACGACTTACGAATGTACGAATCGTTACGAATCGACGGAAACGAAAAAAACGAAACGAAAAAAAACAAATTTTTTTTCGGAAACGAAAAAAACGAAACGAAAATAAACAAATTTTTTGGTTGTGCACATGTCTAAAGAAAACCATCAGGCCTTCAGGAAAAAACTGAAGACCTACCTCCTCTAATGCCGCGTACACACGATCGGACTATCCAGCGTACTTGGTCCGATGGACTTTCCGAACGAGCGGACTTGCCCACACACGCCCGGACTTTTCCGGCGGACTAGGTCCTTTGGCGGAGGTCCGCCGGACTTTTGAAATGAACGGACTTGCCCACACACGGAGTAAAGTCCGTTAATTTTGAACGTGACTCCAGGCATCCCCCGAGACTGTGACATCATAAGGGGCCAGGGTCACCATGTGACATCAGCCCGTGACCCCGCCCCTTGTCCCTATATAAGTGGCCGCGCAACGCGTCCCGGCCATTACAAGCGGAGACAGCGTTGTGTCAACATCGGGTGAAGAAAGAAGAAGAAGCAGAAGGCGGCGGCGGTGACAACAGCGACCAACCAGAAGACCGGGCCAACGCTAGTAAAAGAGCTGCAAGAAGATAGTGGAGGCCCGGCAGAAGAAACGAAGAGCGGGACAAGACCCCCCGAAACCTGAAGAAGACCCCCCGGACGGCGGCAGCAACGAAGGAGAAAGCTGGGCTCCTCCGCTAGTAAAAGAGCAGAAGATAGCGGAGGTGCCCGGCGAGAAGACCCCCGAAGTCGGAAGAAGACCCCCGGAGCTGTCTAATAAAGTACTTTAAAAACCTGTGTTTTTTTTAACACTGTTTCCAGTGGGTGAATGGGTAGGGTTACCATGTACCCCATACTCATTTACATAGGGTGGCCGGGAACTGGGGGCCCCCTTATTAAAGGGGGCTCCCGGATTCCGATAAGCCCCTCGCCCGCAGACCCCGACAACCAACGGCCAGGGTTGTCGGGAAGGTTGTCGTTGTCGGCCCTTGTCCTCATCAACATGGGGACAAGGTGCTGAGGGCACGCGGCCTGGTACGGCTCAGGAGGGGGTGAGGGGCGCTCGCTCGTCCCCACCCCCTTTCCTGACCAGCCGGGCTGCGTGCTCGGACAAGGGTTTGCTATGGACTTTGGGGGGACCCCCACGCCGTTTTTTTTTCGGCGTAGGGGTTCCCCTTTAAATCCATACCAGGCGACGGGGCTCGCGAGGTGTCAATCTCGCCGATGGAGGCGGTAGATGTAATTGCGGTAACCCCGCCCAAGTAATGGGAACGGCGTTACCATGAGGGGAAGGGTAATCAGTTAGTAACCCTCTGTTTATTTTAACTGAGTTACTTACATCACTGCTCACCATACACCATGGCCCCTCAATTCTCATGCAGAAGCCTGTAGAGCCAGATGGTGAGGTTGAGCAGAAAAGTTGAAGACGAGCAGCTCCAGCGCTCCTTGATGCTGGAGGAGCTCCGGAGTCTGGGAAGACATTGCTGTCCTGTCCTGCCCCACCTTTGCCAGCGCTACCCCCACCCTGGACCACACTCCGGGCTCAGTTTCATAGCCCCCGCTACAGCAGTCAAGGCCAGCAAGGACAGAGCTCCAAGGAGGGGCCCCCCCGCCCCGCTTGCTCAAAAACTAGGAAGCTCGCTCACGGCGTGAGGCCCGCACTGCCTGGAGGGAGCTGTAGTTCTAGTTAGTGTACGGCCGGTCTATGCGCATCGGCACGGCTCCCCCCTCCAAACCTACCACAGTGATACCTAATGGTGTCACCTTTGTGGCTGAAATGTCATTGGTTAAGGAGTGGAGCCGCCGCGTCCCTAACAACCAGTAATTACCGGCATTCTTTTCTATACGTTTCAGCTGTTAGCGGGAAAATCCCGCTGACAGCTGAAAAAAAAAAGAAGCCAGAAGGTATCAGTTTTCGGGTATCAGTACATTTGTACCGATACCCGTGCAAATGCCTAGTAATCGGCACCGATAACGATACTGGTATCGTTGCAACCCTGAATGGAACCTCTGTTGGGTTTTTATTGCTTAAATTAAAAATCAACATAGTGAGCGCTCAAGCTAAAACTGCACTAGCAAAAGGCTGGCAGATCGTTTTTAATCACTAGTGTGTTTATCATAGAGGTGGAAAGCCAACATGTTTCGGGTCCATTCCACCCTTCATCAGGGCTGCTTGTATAAAATCAATGATTATGTTGATTCAAAACCTTTTATGTATAAAAAGGGAAGAGATTTACACAAAGGATTTGGACCATATAGAACATCAAACCGTAGCAGTGGTGGGCAAAAGATGTTTATCCTGTGTCCCCTTAGGGGAAATATTGACATTGTCTTGTGCAGGAGACAGGGTGTCACATGGGTGGAAATGGTGATGGTCAGAGACAGCAACAAAACTCAGTGGCGGCACGGCCGCCACCCCCTATTTATGTGTCCGGCCCCTTTCAGGACGCCAAGAGCAGGAATTACAGTGGCAGGGATTTTTTTTAAGCACCTGATTAAAGCCAGAGGCTCTAATAGGCTTCAAAATAGGGTGGGCTTGGGTCGCAGAGCATTGCGCTACGAGCCCACCCAGGTGATACAACAGTAAAAAAAATATTCCCTATTGAAACACTGATCCTCAATCCGGCCAATCAGAAGCAGGTCTGAGACCCTTTTCCCGATTGGCCATCGTGGAGAAAGGAGGTAATGGAAGCCGCTGTAATGACCTGGAGAGCAGAGGAAGGGGTAGCTGCCACCGACGACGAGCAGGGGAAGGGGTAGCTGCCACCGACGAGGAGCAGGGGAAAGGGTCGGTGAAGCCCGGGAGAAGCACTGCCCACCGAAGATGGGGTAAGTGCTCCAGACCCGACCGACAGGTAGGGGGGGTGCTGCAACTGTTTGTCGCCCCCCCCCCCCAAAAAAAAGATTACCACCGGCCGCCACTGCCAAAATTATATACAAACAGGAAGGGAAATTCTCACAAAAAAAAAGGACTTAACAGAAGCGTTTATCTTATCAATTCTAGTGGAACTAAAATAAAGTTTTGGCTGAAGTTGCACTTTAAGATGCGATAACAGAGAACAGAGCTCCCTGCAAATCTATTGTAGGAAAGGTCAGAAGCAACTTACATTGTTCTCTCATTTAAGGTCACTCCCCCCCCCCCCCAGTCACGGGTTTACTTACCAGCACTACATGTCCCAGGCGCCTCCATTCTACCAGAATATTCTTCCGCAGCAGAGCAAAGGTCTGCTGGGCGAGGCTGGTCTCCATCTCTGTCCCTCCGGTCATCTGAAAAACAGACATCATCAATAATCACTTTGGAAATACGCCTTGTTGCTGTTTTTGTAACTTGTTTGTTATTGATGTATCTTTTTTTGTTATTTTTTTGTATCTATTTATGTTTATTTTTTTCATCTTTAATGTTGTTATTTGTATATTTTTGTTGTATCTTTTTTGTTGTTGTATCTTGTTGTTGTTGTTTTTGATATCTTTTTATAACTTTTTTTTCAACTTTTTGCTGCTGTTGTTTTTTTTTTATCTTTTTTGTATCTTATTTTTTTGTTAACTTTTTCTTTTTTTCTTTTTGTATCTTTTGTTGTAGCAGTAACTTCTTGCTGTTTTTTTGTATCTTTTTATTACTTTTTTAAAAAACTTTTTGTTGTTTTTTTCTATCTATTTTGTATCTTATTTTTTTTTATCTTTTTGTTGTCGTTTTATGTCTCTTATTTTTTGTATTATTTTGTTGGGGTTTTTTGTATCTTTTTTGGTGTATTAACTTTTTGTTGTAATTTTTATGTATCTTTTTAATACTGTTTTTTTTTAACTTTGTTGTTTTTTGTACCTTATTTTTATGTTATCTTTTTATTGTTTTTTATTTTATTTTTTTTTTGTCTTTTTGTTGTTGTTTTTTGTCTGTTATTTGTTGTATTATTTTGTTGGGGTTTTTTGTATCTTTTTTGGTGTATTAACTGTTTGTTGTCATTTTTATGTATCTTTTTCTTATGCCGCGTACGCACGGTCGGAATTGTCATCGGAAAAAGCTCTGATGGTTTTCCCGTCGGAGTTCCGACGGAATTTCGCTTAAACTGTCTTTCCTACACACGGTCACACCAAATTCCGACGGTCAATAACACCACGCCTTAAAAAACGTTCGACTGCACTATAAAAGGGACGTTTAATGCTTCTGAGCATGCGTCGAATAGTTTCCGAGCATGCGTCAGAATTTTGCGTGTCGGAATTGCATACACACGATCGGAAAATCCGATAGAAAGGTTTTCCGTCTGAAAAATTAAGAACAGGTTCTCAATCCAAAGTCGGAAATTCCGACAGAAAAAGACCGATGGGCATACACACGGTCGGAAAATCCGATGAAAAGCTCCCATCGGACTGTTTCCATCGGAAATTCCGACCGTGTGTCTTATTTTTTGTAATCTTTTTATTCTTTTTTGTATCTTTTGTTGTTGTTTTATCATTTTATTGTTTTTTTTTTATTTAATTTTTTTAACTTTTGTACCTTTTTTTTTTTTTTTTTTTTTTTTAAACAAACATTTTATTGAAGTTTAAAGGCACATACACGCATGCGGTTTTGTATTTCACATATAATCGTAAAAGGTTAGCTACAGAAATGGGATGCAGAAGCATCAACAGCTTTTAAAGAACAAATATATGTAGCCTGTATCATCCGGATATTCCACACATGGATGCAAAGATTATAACATTATAAGAACATATTGACAACCTAAATCAGGGGTGTCCAAACTTTTTTCAAAGAGTAATTAAAAAAAAAAAAGCTTGGGGACTTCTTTCCCTGCATTTTTGTGGGTAGGGAAGCCCATTGAAATGAATGGACTGCCCTACATGCAGCCACACAGATGTGAACCAAGGGCTTGCTCACATGTCAGGTTGGAGGGGCAGTAAAACCACATGGTTTAGCTGTTTTTACCACCCCCCAACTTCTCCCCCTTTAGCTGCAGAGGGAGCAGCTGGGGGGTGTACACATGCTGTGGCTGCAGCTGGAGGTATACCCAGGGTGAATGGGAATGCACTGCAACTACCACGCAACTGTGTGCATCGCACAGTTGCGGTATAGTGATTCTGCATTTACAGGCCTAAAACAGGTGGTGAGGAGGCAACATAATTCCTCTTTACTGTCTGTCAAATGCCTCTGAAAAGCGATCTGTGCGTGGATTGCTTTTCAGAGGAGCAGCAGTCCTGGCTGCTATGACACACAAGAGCTACAAAAGCAGTTCTGATGGTACAGGAATGGGGGGGGGGGGGTCCGGATTAAAAGTAACATACACACAGACACATGCAGACATACATACAGACACATGCAGACACATGCATACACATACATACAGACATACATACACATACATACATACACATACATACACATACAGACACATGCATACACATACATACATACATACATACATACATACATACATACAGACACATGCATACACATACATACAGATACATGCATGAAGACACATGCAGACATACATACAGACATACATACAGACACATGCATACACATACATACATACAGACATACATACAGACACATGCATACAGGCACATACATACAGACATACATACATACATACAGACACATACATACACACAGTCATATGAATACAGACACATGCATACACATACATACATACAGACACATGAATACAGACACATGCATACACATACATACAGACACATGCATACAGGCACATGCATACAGACACACATGCTCAGACACATGAATAAAGCCCTCTTTAAACTAATCTAGCTTCTAAAACAGTACTGTACCTTTCCAACTTCCTCACTCAGCTGGGTACTGCACAGTAGGGAAAAGCAGAGAGCACAGCACACTCCCCTGCACTTTACTTTCACTTTTGAGGCTGACGCCTGGGCGCGGCCCCCCTCCAGGCAGCCACAAAAAAAAAAAAAAAATTCTTTATTACTGCCCCTTAAAAAAAAATAAAAAATTAAAAAAAGTTCCTTAAGTGCACTGTGTTCGAACGCCGGACACAGTGGCCTTATGGGAGGCGCCACGTCTATGCAATCACGAGATTGCAGACGTGGCGCTACATTTGCGGGCGTTAAGCCCACCTTGCGGCGTTTTCTGAAGCGCCGAGTAGCATCCGCCCGGCCATAGTAACATATACTACAGGCGGAAGGTACTTCGGCGCTTCAGCTTTGATTGACATCTGACCTCAGTTAGATGTCAGTTCCTGTCTCTGTCTCCCATTGCGCCCGGAGAGGAAACAGGAAGTATCATCAGCGCTGCCAGTGGAAGGACACACTGCAGCAGAGGACAACAGCAAGGTAAGTACAGAGGTTGCATTTGGGGGGACACAGGCACTAAGGGGGTGTCTATACTGATGGGTGGGTCTGCACTAAGGGGGGATTCTATACTGATGGGGGGGTCTGCACTAAGGGGGGGGGTTCTATACTAATGGGGGGTCTGCACTAAGGGGGGATTCTATACTGCAGGGGTTTGCACTAAGGGGGTGTCTATACTGATGGGTGGTCTGCACTAAGGGGGGGTGTCTATACTGTGGGGGTCTGCACTAAGGGGGGATTCTATACTGATGGGGGGTCTGCACTAAGGGGGGTTTCTATACTGCAAGGGTTTGCATTAAGGGGTGTCTATACTGATGGGGGGTCTGCACTAAGGGGGGTGTTTATACTGTGGGGGTCTGCACTAAGGGGGGTGTCTATACTGTGGGGGTCTGCAGTAAGGGGGGATTCTATACTGATGGGGGGATCTGCACCAAAGGGGATTCTATACTGCGGGGGTTTGCACTAAGAGGGTGTCTATACTGATGGGGGTCTGCACTAAGGGGGGTGTCTATACTGTGGGGGTCTGCACTAAGGGGGATTCTATACTGATGGGGAGGGGGTCTGCACTAAGGGGGGATTCTATACTGCAGGGGTTTGCACTAAGGGGGTGTCTATACTGATGGGGGGTGTCTATAATGATGGGGGGGTCTGCACTAAGGGGGTGTCTATACTGTGGGGGTCTGCACTAAATGGGGGTGTCTATACTGATGGGGTGTCTATACTAAGGGGGTGTCTATACTGTGAGGGTCTGCACTAAGGGGGGGATTCTATATTGATGGGGGGGTCTGCAATAAGGGGGATTCTATACTGCGGGGGGTTGCACTAAGGGGGTGTCTATACTGATGGGGGGTCTGCACTAAGGGGGGTGTCTATACTGTGGGGGTCTGCACTAAATGGGGGTGTCTATACTTATGGGGGGTGTCTATACTAAGGGGGTGTCTATACTGTGGGGGTCTGCACTAAGGGGGGGATTCTATACTGATGGGGGGTCTGCACTAAGGGGGGATTCTATACTGATGGGGTGTCTGCACTAAGAGGGGGGATTCTATACTGATGGGGGGTCTGCACTAAAGGAGGGGTGTCTGCACTAAGAGGGGGGATTCTACACTGATGGGGGTGTCTGTACTGAGGGAGGGGGGTCTGTACTTAGTGGGGGGGTCTATACTGACGGAGGTAAAAAATATACACAATTGTGGATAATTGGTGCGCTAAATCAACCTTCATAAATAAATAAAATCGGTAGCCTTGGAATAAATGAAATAAACAGTGTTACTCCTGTGCAGTACTGTGTGTGAAATAAATATATATATTAAATGTCCTTTCCTAGTGCACAATTCACAAATAATGTGCATGCTTCCTTAGGATGACTAGTACTTATTCCTGCGATAGGAACTAAATAAATAAATATGTGAAATAAGATTCTGTGAAATAAAATTCTGTGCCGTGTTCAAACATGTGTATATAAATAATGTATAAAGATGTGAGCGTTGATCTGTATCTGTTAAAAATACTTCAACCAAAATCGCATGAGATCCCCACACTCAGAGATAAGATAAATTGATGAAATAAACAGATAACCAATTAGTCACTAATGACGTCTACCATACAGGTGTTCATGAATAATTGGGTCAATAGCAAAACCAGAGACAATAGCAAAAAATTAATTAAAATATGATGACACTGATAAATATTTTGCAGTAGTTTGTGTGTTCAGCATAAGTCTCTCAAACCCGCTGGTTTTCAATTATATAAACCTTCCTGGTAAGTGTTACTCTTTGTAGCGCTCCTTGTTTCCTCCACTAATTAAGTTCTCTCTGACGGCTTGATCCTCATAGAGCTCATACAGATACAATAAAGGGGATAAAGAAAAAAGATATCATAGCGCAACAATGTATGGCAAGTTCATAAATGTTTATGGAACTGTAGCCATTCCACTCACGTGTACCCAGCTTGTATTAAAGCAAGTGTTAAAACAGTCAGGTCTGGGCTGTCAGCCCTGCTCCTCCTCACTGAACCTCCTGTGTCTAATCCAAACACTCGAGGCAAGGTCACTGGCTCCTCCTCCCGACGCGTTGCGTCACAGGTCACGTGACTTTTTCAAGGGAATGAGTCCTGTGATCAGTGTGGAGGGTTTTATAGCGTACCATCTAGTGACATCTTTTTCATCATTCCATTTTTCACACTCAGGTAGATTGGGCACATATGTGAGTACATGTTACAAACATCTCAATTCACATTTACAGAATAATGCCATTATGTTCAATGCTGACCTGATATTCATTATGATGCTGATAAAAACGGGAGGTTTAAAATCTGAATGCTGCTGATTCAAATTTATACTAAAACTAGCAAAATCCTTTAATAAAAATATGGGATAATAATTAAAGTTTAAAAAAACACACTTAGTGCGTATAGATAGACCTTATTTTTTTATTTTACTATTCTGATGGAGATCCCACCGGGATCTCCATCAGAATAGTAAAAAATAAGGTCTATCTATACGCACTAATGCCGCGTACACACGATCAGAATTCTCGTCTGGAAAAACTCCGACGGAATTCCGCTCAAGCTGGGTTGCCTACACACGATCACACCAAATTCCGACGGTCAATAACACAGCGGGATAAAACATGTTCGACTGCACTATAAAAGGGAAGTTTAATGCTTCCGAGCATGCGTCGCATTGTTTACGAGCATGCGTCGGAATTTTGCGTGTCGGAATTGCATACACACGATCTGAAAATCCGATAGAGAGGTTTTCCGTCGGAAAAATTGAGAACAGGTTCTCAATTCAAAGTCCGTCGGAAATTCCGACAGAAAAAGACCGATGGGCATACACACGGTCGGAAAATCCGATGAAAAGCTCCCATCGGACTGTTTCCATCGGAAATTCCGACCGTGTGTACGCCGCAAAGGTGTTTTTTTAAGCGCACTTATTGGGGTTTTTTTGCAGCTTTTTTTGTTGTATCTTTTTATTGTTTTTTTGTAGCTTTTTTTGTTGTATTTTTTTATTGTTTTCTTTTTTTGTAGCTTTTTTTGTTGTAGCTTTTTATTGTTTTTTTTGTAGATTTTTTTGTTGTACCTTTTTATTTGGTAGCTTTTTTGTTGTAGCTTTTTATTGTTTTTTTTGTAGTTGTTTTTAATGTTTTGTTGCATTCTGTTTGATGATCCTGAGGCTGAGCTGCTCTTACACTTTTATCTTACCTCTTGTTTTTTTGTAGCTTTTTTGTTGTATCTTTTTATTGTTTTGTTTTTGTAGTTTTTTGTAGTTGTTTTTAATGTTTTGTTGCATTCTGTTTGATGGTCCTGAGGCTGAGCTGCTCTCCTATTCAAAAATAAGTTCTGTTCATTACGTAACTCTGGAATGCCACGAGGGATTTCACTTCTCCGAAAAACAAGAGAAACTGGAGTAGAGAACCTTCCCGGGAATGTCACACAGATGTTACTCTCTCCGCACTTCTCGCAGCAACCATAACAATGTACTCAACAGAGAACTTCCAATGATCGCAGAGCTCCGCCAAACACCACCAGGGCCCCCGAGAGGGAGAAGAAATCACCGGACA
The DNA here is from genome assembly GCA_028564925.1 of Lithobates sylvaticus. Lineage (NCBI taxonomy): Eukaryota > Metazoa > Chordata > Amphibia > Anura > Ranidae > Lithobates > Lithobates sylvaticus. Next base: position 4,242,183 of record CM053037.1, read on the forward strand.
TCCACCACACACTGGAAGATCTGCTGTCAGTGGACTGGCCCTTTAAAGTGTAACTATGGCCAGAATGACGTACTCTATATTACCAAAAGTATTGGGACACCTGCCTGTACACGCACATGAACTTTAATGGCATCCCAGTCTTAGTCCGTAGGGTTCAATATTGAGTCGGCCCACCCTTTGCAGCTATAACAGCTTCAACTTTTATGGGAAGGCCGTCCACAAGGTTTAGGAGTGTCTATGAGAATGTTTGATGTTGGACGAAAAGGCCTGGCTCACAGTCTCCGCTCTAATTCATCCCAAACGTGTTCTATCTGGGTTGAGGTCAGGACTCTGTGCAGGCCAGTCAAGTTCCTCCACCCCAAACTCGCTCATCTATGTCTTTATGGACCTTGCTTTGTGCACTGGTCCAAATCATTTGGTGGAGGGGGGATTATGGTGTGGGGGGTTGTTTCTTTTCAGGGGTTGGGTTTGGCCCCTTAGTTCCAGTGACGGGAACTTTTAAGGCGTCAGCATACCAAGACATTTTGGACAATTTCATGCTCCCAACTTTGTGGGAACAGTTTGGGGACGGCCCCTTCCTGTTCCAACATGACTGCTCACCAGTGCACAAAGCAAGGTCCATAAAGACATGGATGATCGAGTTTGGGGTGGAGGAACTTGACTGACCTGCACAGAGTCCTGACCTCAACTCGATAGAACACCTTTGGGATGAATTAGAGCGGAGACTGTGAGCCAGGCCTACTCATCCAACATCAGTGCCTGACCTCACGAATGCTCTTCTGGAAGAATGGTCAAACATTCCCATAGACACCCTCCTAAACCTTGTGGACGGCCTTCCCAGAAGAGTTGAAGCTGTTATAGCTGCAAAGGGCGGGCCAACTCAATATTGAACCCTCAGGACTAAGACTGGGAGGCCATTAAAGTTCATGTGCGTGTTAAGGCAGGTGTCCCAATACTTTTGGTAATATAGTGTGTACGATGCAGCCAGTCAGTAATGAGAACACAGGAGCCCCTCCTCCATAGGACAGTGTTATTCTCTGCTGATCCTGCCAGTGGATACATCATTGTTCCACTTCCTGTAACAGGCTGACAACGCTATTCATTCTGCAGTGAAATCGCACAGCAGGGTTGTCACCCTGAAGGGGGGGGGGGTAAAACCTTCTGGAGGTCAAGTGGTTAAAATGTTGTCACCAAGACAGGAAGTGAGGGGAAACCCCTTAAAGGGGTGCTGGATAGCAGTAAAAGCATGACAGGGGTTCTAATACTTCCCCACTCCATCCAAAACTAAAAAAAAAATTCCCCACATGCTGTTAGTGCCCAGGATGACCCATGACACAGACAGAGGACCATGTTCTATACAATGTTACATTATTTCCCCACTCTATTAGATTGTAAGCTCTTATGATCAGGACCCGCCTAGCCCTCTTGTATTTCAATGTACAGTGACTGTACTTACTGTCTACCTTTAGATTAGAGCTGTGCTATATACATCTTCTATAACCGCTTCCCGACTGGCGCACGACGATATACGTCGGCAGAATGGCACGGACAGGCATAAGGGCGTACAGGTACGTCCCTTTAAGAATGCCGCCTTGCCATCGGCGCGCGCTCGCCAGTCAGGACCCCCGTGAGTCCGGTCGCGGGTCCCGCGGGCTCGATCGCCATGGGGATACCCACGATCGTCTCATGGGAAGGCTGAACGGGGAGATGCAGAAGTAAACAGCATCTCCCCGTTCTGCCTAGCAACAAGTGACACTGATCTCTGCTCCCTGTGATTGGAGCAGAGATCAGTGTTCACTAACACACAGCCACGCCCCCCACAGCCAAGCCCCCTAGGACACACTTAACCCCTACACTGCCACCCCCTGGTTAACCACTTCACTGCCAGTGTCATTTACACAGGAATCAGTGCATTTGTATAGCACTGATTGCTGTATTAATGACAATGGTCCCAAAAATGTGTCAAAAGTGTCCGATGTGTCCGCCATAATGTCGCAGTCACAATAGAAATCGCTGATCGCCGCCATTACCAGGGCCAGATTAAGAACATCATGGGCCTGGTGCTGAGGATTTTGGTCGGGCCTTTTATAAATAAAAATGCAAACAATTTTTTGTTATAACAAATTAAATTAAAGAGAGAGGGAGGATGAGAGAGAGAGAGAAAGGGGATGAAAAAGGTGTGAGGGGTAAGGGAGGGAGGTTGAGAGAGAAAGGGGGGATGAGAGAAAGAGGATGCACATGAGCATGTGTGGGAATGACATCAACGCAGCCCGGCCAAGACAAGTGACCGAAGGCACAGAACCCGGAAGGAAGACCGGGTGAAGATGGAAGCGCCCGGGCCCTGCCGGATTGATCACAGCACTGGAGGGCTCAGTCTGACAATTTAAGTGTACCCTAATGTGCTAATATGCTGTGCATACTTGTACATTATGGCATAACCTACCTCAGGGCCTCTAAAAAGTAGTAATGTTAGAAAAGTTTACTACCGCTTTAATATCACAGGAGCCTCTCAAAAATATTTTCAGGGACACTTTTTTACAAGTGCTATATTTACAGCAGCTGACATCCCCTATGTTGCTATGTACATCACAATAGTAATTACAAAATTAAATAAGTACTAATAATGGGGCAGAACAAATATGAGGACTGAGATTTCCTTTAGTTGAACTAACAAAAGTGTGCCCATTCTAGAGCTGCTAACATTGAGGATATTCAGTATAATTTTAAAGAACTGTTTTTGTGGGTAAGAGGCATAGGGGAGGAGAATGGATGGTATAAAAGTGGGAAGTATGTGCAGGTGAGGGAGAGGAATGTGGAGGGTCTAACAGTGGGCACTATGTACATGAGAGGAGTGCGGAGGGTATGGCAGAAGGCACTATGTACAGGAGAGGAGTGTGAAGGGTATGACAGTGGGCAGTATGCCCAGCAGAGGAGTGTGGAGGGTATGACAGTGGGCAGTATGTACAGGAGAGGAGTGTGGATGGGAATGACAGTGGGCAGTATGTACAGGAGAGGAGTGTGAAGAGTATGACAGTGGGCAGTATGTACAGGAGAGGAGTGTGGGGGGTATGACAGAGGGTAGTATGTACCAGAGAGGAGTGTGGATGGTATGACAGTGGGCACTATGTACAGGAGAGGAGTGCGGAGGGTATGGCAGAAGGCACTATGCACAGCAGAGGAGTGTAGAGGGTATTACAGTGGGCACTATGTATAAAAGAAGAGTGTGGAGGGTATGACAGTGAGCAATATATACAGGAGAGGAGTGTGGAGGGTATGACAGTGGGCACTATGTACAGGAGAGAAGTGTGGAGAGTAGGACAGTAAGCAGTAATTACAGGAAAGGAGTGTGGAGGGTATGACTGTGGGCACTATGTATAGGAGAGGAGTATGGAGGGTATGACAGTGAGTAGTATGTACAGGAGAGGAGTATGGAGGGTATGACAGTGAGTAGTATGTACAGGAGAGGAGCGTGGAGGGTATGACAGTAGGCACTATGTATAGGAGAGGAGTATGGAGGGTATGACAGTGAGTAGTATGTACAGGAGAGGAGTGTGTAGGGTATGACAGTGGGCACTATGTATAGGAGAGAAGTGTTGGGGTATGACAGTGGGCACTATGTATAGGAGAGGAGTGTGGAGGGTATGACAGTGGGCACTATGTATAGGAGAGATGTGTATGACAGCGAGCACTATGTAAAGAGAGGCGTGTGTAGGATATGACAGCGGGTGCTATGTATAGGAGAAAAGTGTGGAGGGTATGACAGTGGGCACTATGTACAGGAGAGAAGTGTGGAGAGTAGGACAGTAAGCAGTAATTACAGGAGAGGAGTGTGGAGGGTATGACTGTGGGCACTATGTATAGGAGAGGAGTATGGAGGGTATGACAGTGAGTAGTATGTACAGGAGAGGAGTATGGAGGGTATGACAGTGAGTAGTATGTACAGGAGAGGAGCGTGGAGGGTATGACAGTGGGCACTATGTATAGGAGAGGAGTATGGAGGGTATGACAGTGAGTAGTATGTACAGGAGAGGAGTGTGTAGGGTATGACAGTGGGCACTATGTATAGGAGAGAAGTGTTGGGGTATGACAGTGGGCACTATGTATAGGAGAGGAGTGTGGAGGGTATGACAGTGAGCAGTATGTACAGGAGAGGAGTGTGGAGGGTACGACAGTGGGCACTATGTATAGGAGAGATGTGTATGACAGCGAGCACTATGTAAAGAGAGGAGTGTGTAGGATATGACAGCGGGTGCTATGTATAGGAGAAAAGTGTGGAGGGTATGACAGTGGGCACTATGTATAGGAGAGGAGGATGGAGTAATCTGGGAAGGAAATATGTAAAAAGGTTTGTGGAAGGATGTTTAGGGACTGCGTAGTGGTTAAGCGGGCCATACATGGATTGAAATTACACCAATTAAGCAGAGACCAGCCATAGTCAATCTATGTATGGGCTAGCAGGTTTTACACAAGTCAACCTATTAAACGACTTGAGTACAACCAGCCTGTCAGGTTTTCCCCAAAACAATCAGTGCTGCCAGCTATAGTTAGCAACACTGATCATTGTATTCACTGGCAGAACACAATAACACTGCGGGAGTGATTCCCCCATTCACAGGTCAGCGGGTGAGACAGGCTGGGTAGAGATACTAGTCAGTGGCTGGGTAGGCACTGGTTAGTATCAGAGCCAGATACACACATGTGAGGTATCATCGCGATCGTTAGAGCGAGAGCAATAATTCTAGCACTAGACCTTCTCTGTAACTCTAAACAAGTAACCTTCAAAAAAATTTAAAGCATCGCTTGGTACACAAAAAAAATCGTGCTAACTTTAGTGTTTTTTTATGAATGAAACAGTTTCTTTCCCAAAAAAACTTGAAAAATTGCTGCGCAAATATCGTGTAACATAAAAAGTTGCAAAGACCACCATTTTATTCCATAGGGTGTCTGCTAAAACAACATATATAATGCTTGAGGGTTCTGAGTAATTTTCTAGCAAAAAAAACGATGATTTTTACATGTAGGAGAGAAGTGTCAGAATTGGCCTGGGTGGCAAGGGGTTAATTACCATAAGTAATATACAAATAATTATTATAAGCACTGTGATGTCATCCTCTCAGTCTGCTGCAGAGTGTTCCAGCTTGTATTTATACTGGCCGCTCTGTATGTAGCTTCTGACCGACTGCGCAAGTAGCCCCATATCTCCGGAACCATAGACGATAACAGCCCCATATTTTAACCAGTGTTGACGTGGGTATTTAGCTACCTACCCACCAAATGGGGAGTCTCTATGACTCCTGGTCGCTGAGCTACGACCCTCGAAGTCGATCTTTTTTTTTTTTTTTGGGCAAATGGGCCTATCTTGAGAAAGGGGCCTGGAGCTGCAGCTCCAATAGCCCCTATGTTAATCCGGCCCTGCAGGTAAGTCTTAATCAGATCAACCCTTTCCCTCATAGATAACTTCCATCTCTTCCAGCTGACCACCTTAGTATTGGCAACTTCCAGTCTGCCTTCCCAGTTTTTGAGGCCATAATCGCCGGGTCCAAATTCAATGCCTAGAATCCTTATTCTTTCCTGGGGCACTGGAAAGGTGTCCGGGAGATCAAACCCCTCACCTTCCTTTCCCATCCAGAAAACTTCACTCTTTTCCTGATTGATCTTGGAGCCTGATACTTCAGAGTAACGTGATGTCAGAGAGACCACCTCCTCTGCTTCATCTGCCCCAGTGACAATCACCGACACATCGTCCGCATAGGCAACAACCCTCAAAGGCGGCTCACCCGGGAGCCCCACTGGCACCCCACACAACATGCTGCTCTCTAGCCTCCTGATGAAGGGGTCGATTGCAAACACATAGAGCAGGGGACTCAGGGGACAACCCCGACGCACTCCAGAGCCAAACCTCAAAGGATTGCCCAACCCAACCATTAACAAGAGGAAAGCTTTCTGCCCCCTTATACAAGACTTTCAACTATTCGACAAAACCACCCGGCAGACCGTACTTACCAAGGAGCAACCACAGGTACTCATGGTTAACACGATCAAAAGCCTTTGCCTGATCCAATGTCAGCAAATACTTTCCCCAGCCTGCAGCCCTGCACCGCTCCAAGGCCTCCCGGACAGCTAAAACCGATGTGAAGGTGCACCTACCCTTCACCGAACAGTGCTGATGGCGAGAAAGCAAAGACTCTGCTACTGACGATAGGCGCCAGAAAAATATCTTTGCCACTGACACCAATTATGGGGCACTATTCTTCCCACTGACACCAATGATTGGACACTATTCCTCCCACTGACACCAATGATGGGACACTATTCTTCCCACTGACACCAATGATTGGACACTATTCCTCCCACTGACACCAATGATGGGGCACTATTCCTCCCACTGACACTAATGATGGGGCACTATTCCTCCCACTGACACCAATGGGGCACTATTCCCCCCCCCAATTCTAAAGATGGGGCATTGTTTACACCCACTAATGCCAGGACATTTTCTACTCCCACTGGCCACACTCTGCCCCCCTAAAGTCTAAGGAAAAGTATATTGGCCCTTTTTTTAAAAAGTTTGGAGACCCGTGCTTTAAAGCATCACATCTCCTGGGCAGGACATCCACTTACCTTGGGAGTCGGAGAGGATCACACGCACGGCCGCCCCGTTCCTCCTATACCACCATCTGTTCCATCTCCTCCTCACCCAGCACAGCGTCGGTCTGAGGAAGTCACATGACCGGGATGCAGATGTGTCTGTGATGTTGGCGCAGCTCCCAGAATCCTCGCTGGGGGTCGATGTTCTCATTTGTGTGTGAGCCAAGAATGTCCATCAGGGACAATTCTCATATTGTGTGGACCTCCAGCCCAGAACCGTCTTCCACCATCCCATCCACATTCTTCATCTGATGGTTGGATGGATGGATGGATGGGGGGCAGAGGAAGACAGGATCCCCCTTCCCCCCCAACTAAACCAAAGATCTGAACTTTTGCACAGATTGGATAATCTACAAGGACTGGCTCTGTGGTCAGCATTGTGCAAGATACAGAAGATAAGAGATAACGCAAATACCAATTGTCCCAATTACTGTATGGGGGGGGGGGGGGGGGGTCCTTAACCTTGGACCGCTATCTGGACCTATAAATGGTTTTCTTTTTGCAAACCAGTGTTATTTATTAGTCTGATTCGGAAGGACAGGTGTGAGTTGGCAGAACTCTCCTCACCTGTGATAATTACCGACCACCAACACTTGTCCAATCTAAAGATGGCCATACACTAGACGAAAAATCATCATGTCATTTGGACAGTTCGTTCGTTCGTTTATCGTCTAGTTAGTAGGCCCATATCGAAAATCGGTTGTGATGTTTTTTGAGCCGAAAAAACGAAGGAAAAGTTGGGAAAACTTCGGCCGAACGGACAATAAATTGAAAGGTTTTATGTGTTTCTCGACAAAACCAACGAAAAATGGTTTAATTTATGGCAGTTTAATGATTCATCGATCACATTTCGGTTGTTACATGATGGCAAAATCATTTGCTCTCACAATGTATTCGATGTATCTTTTGAAAACTCATGCGAACGATTTTTTGACAGGTGTATGGCTAGCAAAAGACCCCTTTTACAATGGGGGCCGCAGGTACGATTGCGGTAAAGCACCGCTTGCTTTTGCGGCGCTTTACCGCTGTTTAAGCAGCGCTTTTTGGCTGCGAGCGGGGCGCTTTTAACTCCAAAAAAGGGGCTAAAAACTGCTGTGTTGTGGCTCTTCTGAAGCGCTTTTCAGCTGCTTCGGAAGTACTGCCCATTCATTGCAACCGCCCCAAAGATGCTGCTTGTAGGACTTTTTGTAATGTCCCGCAAGAGCACCGCCCCAGTGTGAAAGCACTCATTGTAATGAATGGGAGGCAATTTTCAGGCGCTATTTCTAGTGCTAAAACGCCTCCCACTAACACCAATGATGGGACACTATTCCTCCCACTGACACCAATGATGGGACACTATTCCTCCCACTGACACCAATGATGGGACACTATTCCTCCCACTGACACCAATGATGGGACACTATTCCTCCCACTGACACCAATGATGGGACACTATTCCTCCCACTGACACCAATGATGGGACACTATTCCTCCCACTGACACCAATGATGAGGCACTATTCCTCCCACTGACACCAATGATGAGGCACTATTCCTCCCACTGATACCAAAGATGTAGCACTATTCCTCCCATTGACACCAATGATGGAGCACTATTCCTCCCACTAACACCTATGATGGGACACTATTCCTCCCACTGATACCAATGATGGGGCACTATTCCTCCCACTAACACCAATGATGGGGCACTATTCCTCCCACTAACACCAATGATGGGGCACTATTCCTCCCACTGACACCAATGATGGGGCACTATTCCTCCCACTGACACCAATGATAGGACACTATTGATCTTTTATTTAAAAGAATCAAGCAACCAATTTTATACAAAAGTAAAAAACAAAACCATAGTACAAAACTTCAACAGAAATCATAGAAATACACATCCATGTTCAGAATATATACAATATATACATAGTCCACTACCAAAACATTTTTAGAAAACTATTTACATAAAGCAGCAGAGAGGGCCTAAGAGGCACAACCCATCACCTATGTACGCAGCCATTTATCAAAAATGAATAAAAATAATAATCAAGGGTGATAAGAGACAGACAGCCACACCCGGGAAAGAGACTCCTGGCAGTCAGGGAGGCTTGAAACCCCCTCCACGCCTTCAACCAAGCCCCCTGACTCCGCTTGTCTCTCTCAAGCACCCGAATCTTCTCCACCTCATGCAGAATGTCATACGCCACCACCTCAACAGGAAGGATTTTATGCCGAATGCAGACCTGACACCGTGCGTTCCAGATGAAATAACGGACTACTAGGCTAACTAGAAAAAGTGTATCCAAACAAAAAACTCCACCAGTATTGAATGCTCCGTACACCCACTCAGCATAACCCAGCCTGGAGAGGAAAGGAACACCGAGGGCCCGCCCCACCTGTTTGTACACCTCTATGTTAAAAGGGCAATGAAGCAGAAAATGGTCCATAGTCTCCTCCTCACCTGCACACTCCTCCCGAGGACAGCTACGATCCATCCCACTGCGGAATTTCAAATTGCCCCGAACATAGAGCCTCCCATGGAAGCACAACCAGGCCAGATCCCTAAATTTAGGGGGTACTCTGTCCAAATTAATCAGTCTTAACCCTGCCCTCAAAACTGGGCCTGGGCAATCCCTTAAGGCCAGTGGGTCATGAAAGACTTCGCTCAAGACTCGACTCATAAGGACTTTCCTTGGAACCGATCTGAGATCTTCAGCCGACAATCGCCACTGCCGCAGTAACTTCAGGCACGGAGCGACATAGGCTGGTAGCTGACCACGATGACCCCTGCGATTCTTCACTTGGCCACCTTCTTCCCAAAATCGTAGAAAAGGCCTAAACCAAGATCTAAATATGCCTACCCATCCAGGAGGCTCCACTGCAAGCATATTACCAATGTTAAATATGAGAAATAGCAGGGAAAAGAAAGGAACTGGGTTGACCATACCTAAGCCACCCTCCCTCCTGGATAGATTGGTGACATTCCTCTTGATGGGGTTCAGTCTGTTCCCCCACAGCATCTGGAAGAACACACTACTGACCCTAGCATAGAGAGACACTGGCAAGATGCAGACAAAGCTGACATACAAGAAGATCGGAATCAGGTAAGTCTTAATCAGATCAACCCTTTCCCTCATAGATAACTTCCATCTCTTCCAGCTGACCACCTTAGTATTGGCAATTTCCAGTCTGCCTTCCCAGTTTTTGAGGCCATAATCCCCGGGTCCAAATTCAATGCCTAGAATCCTAATTCTTTCCTGGGGCACTGGAAAGGTGTCCGGGAGATCAAACCCCTCACCTTCCTTTCCCATCCAGAAAACTTCACTCTTTTCCTGATTGATCTTGGAGCCTGATGCTTCAGAATACCGTGATGTCAGAGAGACCACCTCCTCTGCTTCATCTGCCTCAGTGACAATCACCGACACATCGTCCGCATAGGCAACAACCCTCAAAGGCGGCTCACCCGGGAGCCCCACTGGCACCCCACACAACATGCTGCTCTCTAGCCTCCTGATGAAGGGGTCGATTGCTAACACATAGAGCAGGGGACTCAGGGGACAACCCTGGTGCACCCCGGAACCAACCTCAAAGGACTGCCCAACCCAACCATTAACAAGAGGAAATCTTTCTGCCCCCTTATACAAGACTTTTAACCAATCGACAAAACCACCCGACAGACCGTACTTACTAAGGAGCAACCACAGGTACTCATGGTTAACACGATCAAGAGCCTTTGCCTGATCCAATGTCAGCAAATACTTTCCCCAGCCTGCAGCCCTGCACCGCTCCAAGGCCTCCCGGACCGCTAAAACCGCTGTGAAGGTGCACCTACCCTGGACGGAACAGTGCTGATGGCGAGAAAGCAAAGACTCTGCTACTGACGACAGGCGCCAGAAAATAATCTTTGCCAGTATCTTTCTATCGACATTAAGAAGGCTGATGGGGCGCCAATTCTCAATCATCGAAGGATCTTTACCCTTTGAAAGAAGAATCACAGCCGAGTGCCTCATGGAAGGGGGAAGCACCCCCTCAGCAAGGCAACTGTTAAAAACCTCTACCAAATGTGGAGCCAGAATAGACTTAAAGGCTTTGTAAAACTCAGCCGTCAAGCCATCCGGTCCAGGTGACTTTTTGATGGCAAGCTGTTCAATTGCCCTCATCACCTCATCAACTGTGATCTCCTCTGTCAAGTTCATCAATGGAACATCTCCACCATTTAGACCTGGAGTAGAGTCCAAAAAGCTGTCCATCTTGTCATGGTCAAGCTCTTTCCTCCCAAGAAGGTCAGCATAAAAGGACCTCATGACCTCCAGGATCCCTGACCTGGACTTTGTCAAGGAACCTGTACTGTCCTTAAGGCCAACAACCGTTTTAACAGCTACACCTTGTTTGCAGTTCTGGTAAGGGTCAGGCGAGTGGTACTTCCCATAGTCCCTCTCTAGAACCAAAGAGGCATGCCGGTCATATTGACACTTCCTGAGAAGGAGTTTCACTTCGGAGATTGCCCCAGGATCTCCTCCTCTTGAGACAAGAATATCCAGCCTCCTCCGTAAACGTTGGTAGGTCATGTATTTCTTAAACTGTTTTCTATTGGCTAGGCCCCTGAAGAATCCAGCGATCCTCTTTTTGGTCAGCTCCCACCACTCAGCCTTGCTGCTACAAAAGTCCAGAATGGTCACCTGAGCCTGAAAGAATTCCTCAAAGGATTGTCTAACATGTTCTTCCTTGAGTAGAGTCAAATTCAATCTCCAGATGCCCTTGCCCCTCTGAGGGGCGTCTGAAGCATTCAGGACCACAGATAGCATACAGTGATCAGAGAACTCTACTGCCTGCACCACTGGGGGCGAGAAAGCAGAGGTCTCCTTAAAAAAAAACCTATCTATCCTACTCTGACTACTACCTCGATGAAAGTTCAACCCCGTGTCATCCGGGAGGTGCTTAATGTGCACATCCACAAGACCAGCATCCCTAACCATACTATTTAAAAAAACGCTATCATATCCCAGCCGGTCCTTGAAGTCCTTCCTGTCCTTGGGCCTAGTTATTGTATTAAAGTCACCTCCAAAGACCACTTGCCGGGATGTAAAAAGAAATGGCTTGATCCTTGTAAAAAGGCATTTCCTGTCCCACTTTGTGTGCGGCCCATAAACATTAATTAGGCGCAGGTCCTGCCCCCCCACAAGGACGTCTAAGACCATACATCTCCCAATTTCCACCTCAATAACCCGCCGGACAGTTACCATGCCTGTTTTAAACAACACCGCCACACCGCCGTAAGGCTCGGCTGCAAGAGACCAGTAAGATGGACCATACCTCCACTCTCTCTTGGCCAAATGAATATCTGCCAAGGAGGTGAGCCTAGTCTCCTGCAAAAATAAAATTTCAGCATCTAATTGGCTGAACAAAAAGAAGGCCATAGAACGAGCTCTTACTGACTTAATGCTGGCGACATTTATTGTCACCACTTTTAACAGAGGGGGAACCGCCATTTGGGTTATTGGGTGGATTGCTTCTTAGTTCCCCTCTGCTGCTCATCACTAGAAGCCTCTCTCTTTCTTGAAGCAGCCTCAAACTCCATATCAGAATCGGAACTCCGCTCAGAAGAAGCTCCAGATGAGGAAATATCCCAGGACCTATGACGGCTGGAGACAGGCACTGGTGCCCGTTCCGTCCTCACCACCTGCTTCTTCCGCTTCCCAACCTTCCTTCTCTCCTCCAGATACTGCAGGTCAGCTTCTGAGATGCCAACATCTCTGGTTTGTTTCTTTACAGAGGATGAAGCGACCTTTTTGGTACACGCTACCACTCCTGGTGGGGGGGGGGGGGGGGGTGTTCCCTTTGAGACAGACTTAGGTGGGGTAGACACCTGGGGGGCAACTGACCAGGGGGGCACAGACTTGGAAGGTTCTGACACAAGAGGAGAGGGTACAGTAGGCTGGGGGGACACAGAGACAGATACAGAAGGAATGCTTACAGACACAGGAGGGGTGGTCACAGGATCTGGAGAGGGATCCTGAGCAGGACCAGGGGAGTCGGTCACCGCAGAGTAGGATGGTACACCAGGGGCCTCACCCTCCATCCTGTCCAGCCTTGACAAGTCATCAATTACCTCCTTCTCCATATTGTGCCAGGCTTCAGGACATCTGCTGTAGGGGTGGCCAAGGCGCAGGCATAAGGTGCACCTGATCATCTGGGTGCAGTCCTTGGCCATATGACCCTGACCCCGACACACTGAACATATCAAGGCTGAAAAGGAGGAGCTCAAATGCCCCTTTTCTCCACAGCGGTGACACAGCTTCGGCTGACCAGGGTAGAAAATAGTCATCCTACCCCTCCCTATAAAAGCTGAGGAGGGCAGGTGACGGGCAACATTCCCATCCCTGGCCAACCTGACTATCCCCCAGTCCAGATGTTACGCTCATCAAGGATTTTGCTGGGCTTAATCAAAACCTCCCCATAGTTCCGCAACCAAACCTCTAGATCCCGAGCAGGGAAGCTCTCATTAGTCAAAATGATTGTTATTTTTTTTACTGTTGACCTCTGAGAGATCGCAACTGGGGCCAGACCTTCCCATTCGGGTCTTGACCTGCACCGAGCCTCATATCGCTCCCAGAACAGGTCAAGACTCTCTGGCCTGGTGAAGCTGACCGTATAATCCTGTGTCCCAGCTACATGTATAAAAGCATACAGGTCATTTGCCCCAAAACCCATTTCCAAAATCAGATCCACCACCGCACGCCATGCTGGAGGGACTGCACCACCTTCCCATTTCAGAATTACAACATTACGTCTGGGACCCCCAGCAGAAGGCAGAGACCCAAGACCCGATCAGGGGTGCCCAAAGTGGTAGCCTGTAGGGGAAAACCCCGCTTGGGAGCAGAGCCACCAGGAGCAGAGCACACCACCTGAGCAAAGGTGGGTTTATCAGGACCAAGGCTCCACACTGAAGTCACATTAGTCTTTATGTTGTTGTTATTATTATTAGCATCAACAGTCTGAACTGGATTAACAGAATCTGTAGCAGGACGATTGTCCATCACACTGGTGCTGGGGGGATTGTCCATAGCAGGACGATTGTCCATCACACTGGTGCTGGGGGGATTGTTATCAGTCACAGGAGTGGTCATAGTTACTGCTGCGGTACCAGCTGTCTCCTGATGCTGCGCTGTAGAGTCTTCAGCAGCAGTGGGGCAAACAGCTTTGGAAGGGTTAATGGGCTCTGCTGACACCTGTGGTTCCCCCACAGAAATTACATTTTTTAAAGGTAACTCTTGCTGCATTGCAGCATCAGCAGGCACAACATTGCTGCCCACAGGACTGGCAGCATCAGCAGGCACAACATTGCTGCCCACAGGACTGGCAGCATCAGCAGGCACAACATTGCTGCCCACAGGACTGGCAGCATCAGTGAAGGGGTCTTATCCACAACATGGGACTTGGCAGGCTTTACCTTATCAGGTACATCATCCGTAATGTCCTCCTTATTAAACACCAACTGATCCCCCCGCATAGGAGACTCCATTACCTGGATGGTCCTCAGCATGCCTCCTGAGTCCTGGCAAGGCATGGGGCTGCTTACCTCTCCCTGGGGGGGCAGGGGGTCAGAACTGGGGGTCTCCTCCTCCACCTCCATCTTTGTCATCCTTCCAAACCTCCTGTCATTCCCAAACTTCTCCTTGAAGGGCCCATCTTTGCCTTCCATCATGGCCACGATGGTCTCCTGATGGTCCACACAGACTTTGGCCAATTGGATCTCCGGATCCATGGATCCACGTTTCTGGCTGTGTAAGCCCTCACGCTGCCTTCGCAGACGCTTCAGCTCCGCTCGTAGCTTGTAAAGCTTATCCCTTTCCCTATTTAGGACCTTTATCCCGGTCACCACTCGCTCCCGAATGGCTTCCGCTCCTTCGTCCTCACCAGGGGTAGAGAGATCAGCTTGCCCAGTGGAAGGCATGTCACCCGACTGCCCAGGAGATGGCTGAGAGCCTCCAGCAGGAGAGGCCCCGCTGGTCTCCATGGCTTCCCCAGAAAGGGGCCAGGAGAGCTGGGATACATTTCACCACCACTCCCCTCTCACACAGATCACCTGGAGGAGCTCCAGAGACACCTTCCTCCTGACACACCTGTGCTCCAATGATGGGTGGGGCACTATTCCTCCCACTGACACCAATGATGGGACACTATTCCTCCCACTGACACCAATGATGGGGCACTATTCCTCCCACTGACACCAATGATGGGGCACTATTCCTTCCACTGACACCAATGATGGGACACTATTCCTCCCACTGATACAAATGATGGGGCACTATTCCTCCCACTGATACAAATGATGGGGCACTATTCCTCATAAAGAGATGGGGTTACCACCGCTCCAGGTAGGTCTGCTGAAACAAAAATTTTTTTTCTCCAGGAAATGAAGAGCCCTGGGTGCCGGCTAATGCATATAGCAAATCAAGGTGAGTAGAAAATTCTGGACAGCCACACTCCAAATGAAATTTCTCGTGCCTTTATTAGAACATCAGGATCATATTAGTACATGTCACAGTAAAGTAATACAGAACCAAAAATACTGACGCGTTTCACACTAAACGTAGTGCTTACTCATAGCTAATGATCACAAAAATGCTAACAAATATATACTATTTGCGATAAAACATGTGACTGATTGGTTGATTAATTAACACTGCACTACAATAACGCACTATACTGACACTGCACTATTTATAATATAATAACTAAATAACTGCACCCGCGCAGTTTAACACACAACTGCGGGAGTGACGTCACGTTGGCCCGGCCAATTAAATCGTCCGGAGATTGGTACCTGGAAGCAACCTGGCCAAAGCTAGAAGTGGCTCCAAGACACCATAGCGCTGGAGCGCTATGAAAAGTAAAGATCCGGTTTAAGACTCCTGGCAGTCTTCCTTGGTTGCCCTGCGCTTCTTAACTACCTGGAATAATTCCCGTAGGTGAAGACGGGTCTGATTACTATGAGTTTCGACATCGGGATCAACAGCCAGTGTTGCCCTTTGTTGACCAATGGTGGAATCCAATAGCGCATTGATTTCATCAGTCACTGGTGACATAAGGAAACTCGGTGATGAGAGGATACCACCATTCTGTGGGATGATGTTGCTGTGATCCCTAGGAGGTGTGACACTGGGAATGGGAACTTCAGTCTTGTCCATAGCTCTGTTCACATTTTTCCTACGATGTGCAATGCTGGGATGGACAGTAAATGTACTCCATCGTGGGCCAAGGCCGGAACCCATTGCTGGGGTCATGGATTTGGTTGGAAGGATCTCATCACTCCAAGGCTGAGTGTTATTCCTGATAGGTGTGATGCTGGGAATGGGAAAGTCAGTCTTCTCCATGGTGCTCTCCACATTTTCACTTGTGGTGGTGGAACAGTGTCATCACTTACTGGTAGAATGACAGCACTTGATGGTGGGGTGATGTTGCTACTTGTTGGTTGGAACAGTTGACAGAATGGCTTGAAATATATTAGGAGCAGTACCACCAGCATGGTGATAAGCCCCAAAAAGCATTCTGACCGGTGCTCAGTAACAATATTTATAATCAGGGGTGGGACTGTGTTCTCTAGGGCCACCCACCCCTTGGAACAGACTGACCAGAGCCCAGCGACCACCCATTGGTACCAATCACCAGCGTTTATAAGCAGGGATGGGACTCTGTTCTCTAATGCCACACACTCCTTAGACCAGACTGACCAGAGCCTGGCGATCACCAGCATTTATAGGCAGGGATGGGATTATGTTCTCAAAGGCTGTCCCCCTGCTGTTCCACATATCAATCAGTAGATAAATGAATCCCCATAGCTCCAGGAACATCAAATAGCCTCCTAATATTCCGGCCAGGTAATTTTGGCACAGGATGTACTTCAGAATGAGAAAACTTATTAGGACCGCCCAGCTAATCCAGAATGGAGGGCGGGTCAGGAATGAAAACCAGCTGATGGGTTCTGGAGGGTCATTTGCTCCGTCCTCTTCATGTTTTCCTCCTCCATGCGGGTTTCTGGGAACCCTCTGAGGATATCTCTGGGTACAGCCCATGGGTATAAGATTCTAAAAATCAGCGGAATCTTCGCTGCCTGTTGGGTTGTTTCCACAATCCCCCTCCTCGGGGGACCCTCTGATGACATCTCTGGGCTCCTCCTCCTCCATACGGGTCTCTGGGGACCCTCTGAGGACATTTCTGGGGACAGCCCATGGGTATAAGATTCTAAAAATCAGCAGAATCTTCGCTGGCTGTTGGGTTGTTTCCACAATCCCCTCCTCCGGGGACCCTCTGATGACATCTCTGGGCTCCTCCTCCATACAGGTCTCTGGGAACCCTCTGAGGACATTTCTGGGGACAGCCCATGGGTATAAGATTCTAAAAATCAGCTGAATCTTCGCTGGCTGTTGGGTTATTTCCACAATCCCCTCCTTCGGGGACCCTCTGATGACATCTCTGGGCTCCTCCTCCTCCATACGGGTCTCTGGGGACCCTCTGAGGACATTTCTGGGGACAGCCCATGGGTATAAGATTCTAAAAATCAGCGGCATCTCCGCTGGCTGCTGTGTTGTTTCCAAAATCCCCTCCTCCTGAGCCATGTGGACCTCTGGGGATTGTATGATGGTATTTCTGTCTACTCCCCAAGGGAGCAACAGAACAAGAATCACGAGCAAGGATTTCGTTCCTCATTTTTTTTTTTTTGTAAAAAAAAACTGACAGGAAATGCCAATTACTATTAATAGAAGATTAGACAATTAATGCCAATCAATAAATTGACTCTCAATTCCAGTAACTGGAGATAATGTGACGAAATACAAATCAATCGCTCAGGAGCTCTGAGAGATGCTTTCTGTGTGTAGACCAAGAGTCAACTGACAGATTCTCCCTTTGCACGGCTAGTTACCAGCTGCAGGTCATGTGAACACAATGACATCATAGTGCTTGTTTACTCTGTGTGCTGCTATTTTTTGACTGCAGATCACGTGACCACTATGACATCATATTAATGTAATATTATAATTTAATAATATTTATGATATTATTATTTGTTATAATATTTACAATAATAATAATTATTATTGTAAATATGAATACACGTAATAATAATAATATTACCAATAATGATAAAAGTATAATAAATAGTTTTTCTGTATCGGGTCAGCTGAATTCCTCTCTGTAGATCTTATGGTGACATTTCAGTGACTGTTATACTCCCCGGTGCAGCCAGAGGCCAGCACTTCCTATAGAGTGCGATCACCACCGAGTCCTTCCAGTGATCACCATAGAGCTCCGCCCCCAGCCAATCAGGAGGCACGGATATAATACCCGTCACCTGATTGGCTGAAGGCACAGGCGTCCTGATTGGACGCCTAACAGAAGAGGGCAGAGGAACGATGTCCTGTCGAGAAATGTCCCCCATCGGATAGTGTCCGCCCTATACTGCTTAGGCGCAGAGATTGCGCAGTACAGAAGAAAAAGGAGATGCCGAAAGTCTCCGAACATGAACAGCTGTTCATGAGCTCTACACGGCGCCTGCACAATTAATACTACATTCTGTCACACGCTCCCGATGCTCGTACAACTCTGCAAGGGGCGGTGTACCTGCAGAATGGGCAGAGCTGATTACACAACTGAAGGAGTTTTACAATGATGGCCAGAGCTCATAAGGGCGGGTAGTTCAATGTTACATACATAACACAAGCAATTTCATTACTTTACTGATTCAATTTTTATTAATAGGTCCACCAAAACCGCCCATCAACATTGCTAAACCCACCCTTCAGTTGTGTAAACCCCACAAAGATGGAGTAAAAGCGGCGAGGGGGTCACACAGGCTGAATATGATGGGCACACAGGCTGGATATGATGGGCACAGGCTACATATGATGGGCACAAAGGGGCTGCCCCTTTATTAGGTCCCCTTGCTAGTAGCGGTTGAATCCTCTTTATTAGGTCCCCCTTGCTAGTAGTGGTAGTGGGTTGGATCCCGTTTTGCCTTTATTCTTGGTGGCATAGATACAACAAGGTGTTGGAAACGTTCCTCAGAGATTTTGCTCCATAGTGACATGATAGCTTCATGCAGTTGCTGCAGATTTGTCGGCTGCACATCCATGATGCCAATCTCCCGTTCCATTCCAAAGGAGCTCTATTGGATGAGATGTGGTGAGTGTGGAGGCCATTGGAGTACAGGGACCTCATTGTCAAGTGGTGAGATGATTGGAGCTTTGTGACATGGTGCATTATCCTGCTGGGAGGAGCCATTCAGAAGATAGGGACACTGTAGTCATAAAGGGATGGACATGGTCAGCAACAATAATCATATAGGCCGTGGTGTTTAAACAATGCTTGATTGGTACTACGGGGCCCAAAGTGCTAGTAGCGGGTTGGACCTCCTTTATTAGGTCCCCCTTGCTAGTAGGGGGTTGGACCCCCTTTATTAGGTCCCCCTTGGTAGTAGTGGGTTGGACCCCCTTTATTAGGTCCCCCTTGCTAGTAGCGGGTTGGACCCCCTTTATCAGGTCCCCCTTGCTAGTAGTGGGTTGGACCCCCTTTATTAGGCCCCCCTTGCTAGTAGCGGGTTGGACCCCCTTTATTAGGTCCCTCTTGCTAGTAGCGGGTGACCCCCTTTATTAGGTGTGGTGAGTGTGGAAGCCATTGGAGTACAGAGACCTCATTGTCCAGTGGTGAGATAATTGGAGCTTTGTGACATGGTGCATTATCCTGCTGGAAGGAGCCATCAGAAGATGGGGACACTGTAGTCATAAACAATGCTTGATTGGTACTACGGGGCCCAAAGTGCTAGTAGCAGGTTTGACCTCCTTTATTAGGTCCCCCTTGCTAGTAGCGGGTTGGACCTCCTTTATTAGGTCCCCCCTTGCTAGTAGCGGGTGACCCCCTTTATTAGGTGTGGTGAGTGTGGAGGCCATTGGAGTACAGAGACCTCATTGTCCAGTGGTGAGATGATTGGAGCTTTGTGACATGGTGCATTATCCTGCTGGAAGGATCCTTCAGAAGATGGGGACACTGTAGTCATAAAGGGATGGACACGGTCAGCAACAATACTCAGGTAGATCGTGGTGATTAAACTATGCTCAATTGGTACTAAGGGGCCCAAAGTTTGCCAAGAAAATATCCCCCCCACACCATTACACCTCCACCACCAGCCTGAACCGGTGATACCCCATCCCCCACACCATTACACCCCCACCACCAGCCTGAACCGGTGATACCCCATCCCCCACACCATTACACCCCCCACCACCAGCCTGAACCGGTGATACCCCATCCCCCACACCATTACACCCCCACCACCAGCCTGATCCGGTGATACCCCATCCCCCACACCATTACACCTCCACCACCAGCCTGAACCGGTGATACCCCATCCCCCACACCATTACACCCCCACCACCAGCCTGAACCGGTGATACCCCATCCCCCACACCATTACACCCCCCACCACCAGCCTGAACCGGTGATACCCCATCCCCCACACCATTACACCCCCCACCACCAGCCTGAACCGGTGATACCCCATCCCCCACACCATTACACCCCCCACCACCAGCCTGAACCGGTGATACCCCATCCCCCACACCATTACACCCCCCACCACCAGCCTGAACCGGTGATACCCCATCCCCCACACCATTACACCCCCCACCACCAGCCTGAACCGGTGATACAAGGCAGGATGGATCCATGCTCCAAAATTCTGACCCCACCATCTGAATGTCGCAGCTGAAATCCAGACTCAGAAATAAAGATCATACGTCGATTATCCGAGCCATATATCGATTCAAGCTGCACTTGGACCAATAGTCATTCAAACAGGCCATGTAAGGCAACATCAATAAAGAAAAGGCAGCCTGACATCTAATAAGGAGCTGATTACATTGCCAAGAGAAGGATACGTCTAATCAGACAAAACATGGTCGATCCATGGGACCGCCATATCCTTCTCTTGGCAATGTAATCCTCTCCTCGCCAGCTCCTAATTAGATGTCAGGCTGCCTTTTCTTTATGATGTTGCCTTACATGGCTTGTTTGTCCTGGGGTTGCCACATCTGTCATGGATGAAGCATGCGCCCAGCGAAGCTCCCATCCTACATGTTTGTCACCAATCAGTGACCCCGGCTGGGAATTGGATGATGTCTGTAATTACAATTTAGGAATTGGAGCCACTGATATCAGAAGACAGCAGCCTGCCAGTGAAGGGCGTTTTATGATGAACTCAGACCTCAATGGGGGCATTGTTTCCCGGGGAGGTGAGGGGCCTGTGCCAGGGATAAGGGGCCCTTTTCTGTGCCTGGGGGCCCCTCCAGAACACAGAAGAATGTGGGGTCAGCCCAACGACCTCTTGTTCCAATGTGGTGATGGCACGTTTCATGGAAAACCATTCTGGGGGGGAAAAAAAGGCAATTATTACGTAAGAGCAGAAAAATATCTCTGCTTGTTTATAAAATACATGTTACATTTTATATATATAATAGTCGTGGCCCTATGACCGAGACAATTATGGGTTACATAAACACGCAACAAGACTAATGCCCCGTACACACGGTCGGAAATTCTGACGGAAAATGTCCGATCGGACCATGTTGTCGGAAAACCCGCCCGTGTGTGTGGGCTCCATCTGACTTTTTCCGTCGGAATTTCCAACGGAAAAAATTGGAGATCCTGCTCTCAAATTTTCCGACAACAAAGTCTGATCGGACTTTTTCCGATCGTGTGTAGCGAATTCCGACGGACAAAGTGCCACGCATGCTCAGATCAAATTACGAGACCAAAGCTATTGGCTACTGGCCTCTACGTAGTCCCGTCGTACGCAACGAACGTCACCACGTTCACAATGATCGGATTTTCCGACAACTTTGTTCGACCGTGTGTATGCAACACCAGTGTCGGACAAAATCCGTCGGAAAAAATCAGACGGATTTTGTGGTCGGAATTTCCGACTGTGTGTACGGGGCATTACAAGATAAATAGACCTGGAGTGTGGCTTGGTGGTCTGGTCCCAAGAAAAGGGGGCATGCCCAAGAAAAGTAATGGGTAGTTTATGGAGAAGGAAGGGCTGAGAAGTGCCCTAAAAAAGGGAAGGGCATGGGGCACTGGAACAGACAAAGAGCATGGGCGAATGGGCTGCTTAAATACCCTCCGAGCTCCTCCCATAAACTCAGGCCACCATACAGGCCTTCTTATTTATAGACATGTGTACAACAAAAAAAATTTGTTTATTTTCGTTTCGTTTTTTTCGTTTCCGAAAAAAAAAAAATCGTTTTTTTTCGTTTCGTTTTTTTCGTTTCCGTTGATTCGTAACGATTCGTACATTCGTAAGTCGTCGGTGTTCGTATTCGTAACGATTCGTACATTCGTAAGAGTTATTTTTTCATTGATTCGTTTTTTCGTTAGTTTAATTTTCGGACGCATTCGTATTTATTCGTACATTCGTAACATTCGTAGATTCGTAATCGGAGCATAATTCATAATTTTATGTAATGTGTATGCTATTATTACATTTTGATAATTTACGAATCGAAAAAAAAAAAAAAAAAAAAAAAGTTACGAATCAAAAAAAAAGTTACGAATGTACAAATTTTTTTGTTCAATAGAGACACGGAAAATTACAAATCGAAAAAATAAAATAAAAAAAGTTACGAATCGAAAAAAAAAGTTACGAATGTACGAATTTTTTTGTTCAATCCATTCGAAGCACGTTTAGCAGCACCATTGTAAGGGACACGGAAAATTACCAATTTAACAAAAAAAAAAGTTACGAATGTACGAATTTTTTCGTTCGTTTTCGTTTTTCGGATTTTCTTCATTAGTACATTCGTTGTTTCTAATTATTTTTTTTGGGATTTTCGTTGTTGAAGCTGCTCCCATCCGGAAGGAATGTCCAGAGAACTGACTGGGGTTGAAGCCCAAGTTACTTAGGAGGATCCCGACATGCCTAATAAACTGGCTGCGACTCTGGGCTGGACAGGAAGGGTAGCAATGGGCTACCATCCGATTGGCTGGGTAGATGGAACAGTAGGCAGTCGAGCACCGTGACTGGGCACCAGGCATTGTTGGTCTGAAACTTATTATTGAATAGGAGAGCAGCTCAGGATCATTAAACAAAATGCTACAAAACCACAACAAAAAGATACAAAACATCAACAAAAAGATACAAAAATTATTTTTTTCAAATTGATCATTAAACAGAATGCAAAACAAAACAAAACAAAAAAAAAAACAACAAGAAAAAGAAACAAAACAACAAAAGAGATACACCCTGTTGTTGTTTTTGTATTTCCAAAGTGATCAGTGGTGATTTCTGTTTTTCAGATGACCAGAGGGACAGGGAGGAAGGCCAACCTCATCCAGCAGACCTTTGCTAAAAAAAAAAAAAAAACAATAAAAAGATACAAAAATGCAATAAACAGCAAAATAGATACAAACATAACAAAAAAGTTACAAAAACAACAAGGAGTATTTCCAAAGTGATCATGGGGGGGTTTCTGTTTTTCAGATGACCGGAGGGACAGGGAGGGAGGCCAGCCTTGTCCAGCAGACCTTTTAAAAAAACAATAAAAATATACATAAAACAACAAAACAAGATACAATAAACAACAAAAAAAAAGATACAATAGTGACAAAAAAAGTTACAAAAACAACATCAAAGATTATTCCCAAAGTAAGCAATGCTGATGTCTGTTTTTCAGATGGCTGGGGGGAGGCCAAGCTTCTCCAGTAGACCTTTGCTAAAAAAAAAAATAAAAAAAAAATACAAAAAAAAACTAACAAAAAAAAGATACAATAAACTGCAAAGAAGATAAAAAAAAAATGAGAAGAAAGTTACAAAAACAACAACAAGGAATATTTCCAAAGTAATCAGGAAAAAATAAAAAAATAAAAACAATAAAAAGATACAAAAACAACAAACAAAAAAAGATACAAAAATTAGAAAAATGTTACAAAAACAACAACAAGGAGTGTTTCCAAAGTAATCAGTGCTGATGTCTGTTTTTCAGAAGGCTGGAGAGACAGGGAGGGAGGCCAGCCTCATCCAGTAGACCTTTGCTAAAAAAATATAAATAAAAATAAAAAACTAATAAAAAAATGTGAAAAACAGCAAAAAAGATACAAAAACAAGCATAATGAATATTTCCAAGTCACAGTCCTCCCCAGGATTCAGCTTCCATTCTGGGGCAGCGAAGCAACTTTAGCCCCTGGTCTCTGGAAGCACAGAAGCAGAGGAACCAGCAACCTCACTGTCAAGGAGCAGAATGGCAGTTTCCCACCATCCCTGTGCTGAGTTCCCGGGTCTGTACACCCGCTGTGCCCATTATGAGGGGTTCCCACCATCCCTGTGCTGAGTTCCCTGGTCTGTACACCCGCTGTGCCCATTATGAGGGGTTCCCACCATCCCTGTGCTGAGTTCCCGGGTCTGCACACCCGCCGTGCCCATTATGAGGGGTTCCCACCATCCCTGTGCTGAGTTCCCGGGTCTGTACACCCGCTGTGCCCATTATGAGGGGTTCCCACCATCCCTGTGCTGAGTTCCCGGGTCTGTACACCCGCTGTGCCCATTATGAGGGGTTCCCACCATCCCTGTGCTGAGTTCCCGGGTCTGTACACCCGCTGTGCCCATTATGAGGGGTTCCCACCACCCCTGTGCTGAGTTCCCGGGTCTGTACACCCGCTGTGCCCATTATGAGGGGTTCCCACCATCCCTGTGCTGAGTTCCCGGGTCTGTACACCCGCTGTGCCCATTATGAGGGGTTCCCACCATCCCTGTGCTGAGTTCCCGGGTCTGTACATCCGCTGTGCCCATTATGAGGGGTTCCCACCATCCCTGTGCTGAGTTCCCGGGTCTGTACACCTGCTGTGCCCATTATGAAGGGTTCCAATTTAGGAAAAATTTCTGCTTTACAGGAATTCAGGGGCTCGCTCCATGTTGGGACTGGAAATTCATATTATCTGTCATTTTCAGAAAAATGAAAATGTAAATCCACAAAACTGTTATAGATGGTAATATTATAAAACCCAACAAACTATATATTCAATCAATTGCATGTCACTAGCAACCGATTAATCAAAAGTCAAACAATATAACGGCGGTTCACCCTAATTGTAGTCCTTTCCATTCCGCCCCGTAGGAACCCGAATGTCATATCTGCCCATTGTCTGATGTGCTGGAAATGTTTAACGATGGATCATATAGGAAATAAAAAGAAAACAATACTGGAAAAATTATAAATGTTTTTATTTTACAATATCCATGTAGAATGATACTAGACATGCGCACAATAGAAAAATGTGTTTATTTTAGTTTTGTTTCTGTTCGTTTCCGTTGATTCGTAACGATTCGTAAATTCGTAAGAGTTATTTTTTCGTTGATTCGTTTTTCCGTTAAATTTTTTTAGTTTAATTTTAGTTTATTCAAAATTCGGACGCATTCGTATTTTCGTAGATTTAGTTGCATTCGTACTTTCGTAAGATTGATTTATTCGTACTTTCGTAACATTGTTTTCATAGATTCGTAATCGGAGCATAATTCATAATGTTATGTAATGTGTATGCTATTATTACATTGTAAGAGACACGGAAAATTACGAATCGAAAAAAAAGTTACGAATGTACTAATTTTTTCGTTCAATCCATTCGAAGCACGTTAAGCAGCGCCATTGTATGAGACGCGGAAAATTACGAATCGAAAAAAAAAAAAAGTTACGAATGTACGAATTTTTTTCGTTCAATCCATTCGAAGCACGTTAAGCAGCGCCATTGTAAGAGACGCGGAAAATTATGAATCGAAAAAAAAGTTACGAATGTACGAATTTTTTCGTTCAATCCATTCGAAGCACGTTAAGCAGCGCCAATGTAAGAGACGCGGAAAATTATGAATCGGAAAAAAAAATAAAGTTACGAATGTACGAATTTTTTCGGTCATTTTGATTTTCGTTGTTTCTGTTTTCGTTTTTCGGATTTTCTTCTTTCGTAGTTTCGTTGTTTCTAATTTGGTTATTTCGTATTTTCGTTGTTTTTCATATTCGTTCGATTCGATAATTCGTTATTCGTTAAAATTTTTAGCGAATCATTCGTTCATTCGTACGATAACGAATGAACGAATATAACAAATTTTAACGGAAAACGAAAAAAAACGAAACGAATTGCACATGTCTAAATGATACTCAACAATAACAAAAAGGTACAGAAATGTATATTATTTCTTGTTAACCGCTTCAATACCCGGCTATAGTCATATGACGCCCACAAGGTGGATCTCCCATCCTGGGTGGGCGTCATATGACGTCCTCGGATTCCCGGCCGCCTGGGGGGCGCGCGCGCGCGCCGCGGCATCGCTCGGGACCCGGTGCGAGTGCCCGGCGGCCGCGATGTCCGCCGGGCACCCGCGATTGCCCGTTTAAAACAACGGGACCGGGCAGGACCGTGAAGCTGTGTGTGTAAACACACAGCTCCACGTCCTGTCAGCGGGGAGGAGACCGATCATGTGATCCCAGTACAGAGGATCACATGATCGGTCTCCTTCCCTTGAGTCCCCTCCCCCTACAGTTAGAATCACTCCTATCAGGGACACACATTAACCCCTCCAGCGCCCTCTAGTGTTAACCCCTTCCCTGACAGTCACATTTACACAGTAATCATTGCAATTTTATAGCAACGATCGCTGTGTAAATGTGAATGGTTCCAAAAATGTGTCAAAAGTGTCCGAAGTGTCCGCCGCAATGTCACAGTCACGAAAAAAAAAAATCGCAGATCCCCGCCATTACTAGTAAAAAAAAAAAAAAAAAAAAAAAAATTCAATAAATCTATCCCCTATTTTGTAGACGCTATAACTTTTGCGCAAACCGATCAATATACGCTTATTGCGATTTTTTTTACCAAAAATATGTAGAAGAATACGTATCGGCCTAAACTGAGGAAAAAAATAGTTTTTTTTTAAAAAAATGGGATATTTATTATAGCAAAAAGTAAAAAATATTGTGTTTTTTTTTTCAAAATCGTCGCTCTTCTTTTGTTTATAGCGCAAAAAATAAAAACCGCAGGGGCGATCAAATACCACCAAAAGAAAGCTCTATTTGTGGGAAAAAAAGGACGTCAATTTTGTTTGGGTGTAACGTCGCACGACCGCGCAATTGTTAGTTAAAGCGACGCAGTGCCGAATCGCAAAAAGTGCTCTGGTAAGGAAGGGTGTTTAAAAGCCCCGTATTGAAGTGGTTAAAGATATTGGAGCGTCTGTTAGGGGGTCCCTGCTATCTCGCAAACAAGGACAAGACGTATAGAGATGTATTTAGGTAATAAAATTGACAGTTTACAAAATATAGTACAAAAATATATAGAAATAGTTTCTTCACATGTTTGTCATGTTTACCCTCCATAGAAAACTCCCACAAATGTATTTTTATTTTTTTTAAACATTTGTGTGTCCCCTCTGCTTCCCTAAAAAACCTCCATGACTTTTATAAATGTAGAGTAACTAAATATAAGAAATATAAACACTTTGGCTTCTATTTATAAAAAAAATACAAAAAATGCCCAGCCATACACCCAGCACATTTACATGAACGCTCATTCTGTGTAAAGTGGGCAAAAATGAATGTCCTTTTGGCTATTTTCTCTTTATAACCAATGTTCTTTTATTATGGCAAGCAGTTCAATACCGCAATATGGCCACTAGATGGAGCTGAATTTGGAACAAGAGATACATCATAACAATTCTAGCCACTAAGTTGAGCCCGGAAGGTTTAACCCACCCCCCCCCCCCCCCCCCCTTACCAGGCCATTTTTAAAGCACTGCGTTGTTTTAACTGACAATAGTGCGGCCGTGCGACGTTGTACCCAAATAAAATGGATGTTCTTTTTTTCCCATAAATAGTAGCTGTGCAATTCGTTCCGAATTTGTTTTTTAACGAATTTCGACAAAAATTCGTTAATTCGGAAATATCCGAATTAATGTAAATTCGAATATTCGAAAATTTGTAAATTCGTACATTCCTAAAATTCGTACATTCGCAAATTCGGAAATCTGAATTTATAATTAAGTTATTATTAGTTAACTAATACTAACTATTAAATTATAGGTATTGTAATTTCCTTTTTAAATTGGGCTGTTAGTGAACGTAACAAATACAAATTTATCGTAAGTTACAAATTATCCGAAATAATGAATGCTGCATCTAAACAAACGGAACGGAACAAAGGGGGAGAAATCGGATGGCAGCATCGCTGTGGACTGGATCTGTACTGCCCACAGCGCTGCTCTGTGAAAATTGCAGTCACAGCCATCCCTCCATACCCTGCCAATACTCTGCAATACCCTGCCAATACTCTGCAATACCCTGCCAATACTCTGCAATGCCCTGCCAATACTCTGCAATACACAGCCAATACTCTGCAATACCCTGCCAATACTCTGCAATACCCTGCCAATACTCTGCAATGCCCTGCCAATACTCTGCAATACACAGCCAATACTCTGCAATACCCTGCCAATACTCTGCAATACCCTGCCAATACTCTGCAATACCCTGCCAATACTCTGCAATACCCTGCCAATACTCTGCAATGCCCTGCCAATTCTCTGCAATACCCTGCCAATACTCTGCAATACCCAGCCAATACTTTGCAATGCCCTGCCAATACTCTGCCATGCCCTGCCAATACTCTGCAATGCCCTGCCAATACTCTGCAATACCCAGCAAATACTTTGCAATGCCCTGCCAATTCTCTGCAATGCCCTGCCAATACTCTGCAATACCCAGCCAATACTCTGCAACACCCTGCCAATACTCTGCAATACCCAGCCAATACTCTGCAACACCCTGCCAATACTCTGCAATGCCCTGCCAATACTCTGCCATGCCCTGCCAATACTCTGCCATGCCCTGCCAATACTCTGCCATGCCCTGCCAATACTCTGCCATGCCCTGTCAATACTCTGCAATACCCAGCCAATACTCTGCCATGCCCTGCCAATACTCTGCAATACTCTGCAATACTCTGTAATACCCAGCCATACTCGGCAATACCCAGCCATGCTCAACCGTACCCAGCCAATATTACAGTGGGGGAGATGACGTGGACATTACAGTGGGGGGAGATTGTGGATATATTTCAGTGGGGACTATATGGTGGTGGAATTTTCACAGGTTTTTGCAAATTCAATTATTATTTGCTGATCCGAAAAATGATCCGATCCGTGACTCTGATCCGAGGAACGATCCGATCCGTGAGTTTTTTGATCCGTTGCACCCCTACTTACAGGTATGTGATTTTGCGCTTAAGGGCCACCCTGCCGCAGTATATGTACGTGGGGCAGTCCTTAAGCAGCTAGACAACACTGGAGGGAATTAGTAGATAAATGTAACCGATGGTAATGGCGATTGGTAAATGTAACCACTGGTTACATTCATTTGCCGTTTCCCTCTAGCGTTCTCTAGAATTGTTTCATTGTATCTCTTGTTACAAAGACGTATGTATTCCCAATGCTCCTCAGCTCCATCTAGTGGTCATAATGCGGTATTTTACTACTGCCCATAAAAAAAGAAGATTCGTTCAGGTAAGAAAAGAGCCCAAAGAATATTTGATTTTGCCCAATTCACAAAGAATGAATGTGCAAGCAATTTTTTTTTTTTTTTAATGAACAGACGCCTGAAACACGGCTCAAATTTCTACAAAATAGTTCTGTTAAATTTTAAAAGAAAGTTTACTCTGCATAGTTATGTAGCACCTCTTCCTCTCCCCCCCCCCCTCTCTGGTTACATAGTCACATGATATGATGATATGTCAATATATACTGTATACAGGCACATATACATGGTTAGTCTTCCTTCTATGGAATACTAAAGGAGGCCTCCGACACTTGTCCTGCCTTCCTCGCTGGTCAGGTGACTTGATTTCGGCTTCCCCCACAATATCCATCTCAGTGCAACGTCTAAGGCAGAAGGTTCAGCCGCACACACAAGGCACATAAGAATAATAATATTACAGACAATGTTATATCTCTTCACTCTTCAGGTGTTTCCATCGGAATGATGAATCCAAGTGGAAGTCTTCCTTCTCCTGTTCTTTGGCCAACTCGAGGAAGACCTGTCAGTAATCAAACAAAGACTAAGCACCTTCTTACCACACCTTACATTCATGAACATGGCCAGGAAAATCAAGCAAGTTAGTAAAGATAATGATTGTTTGTTTTTCCTTGCCCCTGCTGTCACCTGAGACCCTTTCTGGAAATCTTACAGCATTAGCAATCCTACATAACAAAATAAATCACATCAAGAAAGTAGGGATTTTATCACCATGATTGTCAGTGTTCATTGGATATCAGCGCCATTACCTGCTCCAGGGTGGACTGGGAGAAGCTGTACTCCTCGATGTTATACGTTTGTTTAGCTGTGTAAAGAAAATACACAAAGATCACCGACCTTCGTACCGTCCAGTGAGGACCTTTACATTCATCTTCAGCTCCATTACCAGCTGTATAATCTTACCATTCTCCAAGTGCAGGAAGGCCTGGGACAGAGACTGGACGTTATCCATTGGGATCTTATAGACCAACAAGGAGGAGAACCTGCGGGGTAAAGACCAACATTCAATGGAGACATCCAATCACTAAACCCAACTAGTCTATAAATTAAAGGTCATCCAAGGAGAACCTGCGGGGTAAAGACCGACATTCAATCACTAAACCCAACAAGATTATAAAGTAAAGGTCATCCAAGGAGAACCTGTGCAGTAAAGACCGACATTCAATCACTAAACCCAACAAGTCTACAAAGTAAAGGTCATCCAAGGAGAACCTGTGGGGTAAAGACCAACATTCAATGGAAACATTCAATCACTAAACCCAACAAGTCTATAAAGTAAAGGTCATCCAAGGAGAACCTGCGGGGTAAAGACCGACATTCAATCACTAAACCCAACAAGTTCATAAAGTAAAGGTCATCCAAGGAGAACCTGTGGGGTAAAGACCAACATTCAATGGAAACATCCAATCACTAAACCCAACAAGTCTATAAAGTAAAGGTCATCCAAAGAGAACCTGCGAGGTAAAGACCAACATTCAATGGAAACATCCAATCACTAAACCCAACAAGTCTATAAAGTAAAGGTCATCCAAGGAGAACCTGCGGGGTAAAGACCGACATTCAATCACTAAACCCAACAAGTCCATAAAGTAAAGGTCATCCAAGGAGAACCTGCGGGGTAAAGACCGACATTCAATCACTAAACCCAACAAGTTCATAAAGTAAAGGTCATCCAAGGAGAACCTGTGGGGTAAAGACCAACATTCAATGGAAACATCCAATCACTAAACCCAACAAGTCTATAAAGTAAAGGTCATCCAAAGAGAACCTGCGAGGTAAAGACCAACATTCAATGGAAACATCCAATCACTAAACCCAACAAGTCTATAAAGTAAAGGTCATCCAAGGAGAGCCTGCGAGGTAAAAACCGACATTCAATCACTAAACCCAACAAGTCCATAAAGTAAAGACCGACATTCAATGGAAACATCCAATCACTAAACCCAACAAGTCTATAAAGTAAAGGTCATCCAAGGAGAACCTGCGAGGTAAAGACCAACATTCAATGGAAACATCCAATCGCTAAACCCAACAAGTCTATAAAGTAAAGGTCATCCAAGGAGAACCTGCGGGGTAAAGACCAACATTCAATCACTAAACCCAACAAGTTCATAAAGTAAAGGTCATCCAAGGAGAACCTGTGGGGTAAAGACCAACATTCAATGGAAACATTCAATCACTAAACCCAACAAGTCTATAAAGTAAAGGTCATCCAAGGAGAACCTGTGGGGTAAAGACCAACATTCAATGGAAACATCCAATCACTAAACCCAACAAGTCTATAAATTAAAGGTCATCCAAAGAGAACCTGCGGGGTAAAGACCGACATTCAATCACTAAACCCAACAAGATTATAAAGTAAAGGTCATCCAAGGAGAACCTGTGCAGTAAAGACCGACATTCAATCACTAAACCCAACAAGTCTACAAAGTAAAGGTCATCCAAGGAGAACCTGTGGGGTAAAGACCAACATTCAATGGAAACATTCAATCACTAAACCCAACAAGTCTATAAAGTAAAGGTCATCCAAGGAGAACCTGCGGTGTAAAGACCGACATTCAATCACTAAACCCAACAAGTTCATAAAGTAAAGGTCATCCAAGGAGAACCTGTGGGGTAAAGACCAACATTCAATGGAAACATTCAATCACTAAACCCAACAAGTCTATAAAGTAAAGGTCATCCAAGGAGAACCTGCGGGGTAAAGACCGACATTCAATCACTAAACCCAACAAGTCTATAAAGTAAAGGTCATCCAAGGAGAACCTGCGGGGTAAAGACCAACATTCAATGGAAACATCCAATCACTAAACCCAACAAGTCTATAAAGTAAAGGTCATCCAAAGAGAACCTGCGAGGTAAAGACCAACATTCAATGGAAACATACAATCACTAAACCCAACAAGTCTATAAAGTAAAGGTCATCCAAGGAGAACCTGCGAGGTAAAGACCAACATTCAATGGAAACATCCAATCGCTAAACCCAACAAGTCTATAAAGTAAAGGTCATCCAAGGAGAACCTGCGGTGTAAAGACCGACATTCAATCACTAAACCCAACAAGTTCATAAAGTAAAGGTCATCCAAGGAGAACCTGTGGGGTAAAGACCAACATTCAATGGAAACATCCAATCACTAAACCCAACAAGTCTATAAAGTAAAGGTCATCCAAGGAGAACCTGCGAGGTAAAGACCGACATTCAATCACTAAACCCAACAAGTCCATAAAGTAAAGACCGACATTCAATGGAAACATCCAATCACTAAACCCAACAAGTCTATAAATTAAAGGTCATCCAAGGAGAACCTGCGGGGTAAAGACCGACATTCAATCACTAAACCCAACAAGATTATAAAGTAAAGGTCATCCAAGGAGAACCTGTGCAGTAAAGACCGACATTCAATCACTAAAACCAACAAGTCTACAAAGTAAAGGTCATCCAAGGAGAACCTGTGGGGTAAAGACCAACATTCAATGGAAACATTCAATCACTAAACCCAACAAGTCTATAAAGTAAAGGTCATCCAAGGAGAACCTGCGGTGTAAAGACCGACATTCAATCACTAAACCCAACAAGTTCATAAAGTAAAGGTCATCCAAGGAGAACCTGTGGGGTAAAGACCAACATTCAATGGAAACATTCAATCACTAAACCCAACAAGTCTATAAAGTAAAGGTCATCCAAGGAGAACCTGCGGGGTAAAGACCGACATTCAATCACTAAACCCAACAAGTCCATAAAGTAAAGGTCATCCAAGGAGAACCTGTGGGGTAAAGACCAACATTCAATGGAAACATCCAATCACTAAACCCAACAAGTCTATAAAGTAAAGGTCATCCAAAGAGAACCTGCGAGGTAAAGACCAACATTCAATGGAAACATACAATCACTAAACCCAACAAGTCTATAAAGTAAAGGTCATCCAAGGAGAACCTGCGAGGTAAAGACCAACATTCAATGGAAACATCCAATCGCTAAACCCAACAAGTCTATAAAGTAAAGGTCATCCAAGGAGAACCTGCGGGGTAAAGACCAACATTCAATCACTAAACCCAACAAGTTCATAAAGTAAAGGTCATCCAAGGAGAACCTGCGGGGTAAAGACCAACATTCAATGGAAACATTCAATCACTAAACCCAACAAGTCTATAAAGTAAAGGTCATCCAAGGAGAACCTGTGGGGTAAAGACCAACATTCAATGGAAACATCCAATCACTAAACCCAACAAGTCTATAAAGTAAAGGTCATCCAAAGAGAACCTGCGAGGTAAAGACCAACATTCAATGGAAACATACAATCACTAAACCCAACAAGTCTATAAAGTAAAGGTCATCCAAGGAGAACCTGCGAGGTAAAGACCAACATTCAATGGAAACATCCAATCACTAAACCCAACAAGTGTCACCCATCGCAACCTTGCACTATTTTTGTTCTATACTATGCTAACATCTAATGGCAGTTTTGGGCCACTACAACTTGTTTACTATGTGTTTTTGGAATCTCCCTATGTACTCCTCCCCCACCCATCCTTGTTTAGTGCTAGTCTGTTTGGCTAATTCCTAGCTAGACCGTCCTCATTTATTTCATGTTTCCTCAGAGTTAGTATTTCCCAGAGGCAGGGCTTAGAAATGGCCAGTTCTTCTTGCACTTTAAAAGACTAGAAAAACATCCTCTGTACTGCAATCAGCCATAGTAAAATTCCATTGGATGCAACTTCTGTGTCTTATTGAAGAGTTGAGCTACCTTTGGATGGTGCCAGGTCAGCAGGTGACCATACTGTCCGGAAAGGCTGGGTCTTAAGGAGGTATGTCAATGCATAAAACGGCATTTGAAACAGAACAATTTGGTTTTGGAATTGGATAACGTATCTTATTTACTTACAGATCTGTCTATACCAGGGACGTGCAGTCAGGGGAGGCAGGTGAGGCAGGGCCATGAACATTAAATAAATTGAGCTTTGAGGGTTGTAGCTCAGCGACCTGGGGGTCACAGACTTTTATGTGTCAGCATCCAAAGTTATTGGGTACTAACCCTGGGAACCCCTAGACATTCACCGATAAGCCTCACCAGTCACTGACCTCACCATATGTCCCTGGTCTATACAGTACATGGATCCTATTATTAAAGGGATCTGGAAGATGGTGGTCTTTTGTGAGATCTAGGGGTCCCTTTCCACGTGATTCTCTCATATCCCAAGATCTAAGAATCTTTCATCTAAGTGATATGTTAACACTGAGGATCAACCATTGAAATGGACCCAAGAATCGGTCAATAATGGGGTTAGAAGAATCAGTCGTTACTGGGGGTTTTGGAATATTGCCCAGATTTACCTGTCCTGCCTGGCGGCTTGCGGGAAGAGGCGGAGGATCTCCTGGTCAATCACATCGACCTGCTGGGTGTCCTTCACTTTAATCTCCAGGAGGTAACCTTTACCAAATTTGCTCTTCAGATGTTGGATGGATCCGATACACCTGGGGGAGAAATGCTGTGTGGGTGTATATGCAAAAAGCAAAACTTATTTTTGTAGTTTGTGATAGCGTAAGGAAGGGTTAGAACTTCAACTGAGTTTTCATCATGGACTGTGTACCCATTGAGGAGGTTCACCCCTCCATTTGTGCCGGTGACCCTTCTCATCACTACAGAAAGTAAGAGGATACCCAAAATGTTACCGTTGTATGATGAGAGTAAATCTTTTGATGGTGACAAATGTTTTGGGGGCAAAACTAGAAGGGGAATCCTCTCAACTTTGTTGAGATTTCTTCTCACATCCGGTTGAATCTCCCCAGCAGAACACAAAAAACAAGACCTGATATGGACTTTTACACTACAAAAAAGTTTTGGCTTTGCATACACTTTAAACCATTCCAAAAGCAGAAGAAGTAAGGGGAAGCCAGCAATTGTTACAATGTTTCCATAAAAAAAGTGCCCTGCCAATGGTTCTCTCACCTTTTACATGAAAGTAATGATTCTAAATGACAACAATGAGATCAGAAACCTGTTCTGCTGTTACATTTGCTGTGTTATTTTTTCTTCCTTCATTAAATACATTCAAAAATCCTCTTGATGCTAAAATATAAAACGTCTTTAGTTAGAGAGGGCCGGATCGGAAATGGACAGCAGGGGAATGGTAGAGGAGGGCCGGGCATGACTGTGTGTCTATTACACACAGGGAACAATGCTAGGGGTTGTGGCTGAGTCAGGCAGGCCAATAGCGGCAGGGGGGCGAGGCCGTATAAACAGGGGGCATGGCCGTAGGGGGTCAGTCAGGAGAATTAAAGACATGAGGAGGCAGGTTTTTCCCACCCACCCTCCCTTATTTTAAGGCGATAATGTTGGAGGTGTTAACGTTTTTGTTATCGTTTCAGGTTTGGAAGCATTTGACGGAATGGAGACAAGGGGTGGCGGTGTTTTGGTTTGTTGGTCAGTGACGGCAGCAGTGACGTAGGTGGTAAGTGTGTGGGGGGCTCATCATTAGATGGCTCCTCCGGTGTGTTGGGGGTTCATCAGTAGATGGCCCCTCCGGTTTGTGGGGGGCTCATCAGTAGATGGCCCCTCCGGTAG
Organism: Lithobates sylvaticus; assembly: GCA_028564925.1. Taxonomy (NCBI): domain Eukaryota; kingdom Metazoa; phylum Chordata; class Amphibia; order Anura; family Ranidae; genus Lithobates; species Lithobates sylvaticus. Next base: position 4,278,000 of record CM053037.1, read on the forward strand.
TACACCAAATTTATTTTGGTGATTACTCTTGTTGCACTGCGGGAAAGTGTTGTCTCCGGGCGGTACAAGTGGAGGCCGGTTAGTTTGGTTAATATCCCGCAGTGCCCCCTGGTGTTCATATATATATATATATATATATATGCAGTTAATTTATATATATGCCGTTTTTGGTATTAGCTACGTCACTGACCAACAAATAGGGATGTAACTGATTGTTTAAAGTTGTGTTATGTGTTGATAATTTATTATCATTATGGTTTATGTGTTTATGTTATTTATATATTTAAAATTGGAGTTATGTTTAATAAAAGGCCGTTGTCTGCCATTTACTCCAAAACATGGTGTGGTCTATCCTTTTAGGTTAAGTAAAGGGTATTCTGAGCTGTATCAGCCTGGGGGTTTATATAGGCTACACGGGTCAGGCCGCAATAGGGAAAATTTGCATTACATTATCCTTCTTCATGTCTCTACCATGACGTTTTTGAGATTTATGGGGTAGGGTTCCCCCATGACACAGGTATACGGGATCAATGTCCTACAGACCACACATGGAAGAAATCCTGACTTCCTCTGTGTATTTCTGGCTTCCTAAAACTTTCCCCTGACTCAGTCCTGGCATCGTTCCTTCTCACCTGAGTTTTCCAGACACCATGATTGCCACGCGGTCGCACACAGCCTCGGCCTCCTCCATATAGTGTGTGGTCAGGATGGCGCCCCTTTCCCGGTTCTTGAAGGCCGCTCGGATGGCTCTCCTTGAATACACAAGAAAAGCCTAAGGCAGTGCATATCCTGACCTCCCTGGGGCCCTATGCAAAATTCTGCTGGTCCCTAGAGAGCCCCTCCTTACATCAGGGTCCCCAGAGAGCCTCCCAACTAACTTACATCAGGGTAACTAGAGAGTCTTCCCCCTACATTAGGGTCTCAGAGAGCCTCCCCTTACATTAGGGTCCCCAGAGAGCCTCCCCCCCTTACACCAGGGTCCCCAGAGAGCCCCACCTTACATCAGGGTCCCCAAAGAGCCCCCCTTACATCAGGGTTCCCAAAGAGTCCCCCCTTACATCAGGGTCCCCAGAGAGCCTCCCCTTACACCAGGGTCCCCAGAGAGCCCCCCTTCCACCAGGGTCCCCAGAGAGCCCCCCTTACACCTTGGTCCCCAGAGAGCCTCCCCCTTTACATCAAGGTCCCCAGAGAGCCTCTACTTACATCAGGGTCCCCAGAGAGCCTCCCTAATTACACCAGGGCCCCCAGAGAGCCTCCCTACTTACACCAGAGTCCCCAGAGAGCCCCCCTTACACCAGGGTCCCCAGAGAGCCTCCCCTTACACCTTTGTCCCCAGAGAGTGTCCCCTTACATTAGTGTCCCCAGAGAGCGTCCCCTTACATTAGTGTCTCCAGAGAGCGTCCCCTTACATTAGTGTCCCCAGAGAGCCCCCCTTACATTAGGGTCCCCAGAGAGCCACCCCATACACCAGGGTCCCCAGAGAGCCCCCCTTACACCAGGGTCCCCAGGGAGCCACCCCATACACCAGGGTCCCCAGGGAGCCCCCCTTACACCAGGGTCCCCAGAGAGCCTCCCCTTACATCTGGGTCCCCAGAGAGCCTCCCCCTTACATTAGGGTCCCCAGAGAATCTCCCCATACATCAGGGTCCCCAGAGAGTCTCCCCATACATCATGGTCCCCAGGGAGCCGCTCCTCACAAATGTTTCTACAACGTCAAGCTGAAGGGCACTAGTGCTACAACTACACATTCAGTCCTTAAAAAACTAGGAGCTCTAATTTAATTTCTTCAGCTCAGTCTGATGTCAGAAGGTCATGTGGCAGCAAGAGACACTAATTAGTAAACTTTTTTGCTATGAGGGAACAAATACATCAACATAAAATGAAGTCTGGCCTCGCTGTGTCCAGAGACGATCGCTGAAACAGTTAAGCCCCATACACACGGTCGGATTTTTTCATGGATTCTGTCCGATCGGACAATGTTGTTGAAAAATCAGACCGTGTGTAGGCACCATCGGACAGTGTACGTCGGATTGTCCGACGGACAAAGTCTTATCTCCTGCTGGATAGATTTGCCGACAACACGGTCCGATCACACCAAATCCGATCGTGTGTACGGTTGTCCGACCGGACAAAGTGCTACGCATGCTCAGATCACATTACAAGACCAAAGCTATTGGCTACTAGCCTCTACGTAGTCCCGTCGTAGGCAACAAACGTCACCACGTTCAGAATGATCGGATTTTCCGACAACTTTGTCCGACCGTGTGTATGCAACACCAACATCAGACAAAGTATGACGGACATGGTCCGACGGACCTGGTCCTCGGATAATCCGCGCGTGTGTATGGGGCTTTAGGCTCTTGCAATGTGTCACTATAGGAAACAAGGTTTATATAAAGAAAATAAAAGCAGGGCACCCCTTTAAGGCATTAGCTCCTTAATCAACTTGTGACAAGACTCACCAAAGCCTTTGTTGTCCTTTTGGGTCCAGACCAGTGGAAGGTTCGTCCAGGAGAACGATGGTGGGATTACCCAACATGCTGATGGCAAAACACACCTAAAGAACAACAGAGATCTAAAAGGACAATTCTGGCTTCTACTATGTTGGCTTAAACAACACAAAATTGACAACATTATTGATACTTAATGTTTATGATAACTGTATGAATTTTTGAGGCGATAGGTGGCGGATTCCCGACCAGCGATCCATTTGCAATTGTTATGCTGATCTGAATTCTCGTCCAAAAAGCTCTGATGGTTTTCCCGCCGGAATTCAGACGGAATTTCGCTCAAACTGTCTTGCCTGCACGTGGTAGACATGTGCACAACAGAAAAAGTCGTTTATTTTAGTTTCAATTCTGTTCGTTTCCGTTGATTCGTAACGATTTCGTAATTTCGTAAGTCGTCTGTGTTCGTATTCTTAAAGATTCGTATTTTCGGAAGAGTTATTTTTTCGTTGATTCGTTTTTCCGTTAGTTTAATTTTCGTTTATTCGAAATTCGGACGCATTCGTATTTTCGTAGATTTAGTTACATTCGTACTTTCGTAAGATTGATTTATTCGTACTTTCGTAACATTGATTCGTAATCGGAGCATAATTCATAATTTTATGTATTGTGTATGCTATTATTACATTTTAAGAGACACGGAAAATTACGAATCGAAAAAAAAAGTTACGAATGTACGAATTTTTTTTCTTCAATCCAGTCGAAGCACGTTAAGCAGCGCCATTGTAAGGGACACGGAAAATTACGAATCGCAAAAAAAAAAAAAAAAAGTTACGAATGTACAGATTTTTTCGTTCAATCCATTCGAAGCACGTTAAGCAGCGCCATTGTAAGAGACACGGAAAATTACGAATCGAAAAAAAAAAAAAAAAAAAAGTTACGAATGTACGAATTTTTTCATTCAATCCATTCGAAGCACGTTAAGCAGCGCCATTGTAAGAGACGCGGAAAATGGTATAATGTTCTTTTTCTGAAATGCAGTGTTCCTTCTACGCCAGATATACTTGGACACACACCTTCCAAAGAGTTCCTGTCAGGGCTCTAGCCGCCCTGGGCACCCTAGCCGGAGGGTGCGCGGGCACCTGGGCAGCCCTGGTCCCTCTGAACGCCGGCGCGCGCGCGCGCCCGCGGGACGCGTGCGCCCGCTCCCGTGCGCCAATAGCGGGCGCGCGCGCCCCCCTGCGCGTGCACGTGCGCGATCGGCGCCGCTTTGGCGCCAGTGGCCTTATTTAAAGGGGACAGCTGCCTGCATGCGGCGCTGTCCGTCTCAGCTCCCACCTGTGACCCCAACCTGAACCTGTCTGAGCTCCCTACCTGTGACCCGGCTTGTTTGACTCCGCTACTTTCTCCGTTCCTTGACCCCGGCTTGTTTGACCCTGCTCTGGACTGTGTTACTGTTGCTGAACCCCCGGCTTGCCTCCTGACCATCCTCCTGCCTGCCGTCCTTACCTGTCTGCCTTACCTGTTGTGACCCGGCTTGCCTGACCATCCCTGCTCCAGTGTCCCTGCACAGGTCTTCGCTGCTGCCGTCATCTGCTGATCTTCTGCCGTTGCTGTCAGCTACTTCAGCCGTCTGCTGCTGCTCCTGTTGTCGGTTTACCTCCTGCCTCCTGGTTTCCTGCCGAACCTTCATCTGCAGACCTACCCTCTGAGCAAGCCCTGCATCAACCCTGCATCAGCCTGCTGCATCCACACGGACACTCCTACCCGCTGAGTTCACGGCTACGCTGTCCCCAATCCAGCAGGCCCTGAACCAGAGTTGTAAGAGAGGTCTCCAACCATCAAGTCAGGCTCAGCACTACCAGGTACCTAACAGTACGGACAGCCAATATGACTGAGCCTGCGGATGGAGCCTCAACCATGCGGGAAATGTGCTCCCACCTGGCAGCCCTCACACAAGCCGTGAAATCCCTGCAGGAGGGATACACCAAGCTGGAAGGCCAAGTTCAACAACTTGCCAGCCCCATGGCTGCTGCACCTCCACCACCAGTGCAACCTGCCTCCCAACCAACAGTGGTGATGCTTCCCCCTGAACCTAGAGTACCTATCCCAGAAAGGTTCTCGGGCGACCGGTCCAAGTTTCAAGCTTTCCGAGATGCCTGCCAGCTTTACTTTGCCCTGCAACCCCGGACCTTCTCCCTGGAAGTCACCAAGGTGGGATTTGTGGTGTCCCTTCTACAAGGAGAACCCCAGTCCTGGGCCCACCGTCTTCTGGGAGCCAACAGTGTCATGACCCAGTCCTTAGCCACCTTCTTCCAGGCAATGGCACAGTTGTATGACGACCCTCAACGCACGGCTACAGCTGAATCTGCCCTATCCGCGCTCCAGCAAGGCCGCAGGACGGCTGAGGACTATATCACGGACTTTAGGCGCTGGAGCGCGGATACTCAATGGAACAATGCAGCCCTCAGACACCAGTTCCGCATGGGCCTCTCAGAGGGGTTGAAAGACGAACTGGCCCGTGTAGGAGTTCCTGAGGATCTTGAGGACCTCGTCACTCTGACAATCCAATTGGACCGTCGCCTACGGGAGCGCCGAGCTGAACGCTCTGCTTTGCCCAGTCGCCCAGCTTGGATGGTCGCTAGGGCTCCTGTTCCTGCCACTCGCTACCTACCTGCTCCCTCTACACCTCCCGTGGGACCTGCTTCAGATGGTTCCGAACCGATGCAGATTGGTCTTCTACGTGCCCCCTTGACGCCCGAGGAACGGGCCCGACGTCGCCAGTTGAATCTGTGTCTGTACTGTGGGGGCTCTGGACATTTCGTGAATGGTTGCCCTGTCAAGACGCGTAAGTGCTTGTCATCCGTTTCTCCTCTCTCTGCACCCTGCCCAGCCAGTACTATTCACCTTACCCTTCCTCTGTCGTTGCAGTGCCAGGGAAGGACAATCCTCACCAGCGCCATCATTGACTCCGGGGCGTGTAGCTGTTTCGTGGATGCCACCTTCGCCAACACTCACGCCCTGCCGCTCCAGAAGAAGACCCAAGGACTTACTGTGTTTCTGGCGGATGGGTCCCGCATTAAGTCTGGCCAGGTGACTCAAGAGACTCTGCCCTTAACCGCTACAATTTTCCCTCAACATCAGGAGCTTCTGACCATGGACGTGATCTCCTCTCCCCTGTTCCCGGTCATCCTGGGTATGCCATGGCTCCAGGCCCATAACCCGCTGATCCATTGGTCCACCGGGGAGGTAGAATTTCAATCTCGGTACTGCCAGGAACACTGCCTACCTGCAACCCTCGGAACATCCTCTACCTTGCTTTGCCTAGACGCGGATCAAGACCTACGCCAATCTGTACCCCAACCTTATCATGACTTTCTGGACGTTTTCAGCAAGCGGGGGGCAGACTCCCTTCCGCCCCACCGTCCCTATGATTGCCCCATCGAGCTCCTCCCTGGGGCTGAAATTCCCTTCGGTCGCATTTTTCCTCTCTCCGAGAAAGAACAAGAGGCCCTGAAGACCTACATTGCCGAAAACTTAAAGAAGGGGTTCATCCGCCATTCCACCTCTCCTGCTGGCGCAGGCATCTTCTTCGTCACCAAGAAGGATCAGTCCTTGAGGCCCTGTGTGGACTACCGGGAGCTCAATAAAATAACGGTCAAGAATCGGTACCCCCTGCCCTTAATCCCTGAGCTCTTTCAGAAGCTAAGATCGGCAACGGTTTTCACCAAATTGGACCTCAGGGGTGCATACAATTTGGTCCGCATTCGGGCCGAGGACGAGTGGAAGACGGCTTTCCGGACTCGTTTCGGCCACTATGAGTACTTGGTCATGCCCTTCGGGCTCTGTAATGCCCCGGCCACGTTCCAGCATTTCATCAATGATGTACTCAGAGACTATTTGGACATTTTCGTGATCGTCTATCTGGACGACATCTTGATTTTCTCCCAAACCCTAGAACAACATCGTGGGCATGTGGGCAAGGTACTCCTTCGACTCCGACGGCACGGCCTGTATGCAAAGGCCGAGAAGTGCGAATTTGAGCAGCAGGAAATCCAGTTTTTGGGACTTGAAATCTCCCCGGCAGGCATTAGAATGGACCCTCAGAAGGTGTCCGCCGTTCTTGACTGGCCAGCACCTGTAGATAGAAAAGGAATCCAACGGTTCGTAGGATTTGCAAACTTCTACAGGAAGTTTATTAAGGGGTTCTCTGCTATCATCACCCCCATCACCCAGCTGACCAAGCAGGGCACACGCTTCCACTGGGGCCCGGAAGCTCAAGGGGCCTTTGATCAGCTTAAAAGACTGTTTACCTCCGCCCCTATCCTCAGTCACCCCGACCCTGCCCTCCCTTACATCTTGGAGGTCGATGCATCTGAAGTGGCAGTTGGGGCGGTCGTGTCACAACGACAGGGCAATAAAGACGCCATGCACCCAGTGGGATTTTTCTCTCGGAAACTTTCTCCAGCCGAGAGGAATTATGATGTCGGGGACCGGGAGCTCTTGGCTATCAAATCGGCACTAGAGGAATGGAGGTACCTCTTGGAGGGAGCTAATCATCCAGTACTCATCTACACTGACCACAAGAACCTTGAGTACTTACGAACTGCCAAGCGACTCAAACCCCGACAAGCCCGCTGGGCTCTGTTTTTCTCAAGGTTCTGCTTTCATATTACGTATCGTCCCGGTTCCAAGAATGTGAAACCTGACGCCCTTTCCCGGATGTTTGACAGTCCCAAGGACTCCACCACCCCAGACACCATCCTATCTTCCGGAAACTTTCTACTTTTACAGCCAGATCTGCTATCTCAAATCCGGGAGGCATCCGCCAGTTCCCAGGGACCCCATGGGGTCACCCTAACTTCCAGTGATGGACTTCTCTGGAGGGGAAGTCAAGTCTTCGTCCCCGAATCTGTAAGGGTGAAGGTCCTGACCCTTCTACACGACCATCCACTGGCAGGACACTTCGGGAGCCGTAAAACTGTGGAGCTGGTGCAACGCACCTTTTGGTGGCCCAAACTAAAGGAATTCTGCAAGTCTTATGTTGACTCCTGCCCTGTTTGTAACCGCAGCAAGACGTCTAGGAACCGAGCTTGGGGACTTTTGAAGCCTCTTCCTGCACCTGATCGACCTTGGCGAATGTTGTCCATGGACTTTATAGTCGAGCTTCCGTGCTCAGAGGGGTGCTCTGCTATTTTTGTAGTAGTGGACCGGCTGTCCAAAATGGCCCACTTTTTGCCTTTAAGGGGAACACCATCTGCCACAGAGACTGCCCATCTTTTTATTAAGGAGATAGTCAGGTTACATGGGGTTCCGGCCAATATAGTATCAGATAGGGGGGTCCAGTTCACGTCCCGTTTTTGGAGGGCCCTTTGTGAGATCCTTAAGATTGAGCTGGCCCTTTCTTCTGCATACCACCCCCAAACTAATGGGCAGACGGAACGCACCAACCAGACTTTAGAGCAATACATAAGGTGCTTCACGTCCTTTGTGCAGGACGATTGGGTGTCCCTATTACCCCTAGCTGAATTCTCTTATAATAATGCCAGTCATTCAGCCACAGGACAATCCCCATTTTTTGCCAACTACGGTTTTCACTTGTCTTTTCTCCCTGACTTTCTCCCAGAATCTTCAGTCCCGGCAGTCCAGGATACAGCTTCGTTCCTCAGCCGCAACAACAGGATTCTTCAGGAGGCAATCACCAAGGCACAGGAGGACAGCAAAAGATTCTTTGATCGGAAGAGGAGGGGTGAGCTGAACTTGCAGGTGGGCGACCAGGTATGGCTAGCTACAACTAACCTTAGACTTGCTTGTCCCTCTAAGAAGCTTGCTCCCAAGTTCTTAGGACCTTTCCCTGTGAAGAGGAGGATCAATGAAGTTTCCTATGAGCTGTCCCTGCCCGACTCTATGAGAGTCCACCCAGTCTTCCACGTTTCTCTCCTGAAACCCGCTGTGCCCGATCCCTTCCCTGATAGGGGTACAAACCCACCCGGACCTGTCCTGGTCCAAGGTAATGAGGAGTACGAGGTAGAGGCCATCCTTGATTGCAGGAGACGTAGGGGGGAGAGGCAGTTCCTGATTAAGTGGAAGGGGTATGGGGCCGAGAGTAATTCATGGGAGCCAGAATGCAACCTTCATGCCAAGAGACTAATCCGCACCTTTCTTTCTTCCCATCCAGAAAGACAACGCCTAATGGGCACCCGGAGGTTGCCCCTTGTGAGGGGGCAATGTCAGGGCTCTAGCCGCCCTGGGCACCCTAGCCGGAGGGTGCGCGGGCACCTGGGCAGCCCTGGTCCCTCTGAACACCGGCGCGCGCGTCGGCGCGCGCCGCGGGCGCGTGCGCGCGCCCGCGGGACTCGTGCGCGCGCTCCCGTGCGCAAATAGCGGGCGCGCGCGCCCCCGTGCGCGTGCACGTGCGCGATCGGCGCCGCTTTGGCGCCAGTGGCCTTATTTAAAGGGGACAGCTGCCTGCATGCGGCGCTGTCCGTCTCAGCTCCCACCTGTGACCCCAACCTGAACCTGTCTGAGCTCCCTACCTGTGACCCGGCTTGTTTGACTCCGCTACTTTCTCCGTTCCTTGACCCCGGCTTGTTTGACCCTGCTCTGGACTGTGTTACTGTTGCTGAACCCCCGGCTTGCCTCCTGACCATCCTCCTGCCTGCCGTCCTTACCTGTCTGCCTTACCTGTTGTGACCCGGCTTGCCTGACCATCCCTGCTCCAGTGTCCCTGCACAGGTCTTCGCTGCTGCCGTCATCTGCTGATCTTCTGCCGTTGCTGTCAGCTACTTCAGCCGTCTGCTGCTGCTCCTGTTGTCGGTTTACCTCCTGCCTCCTGGTTTCCTGCCGAACCTTCATCTGCAGACCTACCCTCTGAGCAAGCCCTGCATCAACCCTGCATCAGCCTGCTGCATCCACACGGACACTCCTACCCGCTGAGTTCACGGCTACGCTGTCCCCAATCCAGCAGGCCCTGAACCAGAGTTGTAAGAGAGGTCTCCAACCATCAAGTCAGGCTCAGCACTACCAGGTACCTAACAGTTCCACTTTTGTCTCATCGGTCCACAGAATGTTGTCCCAAAAGTCTTGGGGATCATCAAGATGTGTTGTGGAGAAATTGAGACGAGCTTTGATGTTCTTTTTGCTCAGCAGTGGTTTTCTCCTTGGAACTCTGCCATGCAGGCCATTTTTGCCCAGTCTTTTCCTGATGGTGGAGGCATGAACGCTGACCTTAACTGAGGCAAGTGAGGCCTGCAGTTCCTTGGACGTTGTTGTGGGGTCTTTTGTGACCTCTTGGATGAGTCGTCGCTGTGCTCTTGGGGTAATTTTGGGCGGCCGGCCACTCCTGGGAAGGTTCACCACTGTTCCATGTCTTCGCCATTTGTGGATAATGGCTCTCACTGTGGTTCGCTGGATTCCCAAAGCTTTGGAAATGGCTTTATAACCCTTTCCAGACTGATAGATCTCAATTACTTTCTTTCTCAATTGTTCCTGAATTTCTTTGGGTCTCGGCATGATGTGTAGCTTTTAAGGATCTTCTGGTGGACCTTACTGTGTCAAGCAGCTCCTATTTAAGTGATGCCTTGATTGTGAACAGGTGTGGCAATAATCAGGCCTGGGTGTGGCTAGAGAAATTGAACTCAGGTGTGGACAACCACAGTTATAGTATGTTTTAACAAGGGGGGCAATCACTTTTTCACACAGGGCCATAATGGTTTGGATTTTTTTTCACCTTTAATAATAAACACCTTCATTTACAAATTGCATTTTGTGTTTACTTGTGTTGTCCTTGACTATTGTTTAAATTGGTTTGATGTTCCGAAACACTTAAGTGTGACAAACATGCAAAGGAACAGGAAATGAGGAAGGGGGCAAACACTTTTTCACACCACTGTACTTATATGGGTTGACCAACGCCACTCACCAAAATGCCAGATCCTTCAGTCCCATCATCCTCATCAGCTCTCTGGTTTTCCTCCTCTCCCGGGTAATCTGCAGCGTCATGAGATAGGACAGTGAGACGAAGCACATGCTCAAGTCATAGATGATGGTGCTCATGTACAGAACCGGCTTTTCTGTATAATTCACAGATTTCATCTTCACCACCTCTGTGGCCGCCAAACCATCCCACAGCGACTGCTTGGTGTTCGTCTGCAAAATATTGTTTGTGCTGATTATTTCAGTATTTTTTAAGGTTGGGCAATTTTTATATTATAAAAATTAGTTTATATATTTTTTTTATATTATTTTTCTGTTAAAAGAAAAAGGAGTAAAAGATCAATAATATAACTACCGTATATACTCGAATATAAGCCGAGATTTTCAGACCCTTTTTTAGGTCTGAAAGTCCACCCCTCGGCTTATATTCGAGTCACCGCCGTCTGCCTACATGAACAGCGTGTCATGCAGACAGACGGCAGTGTTCAAAAGCCGCGCCGCCTCCTCCCGCCCGTCCGTGATAGGCGGACACTAATTTTCCCAGCAGTACAGTGTTCCGCCTATCACGGATGGCCTGTCATTCTCATCTCATGGACGAGGATGAGAGAATGTCCGTGATAGGCGGAACACTGCACACTGACTGCTGGGAAAAAAGTGTTCCTCCTATCACGGACGAGGAGGAGGCGCGGCTTTTAAATTTGTAATGGCGCCTTACGCCGTACACAATGTGGGGGGGACAGAGCGGGACCTCATCGGCTGCACGGACCCCGGACACAGGACCCCGGACCCACGGACCCACAGATCGGCGGATCGGCACAGGTAGGCTGCAATGGGGACACGGGCTGCAATGGGGACACGGGGGTCAGTACAGGGGACATGCAGATGGGCATTGCTGACCCTTTTTCCACTTACAGTAGCTGCTGCATTTTTGCCCCTTGGCTTATACACGGGTCAATACGTTTCCCCATTTTTTTGTGGTGATTTAGGGGCCTCGGCTTATACTCGGGACGGCCTATACTCGAGTATATACGGTACTTAATTTTTTTGGAAAGCCAGAGAACTCCCCTCGTGTGTTCTCATTGGAAGAATTTACATTCAATTTTTGTCCCGGTGACAGTGGTTATCAGGACACGTAGGGGCGTATTAATGAGGAGCTATTTACCTTGTGAAACTGCATGTACAGTGCCTTGAAAAAGTATTCATACCCCGGCGATAAAAACACCGGACCCCTGCTGTGAGCCGCTCCGTGATGCAGTGTGAACCCAGCCTAAAGCAGGGTTAGGTTAATTAAAAAAATCTCCCAAGCTTTGACCATCTCACGGAGCTCTGTTCAATCCATCATCGGAAAGTGGAAAGAGTATGGCACAACTGCAAACCTACCAAGACACGGCTGTCCACCTAAACTGACCGGGCCGGGCAAGGAGAGCGTTCATCAGAGAAGAGCCAAGAGGTCCATGGGAACTCTGGAGGAGCTGCAGAGATCCACAGCTCAGGGGGGAGAGTCTGTCCACAGGACAACTATTAGTCGTGTTCTCCACAAATCTGCCCTTTATGGAAGAGTGACAAGAAGAAAGACATTGGAGAAAGAAATACATAAGAAGTCCCGTTTGTAGTTTGTGAGAAGCCATGTGGGGGAGGGGAGCAAACATGTGGAAGAAGGTGATCTGGTCACATGACACCAAAATTCTACTTTTTGGGCTAAAAGCAAAACGCTATGTGTGGGGAAAACTAACACTGCCCATCCCCCTGAACACACCATCCCCACCGTGAAACATGGTGGTGGCAGCATCATGTTGCGGGGATGCTTTTTTTCAGCAGGGACAGGGAAGCTGGTCAGAGTTGATGGGAAGATGGATGGAGCCAAATACAGGGCAATCTTAGAAGTAAACCTGTTAGAGTCTGTAAAAAACTTGAGACTGGAGCGGAGGTTCACCTTCCAGCAGGACAACGACCCGAAACATACAGCCAGAGCTACAATTGAATGGTTTAGATCAAAGCATATTCATGTGTTAGAATGGCCCAGTCACAGTCCAGACCTAAATCACATTGAGAATCTGTGGCAAGACTTTAAAATTGCTGTTCACAGACGCTCTCCATCTGACAGAGCTTGAGATATTTTGCAAAGAAGTAAGGGGAAAAATGTCACTCTCTAGATGTGCAAAGCTACGGACTAATGCCCCGTACACACGGTCGGAAAATCCGACCACAAAATCCGTCAGATTTTTTCCGACAGATTTTGTCCGACACTGGTGTTGCATACACACGGTCAGACAAAGTTGTTGGAAAATCCGATCATTCTGAACGCGGTGACGTTCGTTGCGTACGACGGGACTACGTAGAGGCTAGTAGCCAATAGCTTTGGTCTTGTAATGTGATCTGAGCATGCGTGGCACTTTGTCCGTCGGAATTCGCTACACACGATCGGAAAAAGTCTGATAGGACTTTGTTGTCGGAAAATTTGAGAGCAGGAGATAAAACTTTGTCCGTCGGAAAATGTCCGATGGAGCCTACACACGGTCGGAATTTCCGACAACATTGTCCGATAGGACATTTTCCGTCGAAAATCCGACCGTGTGTATGGGGCATTAGACTGGGATGCCATTAAAGTTCATTTGTGTGTAAAGGCAGGCGTCCCAATACTTTTGGTAGCTGGAGTCTTAGGGCCTGAGTTCCTATAACAGTACATTACTTGCTGTAGACATGAAAGGGTGGGCATATTGTATCCATGGGGTCCATATTTTTAAAAATTTCTTGTGCGTGTCTAGGAGAATTCTGGTGCCTCTATGCGATGACAGAGTTCTGTAAAGGGTACAAATTGGTGTCCCAAAGCTCTTAATATGGCTTGTTTCACTGTCAGTAAAACATACATTGGTTGCCAATTTAAATTGGGACCTTGTGAGGTCTGGGGGGCTTTAAGTGTTGGAGAACATACCACAGGACAAGCCAGCAATGATTGAAAGAGTTTAAGGACCTTAATCCCAAATCCAGAGAGCATAGAACATGTCCACCATGTGTGGAGAACATCCACTGGAAAGAACAGCCCTGCAGCAGAGAACAAAAGAGTAGGCGCAGGGCTGGCATGAGAGAAGGAAACATGCCATTTAGGGTATGGCCCTTTAAGAGGAGGGGTGGAGCTGGCAGCAGGAAGAGGAGGGGCGACCGCCCCAGAAGGAATCAGTTCACCAAGGGAAAAAGTTCCAGCAGGTCGCAATGGGGGAGCTCCTCAAATCGATAAAAGCGGCGGCAGCTTCAAAAGGTGCAGATTGGATTAGAGAACAAGTCGAGAGGGCGCTCGAGGTAGAGGGTGAGAGCGGAGGGTCCGGGGGGGAGAAGGAACTAGTGGTCCGGCCGCGGCGATCCCGCCCGCCGACCAGGTATTCCCCGGAAGGACGCAGGGCCGCTGAGAGGCCAGGGAACAAAATGGGAAAAAATAGCGCTGAACCGCCGGCAAAGCGGTCAGCTAGGGGGAACATCACAGGCTCAGCATGCACCGTTGGTGCGGGGGAGGGCCCAGCAACACGCGGCGCCGAGGGGCTAACATGCGGTCGGGACACCAGGCCTTAGCCTGTCCCACACACGTGGCGGAGGGGGGGATGGGTGCCAAGCTCAGACTGGGAATGGGGAACAACAGATTGTCAGTGGGGGGGGGGGGGCCGAGGGGGGACCAACAGCGCCAACAAACCACAAACTTTGCTTAAGGCTGGAATGGGACAGAAGCCAGGGGTAGGGGCCATGGGTGCTAGGAACAGGACAGGCGCATACTCGGGGAGCAATACATCAGGGCATTATTTGGACGAGGCACACGTAGTCGTTCCGCCCAAGGGGGGAAAAAGACAATCACAGGTGGGTGGCGTTCTGCCCAGCTTGCGGTCTACAGGGCGTGGGGGACACAACCGAGGCTGTCAGCGGGATGGAGGCGATCCGCCTGCCCGGGGGCATACTAAGGGGAGTAGGCCTGCTGCCAACAATCAAGGAGAAAATTCAGAAAGGGCTGGGGGCATGCTGCCCAGGCCCGGGACATCATCACAGTGGCACGCAGACGAGCGTCCTACCCCCTGGATGGAAGAAGCGGAGGCGTCAGGGTCCGCGTCTCACAACCCAAGTAAATGTGCCAGCAAGTCGGCGGCGGGGACAAGGAGGAGCCATAGGGAGCGGAGCTCGTCTGCATCTGGGGCTGAAGAACCTGGAGGGCAGGCTGTTGCGATTGCACGTGATGCGGCGGAGCGGTCGGAGGGCGAGCTTTCTGAATCGGAGGACGATGTCGCAAGAGGACGTCCAGCAACGATGGACGCAGGAATTTCGGCTGATGGGAGCGTTTCCAGGCAGCCCGGTAAGTCTTGTTTTTGTCCAGGGTCTTGCGGTAGAGAAATGTTTCTGGGGGGGGATGTGGGGGAGGTGGGTAAAAGGCATGGTGACAGGGACCACAGGGGGGGGTGTTTTCCCGGGCGAATCATTCCCTGAAACCACACTTGGGGAGGGGGGACTACAGGGGTTTTTAGCAGGCCTCAAGGAGCTGGTGGGCAGGTTTGAGCCTACACCAGCGGCGCCCCCGGGGCCGGCCAGGGCATGGGTTTCATCGGGGAGGGTCTTGTCGGGGGTGGGCAGGGGGGAGGGGGGAAGGAATGCTAGCACAAGATGAGGGAACGGTGTTGGCTAATCCGCCCGCGTTGCCCCTTGTGGGGAGTGAGGCAGGTACTGGGGAAGCAGCGGGGACATCTCAGCCCGCGGCAGGTGAGGGGCAAATGGGGGGGTGACAAAACCAAGAAACAGCACATAGTGCGGTTAGCTGATTCCGCGCGCTGTGAGGTTTATGTATGTTTCGAAGGGCCATTAGGAGCCCATTTGAGACAGGAGGTTAGGGAAAAAATTTGGAAGGGGGAGTACGTGGAGATTTTTTCACTGCTTCCCCTTGAGAAGTTCAACTTAGATAGGGTGAAACCCGAGGATAGTAAAAAAGAAGAAGAGGAGAAGAGAAGGTACAGACTAATACCGCGGACGTTTCAGAATTGGTTGCAAGCGTTCGCGGTATTGGCAAGCGTGATAGGAGAGAAGGAGCCGGAGCATTGCTCGGCCCTTTTCTGTTATTTGAATGCTATTGGCGAGGCTCATCGGACCTACGGGGGACTATCATTGCTGCGTTACGACGAGCAGTTTCGGCAAAGAAGGGCGGTGAGACCGGCTTTAAGGTGGGATCATAAAGACATCAGTCTTTGGATGAGCCTGATGTCGTCTGCCAAGCCAGTGAGCCAGTTTTTTCAGGGGGGGGGGGGGGGCCGGGGGATCAGGGGCTTCAGGTCAATCGGCCACAAGGAAAAAAGGAGTCTGCTGGCAATACAACGAAGGAAGTTGTAAATTCGGACATGGATGTAAGTATAAACACGAGTGTTCAGGGTGCGGTGGATCGCACTCAGGATCACAGTGTTTTAAGCAGGGTAAGGGAAAGGCCAGCGAGTTTGCGGGAAAGGGGGAGGACGCCAGTGAAGGTGGGAAGAATGCGTCCTTTTCTAGATGGATATCCGGACAAGGCGGTGGCTCAACTACTTAGGTTGGGATTTTCGCAGGGTTTCACGATTCCTGCGGTTTTGAACTCAGCTCCTCCCATTCCAGATAACTTACGGTCCGCTTTGGGGCACCATGAGGTGGTGTCCGAAAAGTTAAACAAGGAGGTAGCTCTGGGTAGAATGGCGGGCCCCTTCTCCGAAAAACCCATGCAGGAACTGGTGGTTTCTCCATTGGGGGTGGTCCCCAAGAAAGAGCCCAATAAATTTCGCCTCATTCACCACTTGTCTTACCCAAAAGGGGAGTCGGTGAACGACGCTATTGATCCTGAAGTTTGCACTGTCTCATACACATCTTTTGATTCCGCAGTATGTTGGGTAAGGAAGTATGGTAGAGGGGCCCTGATGGCAAAGACAGACATTGAAGCGGCGTTTCGTTTGCTGCCTGTTCACCCCGATAGCTTTTACTTATTGGGCTGCAGGTGGCGGGAGGAATATTACGTGGACATGTGTTTGCCGATGGGTTGTTCTATATCGTGCGCATTCTTCGAGTGTTTCAGCACATTCGTGGAATGGGTGGTGAGAGACGTAGCAGGTTTGAACTCGGTGATCCATTATTTGGACGATTTCCTGTGTATAGGGCCGCCTGCATCTAACATTTGCGCGGTGCTCTTAACAACGATGGAAAGGATTGCGGGGGAATTCGGCATTCCGCTTGCGGCAGACAAGACGGAAGGGCCCACAACAGTGATCAGTTTTCTCGGGATTGTAATCGATTCCACAGCTATGGAATGCAGGTTGCCAGAAGCTAAATTGGTTGCATTGCAGGCGGAGGTGAAGGGGATGGTTGGTCGGCGCAAGGTTCAGCTGAGAGCGTTGCAATCGGTGCTGGGCAAGCTTAATTTTGCGTGCAGGATCATCCCGATGGGCAGGGTTTTTGGCAGAAGGTTAGCGGCAAGCACTGGTGGGATTGAGTCGCCCAGACATTATGTGACGCTCTCTCGGGAACATAAGGATGACCTGAGAATGTGGCATGTGTTTCTGGATAACTTTAACGGTAGAGCGCTGTGGATGACTGGGCCGGTGAGTAACTTCGACCTGGAGTTGTTCACAGATGCAGCGGGGTCGACGGGTTACGGGGCCTTTTTTCAAGGGCATTGGAGTGCCGGCCCTTGGCCGGACAGCTGGAAAGATGCGGGGATGCTCATGAACATGTTGTTGCTTGAGTTGTTTCCAGTGGTACTGGCGGTGGAATTATGGGGCGAATTCTTCCGGGATCGGAAGGTGCGCTTCCACATCGACAATTTGGGGGTGGTACAGGTTATCAACAAGGTATCGGCGGCCTCACCGCCGGTGATACGTTTGTTGAGACACTTGGTGCTTCGGTGTATGCAGAAGAACATTTTCATTCATGCAGTACACTTACCAGGACTGGACAATGTGATCGCTGACGCTCTTTCTCGGTTTCAGTGGGAGAAATTTCGGGATCTGGCACCGGGGGCAGAGCGTCACGGGGTCCCGTGTCCTTTAGAGCTGTGGAAGATTGCCCTGGAAGGATAGCTGAGTGGATCAGGCAGTCAGTAAGCGAGGGGACATGGAGAGCATACAGGAAAGTATGGGACGAATGGTTTGCTTTCCATGAACAGGCCGCGGGGGCGGGTAATGGAGAGATTAGAGTGCTATTTATCTATTTTGTCGCCAGGCACATGGAAAATGGAGTTTCCGTGTCGAGGCTGGGGAAGGTTATGGCGGCCATGGCGTTTTGGTTTAAGCTCGAAGGGGGGAGAGATTGGACAAAAGAGTTTTGGGCACGTCAAGCACTGAAGGGTTATCGCAGAGGGACGAGGGTCCGGGATGAGAGGCGACCGGTTACGTTCGAACTGTTGGGTAGAATGGTGGACACTTTGCCCGGAGTTTGTATATCCTGTTATGAGGTGGGGCTTTTCCGCACGGCTTTTGTGTTGGCCTTTTTTGGAGCTTTTCGGATAGGGGAGCTGATAAGTTCCTCCAAGAAAACAGGGGATGGTTCAGCTGTGGGGGAAGTTCGGTGCCTGGTTGATAGACTGGTGATGCGTTTGCGTAGATCTAAAATGGACCAGCAGGGTCGAGGCAAGGATGTGGTGGTTTTCGCCATTCCGGACGCCAAACTCTGCCCCGTCTTAGTTACAAAGGTTTATTTGGCACAGAGGCCAGCCGGGGAGGGCCCTCTGTTAGTACATCAGGATGGGGTGGCGCTGTCGCGTTTCCAATTTATTTCTATATTTCGGAGATCTTTAGTCGCCCTGGGTCTGGGGGATCAGAAATTCTCCTCGCATTCGTTTAGAATTGGTGCGGCGACGGAGGCAGTTAGGTGGGGCCTAACGGAAGAAGCGGTTAAACGGATTGGGAGATGGGAATCTAGGCGATTTCGGTCATATGTCAGGCTTGACTTAGTTAATTGAAGTTTCGCTGAGTGTTGGGGGTTGGATGTGCCGGCATGGTTTCGTGTGGTGCATTGCGATGACTTTCACCGGAGTTTTCTTATTGTTTTCTTTTCAGATCCCTCGCCGAGTCTCGTGTGGATCATGGGACATTCCTATGTTTGCTGGGGTGCCAGGAGGGGGGATGCCAGGCCAGACGGGAGACAGCTAGGTTTCTCCAGGGGGGAGGCCTATATTAAATGGCTGGGTTTCCCAGGGATGCTTTGGAGCCGTCTGGTCCCGGAGGCGCACAAATTTGCGCAATGGGACAGGCCCCCCGAGGTTTTAGTGATTCATTTTGGGGGTAATGATTTGGTTTTGAGGACCAAGTTGGACATTACTAGGGATATCAAATATGATTTTTGCCTACTTCAGGCGGCATTCCCAAAAACTGTCCTGGTATGGTCGGACATGATAGCCAGGACTTTGTGGCGTTTAGCGAGGTCAGTAGAACTGATAAATAAGGCCAGGAAAAAGATCAATCAGGAGGCCAGCAGGTTTTTTATTAAAAACGGAGGCCTAGCTATTAGACATAGAGAGCTGGAGATCGATACATGGCGATATTTGAGGGCTGACGGGGTTCATCTGAACTCAGTGGGCACAGATATGTGGGCCATGGGCATACAGGATGGAATTGAAAGAGCACTTAGGGTGTGGAGGTGCGCTCAAGGTTAAGGTTTTAACCTTGTTTGCAGTGGCGGATGTTGGCTGACGTAGGTATAGAGAAGAAACCCCCTCCCCACAGAGAATTTGATGCAGGACCCATTGGAGATATGGGCCCGTTTGTTAATATTCCTTATAAGTGATGTAAGGAATATGGTGGATGACTGCACTGCGGGAATAGTTTTGTCTCTGAGCTAGCATGTCAGCTTGAGGCCTAGTTACAGTTTATATGACCGCAGTGCACGAGTTTTGATTAACGGGTGGGGGGGGGGGGTAAGGTCCTCCTACAGTCCTACGTCACGGTTTCTTCATTGTTATGCTGTTATTGGTTATTTATTTGTTTATAAGAGTTAATTTATATTTTGATATTTAACCACTTTCAGACCGGACCAATTTGCAGCCAAAGGACCAGGCCCCTTTTTGCGATTCGGCACTGCGTTGCTTTAACTGACAATTGCGCGGTCGTGCGACGTGGCTCCCAAACAAAATTGACGTCCTTTTTTTCCCACAAATAGAGCTTTCTTTTGGTGGTATTTGATCGCCCCTGCGGTTTTTATTTTTTGCGCTATAAACAAAAATAGAGCGACAATTTTGAAAAAAAATGCATTATTTTTTTATTTTTTGCTATAATAAATATCCCCAAAAAAATATATAAAAAAAATTTTTTTTCCTCAGTTTAGGCCGATACGTATTCTTCTACATATTTTTGGTAAAAAAAATCGCAATAAGCGATTATTGATCGGTTTGCGCAGAAGTTATAGCGTTTACAAGATAGGGGATAGTTTTATAGCATTTTTATTAATAATTTTTTTTTTTATTATTAATGGCGGAGATCTGCGATTTTTTTTGTGACTGCGACATTATGGCGGACACATCGGACATTTTTGACACATTTTTGGGACCATTGTCATTTATACAGCAATTAATGCATTTAAATGCATTGATTTCTGTATAAATGACACTGGCAGTTTAGGGGTTAACCACAAGGGGGCAGTGAAAGAGTTAAGTATGCCTAGGGGTGTGTTTTTTACTGTGGGGGGGGGGCGTGGCTGTCAGCTAGTGAATGCTGATCTCTGCTCCAATCACAGGGAGCAGAGATCGGCGTCACTAGTTGCTAGGCAGAACGGGGAGATGCTGTTTATCTCGGCATCTCCCCGTTCAGCCGCTCCGTGAGACGATCGCGGGAGTCCCCGCGGCGATCGAGTCCGCGGGGACCGCGGCCGGACTCACGGGGGTCCCGACCGGCGCGCTCCCGATGGCACGGACAGGCTAAAGGAGGGACGTATATATACGCCCTCCTGCCTGTACGTGCCATTCTGTCGACGTATATCGTCGTGCGCCGGTCGGCAAGTGGTTAATAAAGGGGCTGCTACGGCCTATTTTACACTCCAGTTCAGTGTGGTCTCCGTTAATGGGAATGGTAAGGGTGGGAGTGTATAACTGGGTAGCACAAAATGAGTTATGTTGTACTTAGTCATGGAGCAGCCTCAGAAACAAGTGCCAGGAGAAGATGGGTAGAGGGGTGCTAGATGATACAGAAACATATACCTCCTCAAGATGGTCCTTAAGACTGATTTGAAGGTAGGTATGTTGATAGAACATGAGTCTACCATGGACCAGATTTGTGACCGTCTTCCTTGCCTTTGGTGCCTTCCTTGGTCTTCTTCCCACTTAGAAACGTAAGTGTGTCTGTTAGGACTTTTAAGAAACCGGGTCCATTTTTACCCCTCGGGATCTTTCACGCTCCACTGATCAGACAGCTACCTATATAACGAGTAGTGATGGGACAGAACTGGCTGTTTGCTCACCTCAACAATAGCAGAGTCAATGCTGGCTTGTAGAGAGATGAACCCCACTTTCCAGTACTCCAGGGGGCGGCAGTATTCTGAAGTTTCACAGTAACCTGGAGGAACACACAGGAAGAGCAAAGACAAAAAGAAGATAAATATTATAGCCTGTAGTATTTCTTACATGCAACCCTGTGAAAGAGAATGGTAGCTGTCTGGAACGTGCTCGCCATAGCACAGCTGAAGCCCCCGAGGCGCATGCAACGCTGGCCTGCTGGTGCCAGTCTTACTGTGCTCAGGTGAACATATATGTGCATGTGAATGCACACACCTATGCGCATGCGTGCATTAGCCATTGACACTGGCACCAAGTGGCCTATATAAGTGCAGCAGCTGCACTAGTCCATTGGTGTCTGATCTGCAGCTGTACCCGTGTTCTTGTATTGGATTCTGAAGACTTATGTGTTTAACCCGACTTGCTCCTGACTTTGCTTGAACGCTACCCAGAGCCGATCGGCCCTATAGGCACACTATGCAAGCTGCTTAGGGCCCCGGCGCTGTGGGGGAGCCCCCAAGACCCAGCATCCCCCCTGCACCTCTGGCTGGCCGTTTAGAGTGCAGTGAGGAGAGGTGGGAGGAGGTGGGAAGAGGCGATCGGAAGCTCTATGGTGCCTGAGTGGGCGGCGGGATCTCCCTGGGGTTTGTAGTACTCTCAGTGTATACAGTGGAGAGGAGAAGGGAGGGGCCTCTGACCCGGGCAGGTATCAGTTTCACTTTCACTCTGCTTGAACACTGTTGCTGATGCCCGGGTCAGAGGCCCCTCCCCTCTCCGCTGTATACATTCGGAGATAGAACTACTAGCCCCAGGGAGATCCCCCTGCCTGTGGACACCATATAGCTGCCGATCGCCGCCTCCCACCTCCACCAGCCAGGTACAGGGGAACCTCTGCAAGGGGGGGGGAGTCAGCTGTTTGGGGGCCCAAATGTAAGAGGGGGGCTTTCTGGGGACACTAATGTAAGGAAGGGGGCCTCTGGGGACACTGATGTAAGGAAGGGGGCCTCTGGGGACACTGATGTAAAGACGGGGCCCTCT
Source organism: Lithobates sylvaticus (assembly GCA_028564925.1). Taxonomy (NCBI): domain Eukaryota; kingdom Metazoa; phylum Chordata; class Amphibia; order Anura; family Ranidae; genus Lithobates; species Lithobates sylvaticus. The sequence continues at coordinate 4,299,882 of CM053037.1, forward strand.
GGGGACACTGATGTAAAGACGGGCCCTCTGGGGACACTGATGTAAGGAAGAGGCCCTCTGGGGACACTGATGTAAGGACGGGGCCCTCTGGGGACACTGATGTAAGAGGGGGCCCCCTGGGGACACTAATGTCAGAGGGGGGGGGTCTCTGGGGACCCTGTGTAAGGAATGGCTCTCTGGGGACCCTGTGTAAGGAGGGGCTCTCTGGGGATACTAATTTAAGAGGGAAGGCTCTCTTGGGACCCTGGTGTAAGGGGAGGCTCTCTTGGGACCCTGGTGTAAGGGGGGGGGCTCTCTGGGGACCCTGGTGTAAGGGGGGGGCTCTCTGGGGACCCTGGTGTAAGGGGGGCACTCTGGGGACCCTGATGTAGGGGGAGACTCTCTGAGGACACTGATTTAAGAAGGGGGCTGTCTGGGGACCCTTGTGTAAGGAGGGGCTCTCTGAGGAGCCTGATGTAAGGGGGGCTCTCTGGGGACCTTGGTGTAAGGAGGGGCTCTCTGAGGAGCCTGATGTAAGGGGGGCTCTCTGAGGACCCTGATGTAAGGGGGGCTCTCTGGGGACCCTGATGTAAGGGGGCTCTCTGGGGACCTCATTCTGTTCTATATTGTTGTACTTATTCTTTGACTGTTTTGTTTAAAGGAGGGAGGATTGTTTTGGGAGCACTGAAGTGTCAGGTGTGACTGTGTGGCAATGGCAAATAGTTTCCATAGCTCACGGCATCACGGGTCAAGTAGAGGGACCCTTAACAGAATTTTGCTTAGGGCCCCAGGGAGGTCAGGATCGGCACTGACGCTACCTGTGCTGACCTCGGCCTGTCTCTGGACTTTGCTCTGCCTTCTGCTTATCTGCTTGATCTCGTATTGCCAACCTCTGCCTGTACCCTGACAGTTCCTTGCCTGCCATCTATACCTGCATCTGACCGTCTGTTGCCGACCTGGCTTGTCTGACCTCACATCCAGTTGTTCTTCTGCCCTGCCTGCATCTGCCTAGCTCAGACTAGAGCATCTTCTATTGTGGGTCTTCCTGCACCTGCTATCAGCCACTGCCCATTGCTGCCTGCTGTCTACCAGTCCAGGATCTGCTGTTCCAGCTATCCAGCCAGCTCTGATGATGCACCTGCTATGCATCACTACTACCACCAGACTACACAGGCAGTCATGCCTCACCACGCTCTCGCGGCCACTGTCGCAACATCAGTAGTCCCCAAGCCAGATCTGTAAAAGAGGCCTCCCGCTGCACATCAGACTCAGGCCGCAAGGTATGTAACAGTGGCATTGTTCTTACTGACCACCAATATAAGTGGCATTCTTCCCACTGACCACCAATGTAAGGAGCATTCTTTCCACTGACCACCAATATAAGGGCCATTTTTACACTGACCACCAATGTAAGGGGCATTCTTCCCACTGGCCACCATTTTAAGGGACATTCTTCCCACTGACCACCAATGTAAGGAGCATTTTTCTCACTGATCACCAATGTAAGGGACATTCTTCCCACTGATCACCAATGTAAGGAGCATTCTTCTCACTGATCACCAATGTAAGGAACATTCTTCCCACTGATCACCAATGTAAGGAACATTCTTCCCACTGATCACCAATGTAAGGAACATTCTTCCCACTGATCACCAATGTAAGGAACATTCTTCCCACTGATCACCAATGTAAGGAACATTCTTCCCACTGATCACCAATGTAAGGAACATTCTTCTCACTGATCACCAATGTAAGGAACATTCTTCTCACTGATCACCAATGATCACCAATGTAAGGAACATTCTTCCACTGATCACCAATGTAAGGAACATTCTTCTCACTGATCACCAATGTAAGGGACATTCTTCCCACTGATCACCAACCAATGTAAGGAACATTCTTCCCACTGATCACCAATGTAAGGGACATTCTTCCCACTGATCACCAATGTAAGGAACATTCTTCCCACTGATCACCAATGTAAGGAACATTCTTCCCACTGATCACCAATGTAAGGGACATTCTTCCCACTGGTCACCAATGTAAAGGGCATTCTTCTCGTTAATCACCAATGAAAGGGACATTCTTCCCACTGATCACCAATGTAAGAAACATTCTTCTCACTGATCAGGAGCATTCTTCCCACTGACCACCAAAGCAGAGACCTCCGTGGCACTGCTGAAAAATTGTCTACTTGCTCTCTTACCTCTATTAGCCAAGTATTCATTGGGGTCCGGGATGGTGTAGTGATCATATCTGATAAAATACGTAAATTCGCTCTCAAATTCCACAGCAGCGGTGATGTTCCCATTAACTTGGTCCAGGAGATCAGAAGTATTTTGGAATTCCTTCACTGATATTTCTGGAAGGAGGAATCAGGACTTTATTAGCAGGGGGTCATTCTTGGGGTACCCCAGCTTCGTACACACATATAACACTTGAACGGGAACTAAAAGATTTTATAAAGCAGTCAGGCCCTATGATAATCCCCATACACTCCTCATTCATCGGAGAGGAGCACCATGCTCGGCTTAGAGCTGATCTTACCTGGGGTGATGGGGCTTCTGCCGACCCTCTGCATTATGTCCAGGATGGCTGGGGATGTAGGGATGTAGCCAACTGGAAAACTTTTGTTGCTGAATTCATCCAGGCGTCCCAGGACAATGGTCGGTGTGTACGCATTGGGGGTTGGAATGTCTCTAACAGCCAGCACTAAGAAGAGCACGAAGAGCAACGCCAAATGCTGGACCCACTCCTGTAAACCAAACACGGGGTCACCACCATCACCAACTATAATAAATCATTTGAGATCCCAGACCGAGATCTCCTGAGCTCTCCACTACAGGAAATTCTGGGTAAAATAAAGGGGCCCCTAACCAGAGGAATCCATTCTCCTTGAAGACATGGGACGGCCTCTCTGGATCGTTAAAGCTGAACTCCAGAGAAACAGTTTTATTTAGTTATGCACAGAGAGGGTTTGAACCACTGTTGGCTTTTGATGCGCTCCTCCTAAAACCTCAATAGCAAAAGGCCAGCTGTGGAATTTCAATCACTCATGTGTTTATGTTAGAGGTGGAAATCCAACACGTTTCAGAACATCACACCCTTCATCAGAGCTGTTTATATTAAACCAATGATTATATGGATTAAAAACCTTTGATTATACCAAAAGAGATTTACAGAAAGGATTTGGACCATGAAGAACATCAAACTGTAGTAGGGTCAGGCAGAAAGTGTTAATTCTTGTGTCCCCATAGGGGATATATTGATAACTTCCTGTCCTGGGGACAGGGTGTCACATGGGTGGGAAGTAGTAATGAACAGAAACAGCAAGAACACCATAATGATATCAAGCAAGCAGCAATAGAATATCATTTAGCCCTCATTGCTCCCTGTGTCTTCCTGTCCTGGTGACACCAGTGCAGGCAGGCATAGTCTTCTTTCTTCCCTGCAGGTGGCGCCCTTCTGCAGGGCAACCAATAAGCAAATTTAGCAAGTAGTAGTGGTCTGTACACCCCCAAGTCAAAGTTACTTTTGGCACCCTTACAAGAAGTGGTCTAGTCACTACCCATTGGGCCACCCCAAAAATGACAGTGGACCACCGTTATAATCAAACCCTGCAAGGCCTGTAATGAGAGTGGCGGGTGGGCCGTACCCTATCCATGGTCCATTAAGGACCTTGTCAGGCATGTATCCCCTCCGAGTTATGGGATATTCCCCAGTCGCATATCCTACAGATCTGCCAAGTAATCCACAGAACAGGCAGCCATTTTGGGGTGGATCAGGCAGAATCACTGGTTTGGAGGTACTTCTTATTTCCTTTTTTCTCAGACTGGGTGCGCAAAGCTTGTCAGGAGTGTGAAAGTTGCGCCAGCTGCAGGGCTCCCTCTGAAAAGATCACTCCTGTGACAATCACCACCTCTGAGCATTTTGAATTGGTGACCATGGACCTCCTAACGATCTCCAGCGCGCCCTATGGCTATCAATATGTGTGTGGCTTCGCTGACCACTTTACCAGGTTCGCGGTGGTGGTGCATACCAAGGACTAGATAGCTGTCACCACTGCCAAACATTTCTGGGAGCACATTGTCCAATCGTATGGCTGCTCAAAGTGGATATTGTCAGGCCAAGGCCAGAACTTTGAGTATGTTATCATGACCAAATGTAAATCTCACACCACTCCCTATCACCTCTAAGGCAATGGCACCTGTGAGTGATTCAATCACACCCTGCTGAAAGCTTCAGACTGTAGAGCTATTGAGATCGGTGGTGCCAACATGGGGGGGCTGTGGTATGGGCCTATAACAACACTGTCCACATGTTCATAGGACACATGCCATTCTTCCTAATGTTTGGGCAGTCCGGCCAGATGCTCATGGACCTTCTGTTGGGGACACTGGAACACCTCCTGCCCAGAACTCTTAGTTCTTGGGTACAGGAACATTGGGAGAGGAGGGAAAAGGCCAAGCAGTTGGTGTTGGACAAACACAAATAGATGGCTCCTGAACCTGTCTTGGAAGAATTACCACTGTGATTGGGGGATTGAATGTTGGTAAGAATGCCAAGCACACCTGAGGAAGCAAGTCAAAAGTGAGATCACACCCCATATCGGGTGATGGGGCAGCCCTTCCCACCTTTCCCTGTCTATGATAGGGTCTCAAGGGGACTGACCCTGTAAACAAGAGACTACATGGAAATACGCTGAGACCTTGTGTGCTGGGTAAGGACTGCTCCAGGAAAACGATGGCCAGAAGGTGCTTGGCGCTTCAGATCATCCCCCCCGATGAGAGAAGCTCCAACTGACTGGTTCCTGCCGCCCCTGGTGCGCGAGTCTCTGGCCTACCTCAGTTGCAAGCCTGGCGACATTGGATTTGGGAGCCTGCAAGACCCATCCACCCCCCATCAGTACCACAGACTGGATTCATCTAAGGATTCAACCTTGGGCTCAGTTGAAGAGAAAATAGGAGACACCCCTGATCCCCTGCCACCTAAGGCCCCCGAGTCATTGTCTGCAGTTGAAACTTTACCAAATGCTCTACAGGGAATCAAGAGAACCGGTACCTTTTGTAGTCTTACTGCGGGCAGCTCCCTGCAAGATATTCCAACTATGTTGTTGGAAATAGTTTATTGTTCTGCCTTAACTATACTCTGGTTGTTCTTTTTTCACCAATGTTATTGTTGTTGCCATGTTGTGATGCAAGCATCTGGTAAAGAGGGAAGTGTAGGCAGGTGCTGTCTACTTCCTCCACTGCAGGTGGCACTCTTCAGCATTGGCACTGCAGTTGGAGAGGAAGTCGAGAGGAACATGGTTCCTCTATGGTTTCCTGGGTCACTGGGGAAGCTATCCCATTCGATGCTGCCATCCTGTCTGATTCTAGCAGCCATCTTGGGTCAGGCAGAGCCTATTTAAAGCCCTAGCTCCCAGATTTGGTGCACATTTTGCGAGTGGGAAGAGTAAGGACAGTTACCCTGCCTGATAGGGACAGAACTAGAGGCAGGGAAAGGTTCCTGATGAGGAGGGAAAGTGTAGGGCTTGCAGATTCTCCAAACATATTCCTGCTTGGGCACAGGACGGGCCAGGCTGCATTCTGCCCCACTTAACAGGCGCTGTCAGTTCTGCTGAATCCTGCTCTCTACACCTGTGAGTGTTCCCGGCTGGGTTGTTTTCCCAGCAGGTTATTTGTGAACTGTCTCTGCATTATTTCACTTGGACTGTGTGTGTTCTTGCTGCCGCACCGTGCTGCACCCCACCTACACCTGCACCCTGCCATCTCATGCCTTGGTGTCACTGAGACAGGAAGTAAGGGGAACTCTTGCTAATATGGCCATAGAGAGCCAAAAAACAAAACAAAAAGACTTGACAGAAGTTTTATCCTATCAGTTCTACTGGAAATAAAATACATTTTAGCTGGAGTTACATTTTAATGCCTTTAAAGTGACCCATTCACTAAAATAAACATCCAATAACAGAGCTCTCTGCAAATTTATTGTAGGAAAGGAAAGGTCAGCAGCAGCAACTTACATTGTTCTCTCATTTAATGGCACCCCCCTCCCCCCAACACCCACAGTATTGCCCCCAGTCACGGTTAACTTACCAGCACTACATTTCCCAGGCGCCTCCATTGTACCAGAATATTCTTCCGCAGCAGAGCAAAGGTCTGCTGGACGAGGCTGGCCTCCCTCCCTGTCCCTCCGGTCATCTGAAAAACAAACATCACCAATGATCACTTTGGAAATACTCCTTGTTGTTGTTTTGCAACTTTTATGTTATTTTTTTAATTAATTTTTTAGTTGTTTTTTTGTATCTTTTTAATTTTTTGTTTTAGCTTTTTGTTGTTTTCTTTTGTACTTGTTTTATATTTTTTTATTGTTTTTTTTGTATCTTTTTTGGGGGGTTTCATATAGTTTTGATGTTTTTTTGCATTCTGTTTATTAATCTGAAAATACTTGTTTTTGTATCTTTTTGTTGGTTTTGTATCTTTTTTTTTGTTTTGCATTCTGTTTAATGATCGATATGAAAATACTTGTTTTTGTATCTTTTTGTTGATGTTTTGTATCTTTTTTTTTGTTTTCCATTCTGTTTAATGATCAATTTGAAAATACTTTTTTTTTTATATCTTTTTGTTGATGTTTTGTATCTTTTTTTAAATTTTGCATCCTGTTTAATGATCAATTTGAAAATACTTGTTTTTGTATCTTTTTGTTGATGTTTTGTATCTTTTTTTTAATTTTTTATCCTGTTTAATGATCAATTTGAAAGTACTTGTTTTTGTATCTTTTTGTTAAAGTTTTGTATCTTTATTTTTTATTTTGCATTCTGTTTAATAATCCTGAGGCTGAGCTGCTCTCCATTTCAATAATAAGTTGAGTACATTATGTAAAACTGCAAAGCCGCAAGGGATTTCACTGGAGTAACGTCCCGGGGATGTCACACAGATGTTACTCTCCGCACTTCTCTCAGCAACCAGCCGGATACATAAGAATGTGTTCAAAATGTAACAGAGAACTTCCAATGATTGCAGAGCTCTGCGAAACACATCCAGCGCCCCCAAGAGGCAGAAGATATCACCCGACATCCATCACACACTGGAAGATCCGCTGTCAGTGGACTGGCCCTTTAAAGTATAACTCTGACCATAGCACAGTGTTATTCCCTGATGATATTGCCAGTAGATACATTATTGTTCCACTTCCTGTATAAGGGTGACAACGCTATTTGTTCTGCAGTGAAATCGCACAGCAGTGTTGTCACCCCATAGACAGGGCAGTCTTAGACGGATGGGAAGTCACGTATATACAATATGTGATTCTGCACTTCTGGGTAGGGGGCACACTGTCGCCCCTGGCGTACCACTTCTGCCTGGTAATGCTTGGTATATATGATTCTGCACTTCTGGGTAGAGGGGTGCGCGCTCGCCCCCGGTGCACCGCCTTTGCCTGGTAATGCTTGGTATATGTGATTTTGCATTTCTGGGTAGGGGGGGCACGCTCGCCCCTGGCGCACCGCTTCTACCTGGTAATGCTTGGTATATGTGATTCTGCATTTCTGGGTGGGGGGGCGTGCGCTCGCCCCCAGCGCACCGCTTTTGCTTGGTATATGTGATTCTGTACTTCTGGGTAGGGGGTGCGCTCGCCCCTGGCGCACCGCTTCTGCCTGGTAATGCTTGGTACATGTGATTCTGCATTTCTGGGTATGGGGCACACGCTCACCCCCTGCGCACCGCTTTTGCTTGGTATATGTGATTCTGCACTTCTAGGTAGGGGGCGCGCGCTCGCCCCTGGAGCACCACTTCTGCCTGGTATTGGTTGGTATATGTGATTCTGCACTTCTGGGTAGAGGGGTGCGCGCTCGCCCCCGGTGCACCGCCTTTGCCTGGTAATGCTTGGTATATGTGATTTTGCATTTCTGGGTAGGGGGGGCACGCTCGCCCCTGGCGCACCGCTTCTGCCTGGTAATGCTTGGTATATGTGATTCTGCATTTCTGGGTGGGGGGGGGGCGGGCGCTCGCCCCCAGCGCACCTCTTTTGCTTGGTATATGTGATTCTGTACTTCTGGGTTGGGGGTGCGCTCGCCCCTGGCGCACCGCTTCTGCCTGGTAATGCTTGGTACATGTGATTCTGCATTTCTGGGTATGGGGCACACGCTCACCCCCTGCGCACCGCTTTTGCTTGGTATATGTGATTCTGCACTTCTAGGTAGGGGGCGCGCGCTCGCCCCTGGAGCACCACTTCTGCCTGGTATTGGTTGGTATATGTGATTCTGCACTTCTGGGTAGAGGGGTGCGCGCTCGCCCCCGGTGCACCGCCTTTGCCTGGTAATGCTTGGTATATGTGATTTTGCATTTCTGGGTAGGGGGGGCACGCTCGCCCCTGGCGCACCGCTTCTGCCTGGTAATGCTTGGTATATGTGATTCTGCATTTCTGGGTGGGGGGGCGTGCGCTCGCCCCCAGCGCACCGCTTTTGCTTGGTATATGTGATTCTGTACTTCTGGGCAGGGGGTGCGCTCGCCCCTGGCGCACCGCTTCTGCCTGGTAATGCTTGGTACATGTGATTCTGCATTTCTGGGTATGGGGCACACGCTCACCCCCTGCGCACCGCTTTTGCTTGGTATATGTGATTCTGCACTTCTAGGTAGGGGGCGCGCGCTCGCCCCTGGAGCACCACTTCTGCCTGGTATTGGTTGGTATATGTGATTCTGCACTTCTGGGTAGGGGGGCGCGCGCTCGCCCCCGATGCACCGCTTCTGCTTGGTATATGTGATTCTGCACTTCTGGGTAGGGGGCATGCGCTCGCCCCCGGAGCACCGCTTCTGCCTGGTAATGCTTGGTATATGTGATTCTGCACTTCTGGGTAGGGGGCGCGCGCTCGCCCCCCGGCACACCGCTTCTGCTTGGTAATGCTTGGTAATGCTTGGTATATGTGATTCTGCACTTCTGGGTAGGGGCACATGCTCGCCCCTGGCGCACCGCTTCTGCTTGGTATATATGATTCTGCACATCTGGGTAGGGGGCGCGTGGCTTCTTCTGCGGTTGCCAGCCAATGGATGTCCTCCAGCACGTTACAAATACAATCCATCATTTCCCTTAGTAAAACCACCACACACAGTACACATAAACACTGGCTATGTACACAATTAACCCTTTGAATGCCCGAGATGTTTAACCCCATTCCTAGCCAGTGTCATTAGTACAGTGACAGTGCATATTTTTAGCACTGATCACTGTATTGTTGTCCCTGGCCCCCACAAAGTGTCAGTTAGTGTCAGAGAGTGCCCGCCGCAATATCGCAGTCCCGCTATAAGTCGCTGATCGCCACCATTACTGGCAGCGGCAGCCGGTGGATTTTTTTTGTTTTGGGGGGGGTCTCCTGCTCTCCACGGGTCTCCACGTGGCAGCGGCTTCCGTTTCCTCCTCCTTCTTTGCTGCCAATTGGGAGTCTTCTCTTTCCGGCCAATCAGAAAACGGATCTCACGCCGCTTCTGATTGGCCGGATTGAGGATCAGTGTTACAACAGCACATATTCCTGCGCTGTTATAACACTTGGGTGGGCTCGTGGGGCAATGCTCTGCGCCACGAGTCCACCCTATTTTGAAGCCTTTTAGAGCCTCTGACTCTAATCAGGTGCTTAAAAAAAAAAAAAAAAAAAAAACCTGCAGCTGTAATTCACACGCCCGGCGTCCTGAAAGGGGCCGGACGCCTGAATGCATGAATCTATCCATTATTTATATAGGGGGTGGCGCCCGTATGCCCCTAAAAGTAAAAAAACATATAAATACAAATTCCAGTATATATCCCATAGTTTGAAGACGCTATAACAAATCAATATACACTTATTGGGATTTTTTTTTAACCAAACATTTATAGCAGAATACATATTGGCCTAAATTTATAAAGAAATTCGATTTTTTTAATTTTTTTTTATTTGATATGCTTTATAGCAGAAAGTAAAAAATATTGTTTTTTTTTTTTTTTTGTATTTTTTTTAATATTTGGTCTTTTTTTTGTTTTGTTTTTTAGGTGATCAAATACCACCAAAAGAAAGTCCTGTTTGTGGGAAAAAAATGATATAAATCTTATCTGGGAACAGCGTTGCGTGACCGCGCAATTGTCAATTAAATAGTTAAAGGAACGCAGTGCCGTATAGCTAAAATTTGCCTGTTAATGAAGGGGGGGGGGGTAAATGTTCCGGAGGTCAAGTGGTTAATGCTAATAACAGGCTGTATCCTAGATGTCATTTTGTATTTGCCCGGAGTTCCTCTTTAGGTGAGCGGTCTGTACAGAAGAGAAGCCGGCGGCCGCGTCCGCGTCTCTTAGGCCCCTTTCACACCGGGGCGTTTTTCATGCGGTGCAGCGCTAAAAATAGCGCCTGTTCACCGCATGAAAAAATCCTGCCCCTTTAACTCCAGTGTGAAAGCCGGCGGGCTTTCACACTGGAGCGGTGCGCTAGCAGGATGACAAAAAAAGTCCTGCTAGCAGCATCTTTGGAGCGGGATAGGAGCGGTGTGTTCACCGCTCCTATACCGATCCTTCCCATTGATTACAATGGGAGACCGCGGTAAAACCGCGGCAATACCGCGGTTACCGCGGCAATACCGCGGCTACGGCGGTGCTCTGCGGGGGGTGTTTAACCCTTTTTCGGCCGCTCGCGGGGGGTAAAACCGCACCGCGAGCGGCCGAAAACCGCGGTGAAAACGACGGTAAAGCAGCGCTAAATATAGCGCTGCTTTACCGTCACCGCGGCTCACCGCCCCAGTGTGAAAGGGGCCTAATAGAGATGAACATTTTCTGCTCCTTCTCTGCTGTCAGTTTTTTTGCGTTGTCCTCTAGACATGTGCAATTCGTTTTTCGTTTTTTTTCGTTGTCCTCTAGACATGTGCAATTCGTTTTTCGTTTTTTTTCGTTATTTTCGTTCGTTCGTTTTCGTTTTCGTACGAATGAACGAATCGTTCGAATCGTACGAATCCGAATAACGAATCGTTCGAATCGTACGAATCCGATTAACGAATCATTCGAATCGAACAAATCCGAAAAACAACGAAAATCCGAAAAAAAAGCTCATTAGAAACAACGAATGTTCTAATGAAGAAAATCTGAAAAATGAACGAAAATATCCGTACATTCGTAACTTTTTTTTTTTTCGATTTGTAATTTCCGTATCTATATTAAACAAAAAAAATTCGTACATTTGTAACTTTTTTTTCGATTCGTAACTTTTTTTTTCGATTCGTAACTTGTTAAAATGTAATAATAGCATACACATTACATAAAATTATGAATTATGCTCCGATTACGAATCTACGAATGTTACGAATGTACGAATAAATACGAATGCGCCCGAAAATTAAACGAACGAAAAAACGAATCAACTAAAAAATAACTCTTACGAATGTACGAATCGTTACGAATACGAACAACGACAACTTACGAATGTACGAATCGTTACGATTTAACGGAAACGAAAAAAAACGAAACGAAAATTTTTTATTTTTTTTCGGAAACGAAAATAAACAATTTTTTTTGTTGTGCACATGTCTATTGTCCTCTGTGTTTTATCGACTCACAGCTGTGCGCAGAAGATTATCTTCACCCCCCCCCCCCCCCGGGGGCCGGACCTCATCAGAAAGACACTCAGATCATTTAGACTCTTAAGATCGCTTAAAATGACCAATTAGACGAGTCCGAGACTTTGCTAGGTGTAGATTCATTTTATCTAAATGATATCTGGAATCCCACCAACAGGAACAAGAGAAAAAAAAAAAAAAAAACGAGGAACTCATTACAGCTTAAAGTAACCAAACCGGCCTTTTCTGCATATTCATGTTCAATCCAGATCCTTCCCCTTTCTGCCAACCCCTTAAAGGAGCCCAAGATAGCAGTAAAAGCATGACAGGCATATACAATATTCCCCCACCCTATTAGAGTGTAAGCTCTTATAAGCAGAACCCTCTTATCCCTCTTGCATTTTTGTATTGTAACTGTATTGTCTTCCCTTAAGATTGTAAAGTGCTGTGCAAACTGTTGGCACTATATAAATCCTGAATAATAACAATAATGATTTCCCATAAACTGTTATCAGGTTGTGCAATGACCTATTCCAACCAATAAGAGTAGCCGCCTTTAAAGCATCACATCTCTCCTTAGCAGGAAATCCACTTACCTTGGGAGTCGGAGAGGATCACACACACACGGCCACCCCGATCCTCCTATACCACCATCTGTTGTGTTTCTTCACCCAGCACAGCGTCGGTCTGAGGAAGTCACATGACTGGGACACAGATGAAGCTCTGATGTTGGCGCAGCTCCCAGAATCCTCGCTGGGGTCGATGTTCTCAATTGTGTGTGAGCCGAAAAACGTCTATTAGGGACAATTCTCATACTGTGTGGACCTCCAGCCCAGAACCGTTCTCCACCATCCCTTCCACATTCTTCATCTGATGGTTGGATGGATGGGGGGCAGAGGAAGCCGGGATCCCCTCCCGAGAGGGGGAACTAAATCAAAGATCTGAACTTTTACACAGATTGGACAATCAAAGCTACAAGGACTGGCTGGCTCTGTGGTCAGCATTGTGCAAGATACAGAAGGGACATCTTTACTGTATGGGGGAGGGTGGTCCTTAACCCTTGAGCGCTATCTGGACCTATGAATGATTTAGATTTTTTTCTTTTCATAATGTTGTGTTTTAGTAGGATGATAAGCTTATTATAGTATAGTATTTAACTCATTTTTTAATTTCCCTTTTTCTAAAATGTATTTTATTGTATTGTTATTGTTATTGATTTGTTGTTAGTGGTCATTTATGTTTTGTTTGTTATTGTGTTTTAGTTGTGTTTCTTGTTGTGGTTTAGTTTTGTTTTTTTGTTGTATTTTAGTTTTGTTTCTTATTGTATTTTAGTTTTGTTTGTTGTTGTGTTTTAGTTTTGTTTGTTGTTGTGCTTTAGTTTTGTTGTTTGCTGTGTTTTAGTTTTGTTTCTTATTGTTTTGTTTCTTATTGTATTTTAGTTTTGTTTGTTGTTGTGTTTTAGTTTTGTTTGTTGTTGTTGTTGCATTTTAGTTTTGTTTGTTGTTGTGCTTTAGTTTTGTTGTTTGTTGTGTTTTAGTTTTGTTTCTTATTGTTTTGTTTCTTATTGTATTTTAGTTTTGTTTGTTGTTGTGTTTTAGTTTTGTTTGTTGTTGTGCTTTAGTTTTGTTGTTTGCTGTGTTTTAGTTTTGTTTCTTATTGTTTTGTTTCTTATTGTATTTTAGTTTTGTTGGTTGTTGTGTTTTAGTTTTGTTTGTTGTTGTTGTTGCATTTTAGTTTTGTTTGTTGTTGTGCTTTAGTTTTGTTGTTTGTTGTGTTTTCGTTTTGTTTCTTATTGTTTTGTTTCTTATTGTATTTTAGTTTTGTTTGTTGTTGTGTTTTAGTTTTGTTTGTTGTTGCATTTTTGTTTTTTTGTTGTGCTTTAGTTTTGTTGTGTTTTAGTTTTGTTTCTTAATGTTTTGTTTCTTATTGTATTTTAGTTTTGTTTGTTGTTGTGTTTTAGTTTTGTTTGTTGTTGTAGCATGTAAGTTTTGTTTGTTGTTGTGCTTTAGTTGTGTTGTTTGTTGTGTTTTAGTTTTGTTTCTTATTGTGTTCTAGTTTTATTGTTGTGTTTTAGTTTTGTTTGTTGTTGTGTTTTAGTTTTGTTGTTGTAGTTGTGTTTTTGTTTTGTTTGTTTTGTTTTAGTTTTGTTTGTTGTGTTTTTAGTTTTGTTTGTTGTTGTACATTAGTTTTGTTTCATATTGCGTTATAGGCCACCCATACATGGGTCAAATTTCTAAAGAGTTTTCTTTCAAAAATCTTTTCTAAAAATTTTTGTTTGGATTTTGCACCTTTAGTGGGCTGCAGCAACGGCAGATTTTTGTGCGGCCACCAAATTTAAGTGATCGGGCATGTTGGAAATTTTTTGAAAAACAAACAATTTTGTGATCAATGAGGGGAGAATTGTGCGAGAATTATAATTGAAAAATAAATGCCCATGACTGCAAGAAAAGAAAATTCCCGGAAAGAAAATAAGATTCCCGGCCACTAAATTTATTTTCTGTAGCAACATGAGGTGAAATCGAAGGCTTGGTTGGTCGAATTTAGAAACCAATTGTGGCGCCATCCGATCACAAAAATTTGATTTTCAAAAGAGAATTAATTTGGAATTCGACCCATGTATGGCCTGCATTAGTTTTGTTGGTTGTTGTGTTTTAGTCTTGTTGCTTATTGTGTTTTAATTTTGTTTGTTGTTGTGTTTTAGTTTTGTTTGTTGTGTTTTAGTTTTGTTTGTTGTGTTTCAGTTTTGTTTGTTGTTTTTTAGTTTTGTCTGTTATTGTGTTGTGCTTTGCTCTTCATTGAGTATAATTATATCTTAATCATTTACCTTTGGGATTAGCCAACTGCCAACCGTAGCCAACTACCAAATTTACTTTGAGCGGGCATTGCCGGCCTTCTTCTGGGTTTGGGGAATGTATGCATGCACCCCCTGCTGACCCGTGCTGTCATTGGCTGCAGCACAAGTGTGTCAGCAGGTTTGTAGCCAATCACTGCATGGTCCTGTGTCTTGTTTGTAAACACAGACACAGGATCCTCTTGGTTCTTCTCTTCCTGAACCCTTTTCGGTCCAGGAAAAGAAAGCAAGACCTCTATGAGTAAAAAGCAGCACATTTACACTTGCACACACTTGTTAGGTCTATTTAAACCCCTTTGATTGCCCTGTCACCCATCCAGTGCCATTAGTACAGTGTCAGCGTACAGTATTTATTCACTGATCACCGTATTAGTGTCACTAGTAATGACTAGTCCCTCCCAGCCAGTGTCAGTTAGTGCTAGACTGCCCGCCACATTGCAGTCGGATCTACTATGGGTATAGAAAAGAATCACCACCCTTCAAAATAATCACCTTTTCTTGCTTTGCACCCTGAAATGAAGACAGACGCCATTTTTGTTTTATCCAGCTGCTTTTACTCATTGCAACTTATAACGTCCAAGTGAAAGATATAACACCAACATGTCAGAAATGCTTTTAAAAGAATTCAAAAACAGAATCACAGAGTTGGAAAAAGGATCACCCCCCTTTAGTCTGTTGGGATTTGTCTCTACTAGCTTTGCACATCTAGACTTTGCAATATTTGCCGCTCTTCTTTGCATAACTGCTCAAGTTCAGTTAAATTTGATGGTGACCGTTTGTGGACTGCAGTCTTCAAGTCATTCCACAGATTTTCAATGGGTTTAAGTCTAGCCTCTGACTAGGCCATGCAAGGACATTCACTACCTTCTCCTCCAACCAATGTGCACTCATTGGTGGACATTCCCTGCCTTCTCCAACCACTGTGTGCTCATTGGTGGACATTCCCTGCTTTCTTCTCTAATCACAGTGTGCTGATTGGTGGACATTCCTCACCTTCTCTTTCAACTACTGTGTGCTCATTGGTGGACATTCCCTGACTTCTGCTCCAACCACTGTGTGCTCATTGGTGGACATTCCCCGCCTTCTCCTCCAACCATTGTGTGCTCATTGGTGGACATTCCCTGACTTCTGCTCCAACCGCTGTGTGTTCATTGGTGGACATTCTCCGCCTTCTCCTCCAACCACTGTGTGCTCATTGGTGGACTTTCCCCGCCTTCTCCTCCAACCACTGTGTGCTCATTGGTGGACATTCCCCAACTTCTCCTCCAACCATTGTGTGCTCATTGGTGGACATTCCCCGCCTTCTCCTCCAACCACTGTGTGCTCATTGGTGGACATTCCCCGCCTTCTCCTCTAACCACTGTGTGCTCATTGGTGGACATTCCCTGCCTTCTCCTCCAACCACTGTGTGCTCATTGGTGGACATTCCCCGCCTTCTCCTCCAACCACTGTGTGCTCATTGGTGGACATTCCCCGCCTTCTCCTCCAACCACTGTGTGCTCATTGGTGGACATTCCCCGCCTTCTCCTCCAACCACTGTGTGCTCATTGGTGAACATTCCCCGCCTTCTCCTCCAACCACTGTGTGCTCATTGGTGGACATTCCCCGCCTTCTCCTCCAACCACTGTGTGCTCATTGGTGGACATTCCCCGCCTTCTCCTCTAACCACTGTGTGCTCATTGGTGGACATTCCCCGCCTTCTCCTCCAACCACTGTGTGCTCATTGGTGGACATTCCCTGCCTTCTCCTCCAACCACTGTGTGCTCATTGGTGGACATTCCCCGCCTTCTCCTCCAACCACTGTGTGCTCATTGGTGGACATTCCCCGCCTTCTCCTCCAACCACTGTGTGCTCATTGGTGGACATTCCCCGCCTTCTCCTCCAACCACTGTGTGCTCATTGGTGGACATTCCCCGCCTTCTCCTCCAACCACTGTGTGCTCATTGGTGGACATTCCCCGCCTTCTCCTCCAACCACTGTGTGCTCATTGGTGGACATTCCCCGCCTTCTCCTCCAACCACTGTGTGCTCATTGGTGGACATTCCCCGCCTTCTCCTCCAACCACTGTGTGCTCATTGGTGGACATTCCCCGCCTTCTCCTCCAACCACTGTGTGCTCATTGGTGGACATTCCCCGTCTTCTCCTCCAACCACTATGTGCTCATTGGTGGACATTCCCCGCCTTCTCCTCCAACCGTTGTGTGCTCATTGGTGGGCATTCACCACCTTCTCCTCCAACCATTGTGCGCTTTGGGTCATTGTCATGTATCCTGACAAGTGCTCCAGTCCCTGCTACAGAGAAATACCCCCATAACAGGACATTATCACCCCCCTCATAACATAATATTACCCCCTCCATGCGTTACTGTAGGAATGGTGTTATTTGCATGGCTTTTTACCTAACATACTGTTTGGTGTTGAAGCCAAATCATTAAATTTTTGTCCTCTTTGACCAGAACACCTTTTTCTATGTGGCCTCAGAATCTTCAAGGTGAGATTAAGCACTTGCCGACCAGCTCACATATACGGCGGCAAAGTGGCTCCTTCCCGCGAATTGGTGTACCTGTACGGCGGCTCCTTTAAGAGCCATGGCAGGCCCATGCGTGCCGCCACACGGCAAGGGACACGATGCGCGTGGCTGGCAGGTGCGGTGACCGTTGGCCACCCACAATCGTGGGCACGAGAGCCAGAACAGGGATCTGTGTATGTAAACACACGAATCCCCGTTCTGAGAGAAGAGACAGATCTGCTGTTCGAAGTAATTTACGAACAGCGATATGTCTCCTCCTCCAGTCAGTCCCCCCCCCCCCCCCCACAGTTAGAAAGCACGCCCAGGGAACATATTTAACCCCTTGATCGGCCCATAGTGTTAACCCCTTCTCTGCCAGTGACATTGGCACAGTAATCTGCGCATATAGCACTGATCACTGTATAAATGTAAATGGTCTCAAAAAAGTGTCAAAAGTGCCCGATCTGCCCGCCGCAATGTCGCAGTCACTGCTAAAAATCGCAGATCACCGCCATTACTAGTAACCCGCTAACCCCTTACTTTTGCTCTCCTGTCTGTTTATAATCATGTATTCTGCATTAACGCCGATCATCAATTAGGTCTGTTTTTGTTCTAATTAACTTTGTAACAAATTCTAAAAGGCCAAAATGAAACATTTTTGTATTTGTTTCACAAATCCTTTCCTGAGTTATAAAGCTGCAAATTTCTTGCTTTACTGTTTTTATATCTTTCGCCGAAAAATCCTTAGAAGAATCTTATAATCTTTCGAACAGCTAAATGGAATAATAGATCAATTGAATATGATACTTGGAATCTTTCCTCCCTTCAAATGTATACACAATTGCAGTTGTTGATGGAGCGAATGAGAAGGTCTCTTCATCCGGCAGATGGAGTGGATTGGCCTCCCGGGGTCAGAAAGGAATTTTTTCCCCATTTCTATGAATAGGAGGGGGGTGGGAATAGGGGACGGAGGTTGTTTTCCTGTCTGTACAGCAAAACTACTAGAGACTCATATCGGCCACTGAGCTCAATAAGGAATTTCAGGCTTGCGTTGTCCTCCTCGACTTGCAAGGTAAGTTGTAATCACCCAACTGAATTTGATAGTTAGGAGTACCTGTCACTTTGACATCTCCCAAGGTTTTTGAGGACCTACTTTTCCAAGTCGAGCAGCAGCAGTGATATAAATGGATAGGTGTGGCCGATATATAAGCAAGAGAACAATATTCTATGGGAATAAAAGTGTATTCCAGCAGCTGCACACCTATCATAGTGTCAGGAAAGAAGAAATATGCCCAGGCACATAGTTAAGTGCCAGTGGAGAATTTCTGTTAGCCAAATCCACAGATGGAGAAATCTTATTAGCCAAACCCATGGGCAGAGAATCCCTGTTAGCCTGACCTGTGCGCATGCGCAGACGCGTGTGCGCCGGCGTGCACGCCTGCCTCTAGAGTGGCGCCAGGTGGGCTATATAAACACCTCTGCTGCACTAGGACCTTGCCTCATGGTTTACAGATTTACAGCGTTCTGCTACCTGCTTCTTGTGTTTGATCTCCTGCTGCCGTTCTGATCCATCTGATCACACTTTTACTCTACCTGAACCAACCCCTGGCTTGCTCTTCAACCACGTCTCTGCTTGATCCCTCTTCCTGTCCGCTTGCTGTTTCCAACTTCAGCCTGAACCTGACTACTCTGCTGCCTACTGCTGTCTTCCTGACTTGCTTGCTAGTGACTGACCCGGCTTGCCTGACCCTGCTCTGCCCTCCTTATACCTGCTGCCTGTGACCTGCCAGCCTGCCAAGTATCTGCTGTCTGCTACCTGCCAAGTACCTGCTGCCTGTGACCTTCCATCCTGCCAAGTACCTGCTGTCTGCTACCTGCCAGCCTGTCAAGTACCTGCTGTCTGCTACCTGCCATCCTACCAAGTACCTGCTGCCTGTGACCTGCCAGCCTGCCAACTACCTGCTGCCCTGCGTCACGATCCAGCCTGCATCCAAGAACGCGGCACAGTGGTGTAGTGGTTAGCACTCTCACCTAGCAGTAAGAAGGGTCGCTGGTTCGAATCCCAACCACGACACTTCCTGCCTGGAGTTTGCATGTTCTCCCTGTGCCTGCGTGGGTTTCCTCCAGGTACTCCGGTTTCCTCCCACAATCCAAAGACATGCAGGTAGGTTAATTGGCTTCTGTCCAAAAATTGGCCCTAGTATATGAATGGGGACATTGGATTGTGGGCTCCTTGAGGGTAGAGACTGATGTGAGTGTGCAATGTACAGGGATAGGGACAATTGTAGACACTCGCTCAGGTTGAACTGGATGGACTGATGTCTTTATTCAACCTTACTAACTATGAAACTATGAAACTATGAAACGCACAGACCCCTCATCTGCAGCCTTCACAATCTGAACTTCTAGGCACTCGTGCCACTCCAGGCTTCCATGCCTCCTGTGGGGTACCAGGCCAGAGGTTTAAGAGATCGCCTTCCTCTCAACATCAAGCTCCATCTCCAGGTATGTGACACCGGCCATGTCATTATGAAGTAAAAGCAGCCTCCACTCACTCCATCAGAAACCATGCCCCCCAACGTGTTTTTCCCCATTCCCAGGGTTTAAGGTACCTCCATGATTAAGCCCCAAGGGCAGGGCGAAATGCGTTGGGCATGGCTTCTGATGGAGTGAGCTGAGGCTGCTTTTACTTTTTATCTCCACAGTGTATCCTGAGTCTAGATGATCTCACTCCCAGCCTGCACCCATCTAGTGGCTTCCACCTCACTGCATTTTGGGTGACTGAGCCGGAGCCCCTAAGCAGCATTTAAAGTCATAGAGAGAACAGGAATGTCTGGTTGGTTGTCCTGGGTCAGTGGTGAAGAGATTGCCCATTAGTCTAGCTAGGCATTACTTAGGAAATCAAATAATTGTATTTGTAGGTACATCCTCGGTATGTCTTAAAGGCTAACTCCAGCCAGTGTAGAGTGGGGATGAGTGGACACTTCGGCCAGGTATTTATTGCTGTCTTTGACCCCACTATGGAGATTTTTCCTGACTTCCTGTCTTTGTGACACTTGTACAAGAAATGTAAGGTGTGGGTGTGAGCATCAAGGAGACAGAGATTGGAATAAAGTCTGCAGTTTATGTTTAAATCATATTGCTGTAACCCCTCTGCACAGCTGCATCCATTTGATCCATTTCCCAAAATTGATCAAATTAATTAATTTTCCTCAAAATTCTACAAACAATCCCCCATAAAACGTGAGAGAAGTTTGTTTGAAACCTTTGCAAATTTATTAAAAATAAAAACTGAAAAAAATCCCATGTACACAAGTATCACAGACTCCTCCCATGTACATAAGTATCACAGGCTCCTCCCATGTACATAAGTATCACAGACTCCTCCCATGTACATAAGTATCACAGGCTCCTCCCATGTACATAAGTATCACAGACTCTTCCCATGTACATAAGTATCACAGGCTCCTCCCATGTACATAAGTATCACAGACTCCTCCCATGTACAGAAGTATCACAGACTCCTCCCATGTACAGAAGTATCACAGACTCCTCCCATGTACATAAATATCACAGGCTCCTCCCATGTACATAAATATCACAGGCTCCTCCCATGTACATACGTATCACAGGCTCCTCCCATGTACAGAAGTATCTCAGACTCATCCCATGTACTTAAATATCACAGGCTCCTCCCATGTACATAAGTATCACAGACTCCTCCCATGTACAGAAGTATCACAGGCTCCTCCCATGTACAGAAGTATCACAGACTCCTCCCTTGTACAGAAGTATCACAGACTCCTCCATGTACATAAGTATCACAGCCTTTGCTCAATACTTTGGTGAAGCTCCTTTGGCACCAATTACATCCTCAAGTCTTGTTGGGTATGATGCTACAAGCTTGGCACACCTATTTTCGGGCAGTTTCGCCCATTCTTCTTTGCAGGAACCTCTCAAGCTCCATCCGGTTGGATGGGGAGTGTCGGTGCTCAGCCATTTTCAAATCTCTACAGAGATGTTCTATTGGGTTCAAGTCTGGGATCTGGATGGGCCACTCAAGGACATTCACAGAGTTGTCCCGTAGCCACTCCTTTGTTATCTTGGCTGTGTGCTTAGGGTCGTTGTCCTGTTGGAAGATGAACCTTCGCCCCAGTCTGAGGTCCAGAGCGCTCTGGAGAAGGTTTTCATCAGGGATGTCTCTGTACATTGCTGCATTCATCTTTCCCTCGATCCTGACTAGTCTCCCAGTTCCTGGCGCTGAAACACATCCCCACAGCATGATGCTGCCACCACCATGCTTCACTGTAGGGATGGTATTGGCCAGGTGATGAGCAGTGCCTGGTTTCCTCCAGACATGACGCTTGTCATTCAGGCCAAAGAGTTCAATCTTTGTTTCATCAGACCAGAGAATTTTGTTTCTCATGGTCTGAAAGTCCTTCAGGTGCCATTTGGCAAACTCCAGGTGGGCCGTCATGTGCCTTTTACAGAGGAGTGTCTTCCGTCTGGCCCCTCCTCCATACAGGCCTGATTGGTGGAGTGCTGCAGAGATGGTGGTTCTTCTAGAAGGTTCTCCTCTCTCCACAGAGAAATGCTGGAGCTCAGAGTGACCATCAGGTTCTCGGTCCCCTCCCTGACTAAGGCCTTCCTCCCCCGATCACTCAGTTTGGCCGGGCGGTCCGCTCTAGGAAGAGTCCTGGGGGTTCCAAACTTCTTCCCATTACAGATGATGGAGATCACTGTGCTCATTGGGACCTTTAATGCTGGAGAAATGTTTCTGTACCCTTCCCCCGATCTGTGCCTCCATACAATCCTGTCTCCGAGGTCTACAGGCATTTCCTTGGACTTCATGGCTTGGTTTGTGCTCTGACATGCACTGTTACCTGTGAGACCTTCTATAGACAGGTGTGTGCCTTTCCAAATCATCTCCAATCACCTGAATTTACCACAGGTGGACTCCAATCAAGTTGTTGAAACGTCTCAAGGATGATCAGTGGAAACGGGATGGACCTGAGCTCAATTCTGAGTGTCATGGGAGGAGCCTGTGATACTTCTGTAGATGGGAGGAGCCTGTGATACTTATGTACATGGGAGGAGCATGTGATACTTATGTACATGGGAGGAGCCTGTGATACTTATGTACATGGGAGGAGCATGTGATACTTATGTACATGGGAGGAGCCTGTAATACTTATGTACATGGGAGGAGTCTGTGATACTTATGTACATGGGAGGAGCCTGTGATACTTATGTACATGGGAGGAGCCTGTAATACTTATGTACATGGGAGGAGCCTGTGATACTTATGTACATGGGAGGAGTCTGTGATACTTATGTACATGGGAGGAGTCTGTGATACTTCTGTACATGGGAGGAGTCTGTGATACTTCTGTACATGGGGGAGGAGCCTGTGATACTTCTGTACATGGGAGGAGCCTGTAATACTTATGTACATGGGAGGAGCCTGTGATACTTATGTACATGGGAGGAGCCTGTGATACTTATGTACATGGGAGGAGCCTGTAATACTTATGTACATGGGAGGAGCCTGTGATACTTATGTACATGGGAGGAGTCTGTGATACTTATGTACATGGGAGGAGTCTGTGATACTTCTGTACATGGGAGGAGCCTGTGATACTTCTGTACATGGGAGGAGCCTGTGATACTTCTGTACATGGGAGGAGCCTGTGATACTTCTGTACATGGGAGGAGCCTGTGATACTTATGTACATGGGAGGAGCCTGTGATACTTCTGTACATGGGAGGAGTCTGTGATACTTCTGTACATGGGAGGAGCCTGTGATACTTCTGTACATGGGAGGAGCCTGTGATACTTATGTACATGGGAGGAGCCTGTGATACTTATGTACATGGGAGGAGCCTGTGATACTTATGTACATGGGAGGAGCCTGTGATACTTATGTACATGGGGGAGTCTGTGATACTTCTGTACATGGGGAGGAGTCTGTGATACTTCTGTACATGGGGGGAGTCTGTGATACTTCTGTACATGGGAGGAGCCTGTGATACTTCTGTACATGGGAGGAGCCTGTAATACTTCTGTACAAAATTTAGAAAAAGTGAATTCTTTCTGGATGCACTATATACAGCAGGGGTGGGTAGGCAACCCCCGGCACTGGAGCCACAAGCGGCACTTGAAGCCTCCTTTTCCGGCACTGGACTCCCTTGCTATCAGCAGAGCAGCGCAGGGAAGTGTCGGTGAGACAATAATACATTCCAGTTTCAGAATTCCCCACACCGCGCTGAGGGGGAGGCACTGCGCCCCCCACACATTGTAAAAGATGGGAAACATTGATTGGTTCTCTAAATTTGCTGTAGCTGCGATTGTCAGCTTTTGTGATGGGGAAAAGATTGGGTGCAGTTCTGCTGGGAGGGGGGTGTGGTCCCTGTTTCCAGGAGGAGGAAGACTGTCATTGGCCATTGCTAAAGCCAATCCCAGTCCTGCTAGCCCCGTCCACCATCTGGAGGAAAATGACTCGCTTGGTTGCCAATCTCAGAAAAAAGGATTTCACTGTGATTGAGAAAACCCCAATCAGGTGACAGTTTGTGGAATTATTGTTGAGCTTCTGGGAACTTTGTTGAAATTATCCCTGAACCTTTGCATTACTTACTACTGAACCCCGGAACTCTGTGTCCCTTACTACTGAACCTCGACACTCTGTGTCCCTTATTACTGAACCCCGACACTCTGTGTCCCTTATTACTGAACCCCGACACTCTGTGTCCCTTATTACTGAACCCCAACACTCTGTGTCCCTTACTACTGAACCCCGACACTCTGTGTCCCTTACTACTGAACCCCGACACTCTGTGTCCCTTATTACTGAACCCTGACACTCTGTGTCCCTTACTACTGAACCCCGACACTCTGTGTCCCTTACTACTGAACCCCGACACTCTGTGTCCCTTACTACTGAACCCGACACTCTGTGTCCCTTATTACTGAACCCCGACACTCTGTGTCCCTTACTACTGAACCTCGACACTCTGTGTCCCTTACTACTGAACCCTGACACTCTGTGTCCCTTACTACTGAACCTCGACACTCTGTGTCCCTTACTACTGAACCCCGACACTCTGTGTCCCTTACTACTGAACCCCGGCACTCTGTGTCTCTTACTACTGAACCCCGACACTCTGTGTCCCTTATTACTGAACCCCGACACTCTGTGTCCCTTACTACTGAACCTCGACACTCTGTGTCCCTTATTACTGAACCCCAACACTCTGTGTCCCTTATTACTGAACCCCGACACTCTGTGTCCCTTATTACTGAACCCCGGCACTCTGTGTCCCTTACTACTGAACCCCGACACTCTGTGTCCCTTACTACTGAACCCCGGCACTCTGTGTCCCTTACTACTGAACCCCGGCACTCTGTGTCCCTTATTACTGAACCCCGGCACTCTGTGTCCCTTACTACTGAACCCCAACACTCTGTGTCCCTTATTACTGAACCCCGGCACTCTGTGTCCCTTATTACTGAACCTCGACACTCTGTGTCCCTTACTACTGAACCTCGACACTCTGTGTCCCTTACTACTGAACCCTGACACTCTGTGTCCCTTACTACTGAACCCCGACACTCTGTGTCCCTTACTACTGAACCCCGACACTCTGTGTCCCTTACTACTGAACCCTGACACTCTGTGTCCCTTACTACTGAACCTCGACACTCTGTGTCCCTTACTACTGAACCCCGACACTCTGTGTCCCTTACTACTGAACCTCGACACCCTGTGTCCCTTACTACTGAACCTCGACACTCTGTGTCCCTTACTACTGAACCCCGACACTCTGTGTCCCTTACTACTGAACCCTGACACTCTGTGTCCCTTACTACTGAACCTCGACACTCTGTGTCCCTTACTACTGAACCTCGACACCCTGTGTCCCTTACTACTGAACCTCGACACTCTGTGTCCCTTACTACTGAACCCCGACACTCTGTGTCCCTTACTACTGAACCCTGACACTCTGTGTCCCTTACTACTGAACCTCGACACTCTGTGTCCCTTACTACTGAACCCTGACACTCTGTGTCCCTTACTACTGAACCTCGACACTCTGTGTCCCTTACTACTGAACCTCGACACTCTGTGTCCCTTACTACTGAACCCCGGCACTCTGTGTCCCTTACTACTGAACCCCGGCACTCTGTGTCCCTTACTACTGAACCCCGGCACTCTGTGTCCCTTATTACTGAACCCCGACACTCTGTGTCCCTTATTACTGAACCCGACACTCTGTGTCCCTTACTACTGAACCTCGACACTCTGTGTCCCTTATTACTGAACCCCGGCACTCTGTGTCCCTTATTACTGAACCCCGGCACTCTGTGTCCCTTACTACTGAACCCCGACACTCTTTGTGCCTTATTACTGAACCCCGGCACTCTGTGTCCCTTACTACTGAACCCCGGCACTCTGTGTCCCTTACTACTGAACCCCGACACTCTGTGTGCCTTATTACTGAACCCCGGCACTCTGTGTCCCTTACTACTGAACCCCGGCACTCTGTGTCCCTTATTACTGAACCCCGGCACTCTGTGTCCCTTACTACTGAACCCCGGCACTCTGTGTCCCTTACTACTGAACCCCGGCACTCTGTGTCCCTTACTACTGAACCCCGACACTCTGTGTCCCTTTAAGCCACAGCCAGTATATAGCACAATGAAAATCACACCCAACTTTTGCTGCGGCGCAGAGCGCTTCACTTTTTCTCTGCTGTGGGGGCCCAACTGCGGGGGACAGAGGAACAGGGGGGGGGTACAGTGATGGGACAGAAGAACAGGGGGTTCAGTGTTAGGGCAGATGAGAAGGGGGTTCAATGGTGGAACAGAAAAGAAGGGGGTAGAGTAGTGGGGCAGATTTGAAAGGAGGTGTATTGGTGGGACAGATGAGCAGGGGGAACAGAGGTGGGGCAAAAGAGCAGGGGGTACAAAGGTGAGACAGATGTCCAGGAGGTACATTGGTGGGGCATATGAGAAAGTGGGTTACAGTGGTGGGGCAGATGGGTTCAGTGTTAGGACAGATGAGAAGGTGATTCGGTAGTGAGACAGAAGAGCATGGGGATGCACCGGTGGAGCAGATGTGCAGGGAGGTACATTGATGGGACAGAAGAGCAGGGGGTACAGTGGTGGGACAGAAGAGCAAGGGGGTACAGTGGTGTGACAAAAGAGTAAGGGGGTACAGTGGTGGGGCAGATGTGCAGGAGGTACAGTAGTGGAAGGGATGAGAAGAGGGTTCAGCGGTGGGACAGAAAAGCAGGTGGGTACAGTGATGGGGCAGATGAGCAGGGGGGGGGGGTTCAGTGTTGGGGCAGATGAGAAGGGGGTACAGTGGTGGGACAGAAGAGCAGTGGGGTACAGTGGTGGGACAGAAGAGCAGGGGGGTACAGTGGTAGGACAGAAGAGCAGGGGGTTACAGTGGTGGGACAGATGAGGGGGGGGGTTCAGCGGTGGGACAGATGAGAAGGGGGGTTCAGTATTGGGCCAGATGAGAAGGGGGTTACAGTGGTGGGAAAGATGAGCAGGGGGTTACAGCGGTGGGGCAGATGTGAAAGGAGGTGCATTGGTGAGACAGATGTACAGGGGGGTACAGTTGCGGGGCAGAGGAGAAAGGAGGTACATTAGTGGGACAGATGAGCAGGGGGTTACAGTGGTTGGGCAGAAGAGCAGGGGGTACAGAGGTGGGGCAGATGTACAGGGGGGTACAGTTGCGGGGCAGAGGAGAAAGGAGGTACATTAGTGGGACAGATGGGCAGGGGGTTACAGTGGTTGGGCAGAAGAGCAGGGGGTACAGAGGTGGGGCAGATGTACAGGGGGGTACAGTTGCGGGGCAGAGGAGAAAGGAGGTACATTAGTGGGACAGATGAGCACAGGGAACTCAAATGGGACAGATTTGCAGGAGGTACACTGGTGGGGCAGATGAGAAAGGGGGTTATATTGGTGGGGCAGATGAGGACATAAGTTCAGAGTTAGGACAGATGAGAAGATGGTTCAGTGGTGAGACAGAAGAACATGGGGGTACGGCGGTGGAGCAGATGTGCAGGAAGGTACAGAGGTGGGGCAGATGAGAAAGGGGGAACATTGGTGGGGCAGATGTGCAGGGGGGTACAGTGGTGGGGCAGATGAGCAGGGTGGTACAGTGGGGGGGGCAGATGAGCAGGGTGGTACAGTGGTGGGGCAGATGAGCAGGGTGGTACAGTGGTGGGGCAGATGAGCAGGGTGGTACAGTGGTGGGGCAGATGAGCAGGGTGGCACAGTGGTGGGGCAGATGTGCAGGGGGGTACAGTGGTGGGGTAGATGAGTAGGGGGTACAGTGGTGGGGCAAATGTGCAGGGTGGTACTGTGATCTGAGGTGTGGAGTTGCAGGAATTGGGGCTGATCTGAGGCGTGAGTTCAGGATGTTAATTTCTCACTACTCAAGTAGTTTACAGCATTTTCGTGATTGAGAGTGTGAAGTTTTTTTTTTTATAAAATCGGCAATTCCTTTGAAAATATTTTCGGCACACTGTGCTCAAAAGGTTGCCCACCCCTGGTATACAGTATATCCAGGAGTCCCATCATGCACTGCTCTTCCAGACCGCTAACC
This sequence comes from Lithobates sylvaticus, assembly GCA_028564925.1. NCBI lineage: Eukaryota > Metazoa > Chordata > Amphibia > Anura > Ranidae > Lithobates > Lithobates sylvaticus. The sequence continues at coordinate 4,327,400 of CM053037.1, forward strand.
TCTTACCTTTCCTCTCCTGTCTCTTTATAATCATGTATTGTGCATTAATGCCGATCATCAATTAGGTCTGTTTTTGTTCTAATTAACATTGTAACAAATTCTAAAAGGCCAAAATGAAACATTTTTGTATTTGTTTCGCAAATCCTTTCCTGAGTTATAAAGCTGCAAATTTCTTGCTTTACTGTTTTTATATCGTCTTTTACTTTTGCTGAGAAATCCTTAGAAGAAAAATAATCTTTCGACCATCTAAATGGAATAATAGATCAATTGAATATGATACTCGGAATCTTTCCTCCGTTCAAATGTATACACAATTGCAGTTGTTGATGGAGAGAATAAGAAGGTCTCTTCATCCGGCAGATGGAGTGGATTTGCCTCCCGGGGTCAGAAAGAATTTTTTTTTCTACTTTCGATGAATAGGAGGGGGATGGGAATAGGGGACGGCGGTTGTTTTCTTGTCTGTACAGCAAAACTACTAGAGACTGTCTAAGGATGAACATGATAAAAAGTGAGTTTTTTCTTTGTAGAAAAAACTGTCCGAGTAAGTGAATGTTCCACGTTCTTATTCCCTCTGGGGCGTTGTGATTGCCGGTGAGTTGCGTTCGTGAAAAACGGATTAGACGTCTGCAGGACTTGTTGATGATTGGACAGCTCCACACAAGGGCTATCCTCAGATGGGAATCACCACCCCGTGGCGGACCCCAGGAGTCCGCATTCACATTGGCCACTGAGCTCAATAAGGAATTTTCGGGCTTGACCTCCTCGACTTACAAGGTAAGTTGTAATCACCCAACTGAATTTGATAGTTAGGGGTGCCTTGTCACTTTGACATCTCCCAAGGTTTTTAAAGACCTACTTTTCAAAGTCGAGCAGCAGCAGTGATATAAATGGATAGGTGTACAAGGATTTATCCACTGTGGCCGATATATAAGAAAGAGAACAATATTCTATGGGAATAAAAGTGTATTCCCACAGCTGCACACCTATCATAGTGTCAGGAAAGAAGAAATATGCCCAGGCACATAGTTAAGTGCCAGAGGAGAATTTCTGTTAGCCAAATCCACAGATGGAGAAACCCTCTTAGCCAAACCCATGGGCAGAGAATCCCTGTTAGCCTGACCTGCACGCATGCGCAGACATGTGTGCGCCGACGTGCATGCCTGCCACTAGAGTGGCGCCAAGTGGTCTTTATAAACACCTCTGTTGCACTAGGACCTTGCCTCATGGTTTACAGATTTACAGCGTTCTGCTACCTGCTTCTTGTGTTTGATCTCCTGTTGCCGTTCTGATCCATCTGACCACATTTTTACTCTACCTGAACCTGACCCCTGGCTTGTTCTTTGACCACGTCTCTGCTTGATCCCTCGGCCTGTCTGCTTGCCGTTTCCAACTCCAGCCTGAACTTGACTACTCTGCTGCCTACTGCTGTGTTCCTGACTTGCTTGCTAGTGACTGAACAGGAACAAACTCTGGACTGCCGCACTCCTGAAAAAAAAAACACCTTTCTTTATTTTAAAAAATTCACATAAAAAAACAAAGAACACAGCAGACAAAAGAGCTGACGTTTCGCACTAGCACTAGTGCTTATTTTAAAATAAAGAAAGGCATTTTTTTCAAGAGTGCGGCAGTCCAGAGTTTGTTCCTGTTCATTGCTACTAGCAATTGCCAGCACCTACGGCTTCTGAACCGAGAGAGAGGTTCACCATCTGTTTGTGTTCCTGGAGTGGTAAGATCCCCCCCTCTTCCTTGCTAGTGACTGACCCGGCTTGCCTGACCCCGCGCTGCCCTCCTTATACCTGCTGCCTGTGACTTTCCATTCTGTCAAGTACCTGCTATCTGCTACCTGCCAAGTACCTGCTGCCTGTGACCTTCCATCCTGCCAAGTACTTGCTATCTGTCAAGTACCTGCTGTCTGCTAGCTGCCAGCCTGCTAAGTACCTGCTGTCTGCTGCCTGCCAAGTACCTGCTGTCTACTAGCTGCCAGCCTACCAAGTACCTGCTGTCTACTAGCTGCCAGCCTGCCAAGTACCTGCTGTCTGCTACCTTCCAGCCTGCCAAGTACCTGCTGTCTGCTACCTTCCAGCCTGCCAAGTACCTGCTGTCTGCTAGCCTGCCAGCCTGCCAAGTACCTTCTGTCTGCTACCTGCCAGCCTGTCAAGTACCTACTGTCTACTACCTGCCAAGTACCTGCTGTCTGCTAGCTGCCAGCCTGTCAAGTACCTTCTGTCTGCTACCTGCCAGCCTGTCAAGTACCTACTGTCTACTACCTGCCAAGTACCTGCTGTCTGCTACCTGCCAGCCTGCCAAGTACCTTCTGTCTGCTACCTGCCAGCCTGTCAAGTACCTACTGTCTACTACCTGCCAAGTACCTGCTGTCTGCTAGCTGCCAGCCTGTCAAGTACCTGCTGTCTGCTACCTACTAAGTACCTGCTGTCTGCTACCTGCCAGCCTGTCAAGTACCTGCTGTCTTCTACCTACCAAGTACCTGCTGTCTGCTACCTGCCAGCCTACCAAGTATCTGCTGCCTGTGACCTGCCAGCCTGCCGACTACCTGCTGCCCTGCATCACGATCCAGCCTGCATCCAAGTACGCACAGACCCCTCATCGGCAGCCTTCACAATCTGAACTTCTAGGCACTTGTGCCACTCCAGGCTTCCGTGCCTCCTGTTTACTTTCTCAGGGGTACCAGGCCGGAGGTGTAATAGATCACCTTCCTCTCAATGTCAAGCTCCATCTGCAGGTACGTGACACCGGCCATGTCATTATGAAGTAAAAGCAGCCTCCACTCACTCCATCAGAAACCATGCCCCCCAACGTGTTTTACCCCATTCCCAAGGTTTAAGGTACCTCCATGATTAAGCCCCAAGGGCGGGACAAAATGCGCTGGGCATGGCTTCTGATGGAGCGAGCTGAGGCTGTTTTTACTTCATAATGACATGGCCAGATAGGTGTGCGGCGGTGGAAATACCTTTTTTATCTCCATAGTGTATCCTGAGTCTAGATGATCTCACTCCCAGCCTGCACCCATCTAGAGGCTTCCACCTCACTGCATTTTGGGTGACTGAGCAGGAGATCCTAAGCAGCATTTAAAGTCATAGAGAGAACAGGAATGTCTGGTTGGTTGTCCTGGGTCAGTGGTGAAGAGATTGCCCATTAGTCTAGCTAGGCATTACTTAGGAAATCAAATAATTGTTATTGTAGATACATCCTCGGTATGTCTTAAAGGCTAACTCCAGCCAGTGTAGAGTGGGGACGATTGAACACTTCGGCCAGGTATTTATTGCTGTCTTTGACCCCACTATGGAGATTTTTCCTGACTTCCTGTCTTTGTGACACTTGTACAAGAAATGGAAGGTGTGGGTGTGAGCATCAAGGTGACAGAGATAGGAATAAAGTCTGCAGTTTGTGTTTAAATCATATTGCTGTAACCCCTCTGCACAGCTGCATCCAGGCTGGTAGAGGGAGGGCCAGCACTGTGAGCCAGTGATGTTCTATTTCTTTACCATGTGCAATTAATCTAACACTGGGAACCTGCTGACAGTACGGAATGATGACATCAGCATGCTCCTGCTCTTCAATTGTTCAGTCTGTGGTCAGTGGCCAAATGGTGTTCCTTAAATGCCCACAAAAAAAGCAAGGTCACCGACCTGGCTATGGCAAATGGCAGGGAATGTCTGTATTACAGGACTGGCTGAACGGAATTAAAACTCTTTTGAAAGATAAAACAGTTCACATGTATGCAGTTTCAAGCAGCTTGTCTGGAGTTCAGCTTTAGTCAATGGCCGCATTTAGAAGTGGTGGTAAAGGTAAAGAATTCTGACCTCTTGGGAAAGATGTCTAGAAAATACAATCTGTTTCATGTATCTGATTAGCATTAATAAGAGTTAAAATTCCATATGAGACATATGAGAATGTTCAGATGGGGAAAAGACGTGTCTGCAAGATCTGGCCTAGCCGGGTGACCAAGTCCTGGACTAGCTGGATGACCAAGACTTAGCTTACGCTGGCAACCAAGACCTGGCCAGCCCTGCTGACCAAGATCTGGCCTATTCTGATGACCAAGACCTGCCTTAGCCTGGTGACCAAGACTTGGCCCAGCCTTGTAAACAAAACCTGGTCCAGCCTGGTGATCAAACCTGGCCTAACTGGATAACCAATACTTGTCTTACCCTGGCAACCAAGACCTGGCCAGCCCTGCTGACCAAGACCTGGCCTATTCTGATGACCTAGACCTGGCCTAGACTGGGGACCAAGACTTGGCCCATTATGGTAACCAAAACCTGGTTCAGCCTGGTGACCAAGACCCAGAATTGGTCTAGCCTGGTGACCAAGACCTGGTCTAATATGGTGACCAAGATCCAGCCCAGCCTGGGAACCAAGACTTGCCCTAGGCTGGTGACCAAGATCCAGCGCAGCCTGGCAACCAAAACCTGGCTTTAGCTGGTGACCAAGACCCGGCCCAGTCTGGCAACCAAGACCTGGCCTAAGCTTATGACCAAGAACTAGCCTATTGACCAAAAAAGACCTGACCTAGTCTTGCAACCAAGACCTGGCCTAGTCTTGCAACCAAGACCTGGCCTTAGCTGGTGACCAAGACATAGCCTACCCTGGTGACCAAAACCTGGCCTAGCTTGGAGAAAAATCATTTGGCAGAGATGGGTTCTCCAGAAAACCAAGTTGGTATATGTGGGCACCTTTAGATGCAAACTCCTGTGTGAAACCTTGTTTCTAATGGTCAGTATTGACATCCTCTGTTGCAGATGACTGAAAGGACAGAGAGGGAGGCCAGTCTCATCCAGCAGACGTTGGCTTTACTGTGGAAGAACATTTTGGTACAAAGGAGGCAGCTGGGCTACGTCATACTGGTAAGTAAATAATGTGAGTGATACCCGACAATGGGGCCTCAGCAATGGCGGCTGGTGAAGTTTTAGGATGGGGGGCGCCAGACCAAGCCCTTCCTTTTTGACCCCTCCCACTTGATGAAAATGGGTGTGGTTTCAGGTAAATAGTGGGCGTGACTTAAATGGGTGTGGCTCTAAGGGGGTGTGGTTAACACCTGAGATGAACGTGGGATGGAGGGAGAGGGAGAGAGGGAGGGAAGGACAGCAGGCCCAGATCCTGCACAACAATAGAAATATGTGTATTCCAGAAAGTTTGCAGATAAAGATACTCCGAACACCTGGTGTTAGCGATTCAATCATCCCAGCAGCATGGTTGTTATGGTGTCAGGATGATCGAAGCACCTTAGTTCTATTATTACATTGTAATATAAAATGAAATTATTCAACTTACCATAATGGAGAATCAGTGGGAGCCATGAGCGTGTCACCTGCCATGTCGCCTGTCACCAGGTGCCCCCAGCAGAGTCTGTTCTTACATCAGGTGCCCCCAGCGGAGTCCATCCTTATATCAGGTGCCCCCAGCAGAGTCCCTCGTTACATCAGGCGCCCCCAGCAGAGTCCCTCCTTACATCAGATGCCCCCAGCGGAGTCCATCCTTACATCAGGTGCTCCCAGCGGAGTCCGTCCTTACATCAGTTGCCCCCAGCAGAGTCTGTTCTTGAATGAATGAGTGACTTGTATAGCGCTACCTATGCAAACTGAATCACCTCAGGGCGCTTTTGCCGCCGGTGTCCATCTGCGGTATAGCGTGGTCCTTGCCCCATGAGGTCCCGACACGCTTACAAACACATACACACACAACATACACATATTTGGCCAAGTTTTCAACAGGATCTAATTAACCTACCAGCATGTCTTTGGAGTGTGGGAGGAAACCGGAGTACCCGGAGGAAACCCACGCAGGCACAGGAAGAACATGCAAACTCCAGGCAGATGGTGTGGTGGTCGGGATTTGAACCAGCGACTTTATTGCTGCTAGGTGAAAGTGCTAACCTTACATTGGGTGCCCCCAGCGGAGTCCGTCCTTACATAAGGTGCCCCCAGCAGCGGAGCGCTCCTCACATCTGTGTCCCCATCAGCCGAGTCCATCCTCACATCTGTGTCCCCATCAGCAGAGTCCCTCCTTAAATCTGTGTCCCCATCAGCAGAGTCCCTCCTTAAATCTGTGTCCCTATCAGCAGAGTCCCTCCTTAAATCTGTGTCCCTATCAGCGGAGTCCCTCCTTACATCTGTGTCACCATCAGCGGAGTCCCTCCTTACATCTGTGTCCCTGTCAGCGGAGTCCCTCCTTACATCTGTGTCCCCATTAAAGGAGTCCCTCCTTACATCTGTGTCCCCATCAGCGGAGCCCCTCCTTACATCTGTGTCCCTATCAGCGGAGTCCCTCCTTACATCTGTGTCCCCATTAAAGGAGTCCCTCCTTACATCTGTGTCCCCATCAGCGAATTTCTTCCTTACATCTGTGTCCCCATCAGCAGAGCCCCTCCTTAAATCTGTGTCCCCATCAGCGAAGTTCCTCCTTACATCTGTGTCCCCATCAGCGGAGTCGATCCTTACATCTGTGTCCCCATTAGCGAAGTTCCTCCTTAAATCTGTGTCCCCATCAGCGAAGTCCCTCCTCACATCTGTGTCTAGAAGTATTAAATAGACCGTGTCAGAAGACTGTTCAACAATCTTCCCATGAGTTTATATGTGCACTTGATGTATTTCATTCATGTTATTGACCTGTAAAAGCCCTTTTTGTGTAGACATCCAAAAGCCCTGAGACTTCTGCTGTGCTTTGATGTAATGTCAGGAGACTCCAAGCTGCCACTTAAGTGACACCCCATAGTATTCTAATGACAGGGTGACATTAATTTGAGTTTTTTTTAGACATGTGCAATTCGTTTTGTTTTTTTCGTTTTTTTTCGTTTTTTTCGTTATTTTCGTTCGTTCGTTTTCGTACGAATGAACGAATCATTCGAAACGTACGAATCCGAACAACGAATCGTAACGAATCGTTCGAATCGTACAAATCCAATTAACGAATCATTCGAATCGAACGAATCCGAAAAACAACGAAAATCCGAAAAAAAACAAATTAGAAACAACGAATGTACTAATGAAAAAAAAACGAAAACGAACGAAAAAATTCGTACATTCGTAACTTTTTTTTTTTTGTTGAATTGGTAAATTTCCGTGTCCCTTACAATGGTGCTGCTAAACGTGCTTCGAATGGATTGAACAAAAAAATTCGTACATTCGTAACTTTTTTTTAGATTCGTAACTTTTCTTTTTAGATTCGTAACTTTTTTTTAGATTCGTAACTTTTTTTTTTAGATTCGTAACTTTTTATTTTTTTTTTTTTCGATTTGTAATTTTCCGTGTCTCTATTGAACCAAAAAATTCGTACATTCGTAACTTTTTTTTCGATTCGTAACTTTTTTTTTCAATTCGTAACTTTTTTTTTTTTTTTTTTCGATTTGTAATTTTTCGTGTCTCCATTGAACCAAAAAATTCGTACATTCGTAACTTTTTTTTCGATTCGTAAACATACATTACATTGGGTGCCCCCAGCGGAGTCCGTCCTTACATAAGGTGCCCCCAGCAGCGGAGCGCTCCTCACATCTGTGTCCCCATCAGCGGAGTCCATCCTCACATCTGTGTCCCCATCAGCAGAGTCCCTCCTTAAATCTGTGTCCCCATCAGCGGAGTCCCTCCTTAAATCTGTGTCCCCATCAGCGGAGTCCCTCCTTACATCTGTGTCCCTATCAGCGGAGTCCCTCCTTACATCTGTGTCACCATCAGCGGAGTCCCTCCTTACATCTGTGTCACCATCAGCGGAGTCCCTCCTTACATCTGTGTCACCATCAGCGGAGTCCCTCCTTACATCTGTGTCCCTATCAGCGGAGTCCCTCCTTACATCTGTGTCCCCGTCAGCAGAGTCCCTCCTTACATCTGTGTCCCCATTAAAGGAGTCCCTCCTTACATCTGTGTCCCCATTAAAGGAGTCCCTCCTTACATCTGTGTCCCCATCAGCGAAGTCCCTCCTTACATCTGTGTCCCCATCAGCATCCGTGTCTCTATTGAACCAAAAAATTCGTACATTCGTAACTTTTTTTTCGATTCGTAACTTTTTTTTTCGATTCGTAACTTTTTTTTTTTTTTTCGATTTGTAATTTTCCGTGTCTCCATTGAACCAAAAAATTCGTACATTCGTAACTTTTTTTTCGATTCGTAACTTTTTTTTTCAATTCGTAACTTTTTTTTTTTTTTTTTTTTTTCGATTTGTAATTTTCCGTGTCTCTATTGAACAAAAAAATTCGTACATTCGTAACTTTTTTTTCGATTCGTAACTTTTTTTTTTTCGATTCGTAACTTTTTTTTTTGATTCGTAAATTATTAAAATGTAATAATAGCATACACATTACATCAAATTATGAATTATGCTCCGATTACGAATGTTACGAATGTTACGAATGTTACGAATGTACGAATAAATACGAATGCGTCCGAAAGTTAAACTAACGAAAAAACGAATCAACGAAAAAAGAACTCTTACGAATGTACGAATCGTTACGAATCGACGGAAACGAAAAAAACGAAACGAAAAAAAACTAAAAACAAAAAAAACAAAAATAAACGAATTTTTTTGTTGTGCACATGTCTAGTTTTTTTATATCAGTCTGAAGTTCGGCTTTGATGATTCAGAGAGCCGGTCCCATGTCCTCCAGAAGTATGGATACCGCCGGTTGTGACCCTTATCTAACCCGGACCGGTTCTACTATCAAATTGATTTAAAAAAAAAAAGAGATTTTGCTGGATTTTCACGTTATTGTAATTTAACGCGATAACTGAGTTTAACTAAGGTGACACCGCAGAAAGTCTCATTCCTCTAGTGGAAGAATTCCTGAAATGCTGATGAACTGGAGATACGCAACTACCGTGTTTCCCCGAAAGTAAGACAGTGTCTTACTTTCTTTTTATCCCTAAAAGCCCCACTATGTCTTACTTTCGGGGTATGTCTTATATTGGGAAAAAATTGTCGGCTCGGGGCACATCTGGGCATATTATGGGGCACATCAGGGAAAATTATAGGGCACATAGCACATTATGGGGCACATAGCACATCTGGGCACATTATGGGGCACATAGCACATCTGGGCACATTATGGGGCACATAGCACATCTGGGCACATTATGGGGCACATAGCACATCAGGGCACATTATGGGGCACATAGCACATCTGGGCACATTATGGGGCACATAGCACATCTGGGCACATTATGGGGCACATAGCACATCTGGGCACATTATGGGGCACATAGCACATCAGGGCACATTATGGGGCACATAGCACATCTGGGCACATTATGGGGCACATAGCACATCTGGGCACATTATGGGGCACATCACATCTGGGCACATTATGGGGCACATAGCACATCTGGGCACATTATGGGGCATGGGGCACATTAGGGCATCAGGGCATGGGGCACATTACAGGGCACATCTGGGGATCTTACTTGCGAGCATGCAGAGTAGCGCAGGAAGCGTCTGTCTGTCATACGTTTTCTCTCATGTCACGCTGCTCGCTCCCCGGTGGCCCCTCCTCTCTTCTCGTCTATCCCAGATGATGTCTCAAGCCAATGGGGATTGACGAGAAGAGAGGAGGGGCCGCCGGGGAGCGAGCAGCGCTGAGTGACATGAGAGAAAACGTATGACAGATAGACGCTTCCTGCGCTACTCTGCATGCATCTCATTCGGCTCTGGCGGCGGCTCTGGTCCTGCAAAGGGAACGGCGTTCCCCCTGGACTCGAGCCCTGAAAACGGCGCTGTCTCTTCAGTCGGAGGGGGAGGGCACTGGCCTGGCACCCCCCCCCCCCAGGGGGCGGCCCGCACCCCCAGCCCCACTCTTTGTTCCCTTCCATCACTGGAGGCAAATCCCCCGTGTTTCCCCGAAAGTAAGACATATGTCTTACTTTCGGGGTACGGCTTATATTAGCTGACCCCTCTGAAACTCCCGATACGTCTTACAATCGGGGGTGTCTTACTATCGGGGAAACACGGTAGCAGTGAAGAGATTTCTTGCTCTATGAACTGTCGGTGATGTAGATGTGTTTCTTCAAATCGATGTTGGTGCTGCTGACCCTGTACTTGGTTTTCCAGGAGTGGATCCAGCATTTGCTGCTGGTCTTCTTGCTGTTCATCGTCACTGTCCAATCACCGTATATGGGGCCCGCGGTCGATATAAAGTACAACCCCGCCCTGGTCCTGGGGCGTCTGGATCATTTAAGGAATCTCAACATTTTCCTTAACATCTCAGTCTTCCCTTACCAAGTTGGCTACTTCCCTGGCAGCCCGGCCATCCAGGACATAATGCAGCGGGTCAACAGAAGCTCCATCGTCCCAGGTAGGTTCTTTCACCTGTAAGCTGAAATGAAAGCCAAAATCAGGCTGGCAGCGGAAGCTGTGGAAGCCGATGGGTGCGGGAGGGGGAAGGTACTTAGGTGGGCTTTCAGAAAGTGAGAAAGTTCAGGCTGGGTGCCATGATGTCACGGGAGGGGCAGGAGGCATGGGGGAGGAGGGGGGTATTGTTTTGTAGAATCTTACACATCTCCCACTTTCAGGAATATCGCTGGAGGAATATGAGAATGCCAGCAAGATTACAAGTCCAAAATCTGAAGACCACCTTGGCACCGTGGTCTTTTCTGACAATGAAATGAACTATTCGCTCAGGTTTGACATGGAACGCATCACTAACCCGAATGACTACACAGCTATGAGAGGTGAGTCAGTGCATGGGATATCTGGTGGTATGGCCTGGAGCACAGCCAAGGCTAATGCCTATATCTAGTGGTATGGCCTGGAACACAGCCAAGGCTAATGCTTATATCTAGTGGTATGGCCTGGAGCACAGCCAAGGCTAATGCCTATATCTAGTGGTATGGCCTGGAACACAGCCAAGGCTAATGCCTATATCTAGTGGTATGGCCTGGAACACAGCTGGGGCTAATGCTTATATCTGGTGGTATGGCCTGGAGCACAGCCAAGGCTAATGCTTATATCTGTTGGTATGGCCTGGAGCACAGCCAAGGCTAATGCTTATATCTAGTGGTATGGCCTAGAGCACAGCTAAGGCTAATGTTTATATCTGTTGGTATTGCCTGGAGCACAGCCAAGGCTAATGCTTATATCTGGTGGTATGGCCTGGAGCACAGCCAAGGCTAATGCTTATATATAGTGGTATGGCCTGGAACACAGCTGGGGCTAATGTTTATATCTGTTGGTATTGCCTGGAGCACAGACGGGGCTAATTTCTTATATCTGTTGGTATGGCCTGGAGCACAGCCAAGGCTAATGCTTATATCTAGTGGTATGGCCTGGAGCACAGCCAAGGCTAATGCTTATATCTGGTGGTATGGCCTGGAGCACAGCCAAGGCTAATGCTTATATATAGTGGTATGGCCTGGAACACAGCTGGGGCTAATGTTTATATCTGTTGGTATTGCCTGGAGCACAGACGGGGCTAATTTCTTATATCTGTTGGTATGGCCTGGAGCACAGCCAAGGCTAATGCTTATATCTGGTGGTATGGCCTGGAACACAGCTGGGGCTAATGTTTATATCTGTTGGTATTGCCTGGAGCACAGCCAAGGCTAATTTCTTATATCTGGTGGTATGGCCTGGAGCACAGCCAAGGCTAATTTCTTATATCTGTTGGTATTGCCTGGAGCACAGCCAAGGCTAATTTCTTATATCTGGTGGTATGGCCTGGAGCACAGCCAAGGCTAATTTCTTATATCTGGTGGTATGGCCTGGAGCACAGCCAAGGCTAATTTCTTATATCTGGTGGTATGGCCTGGAGCACAGCCAAGGCTAATGCTTATATCTGGTGGTATGGCCTGGAGCACAGCCAAGGCTAAAGCTTATATCTAGTGGTATGGCCTGGAGCACAGCTTGGGCTAATGCCTATATCTGTTGGTATGGCTTGGAGCACAGCGGGGGCTAATGCTTAAAACTGGTGGTATGGCCTGGAGCACAGTCGGGGCTAATGCTTATATCTGGTGGCAGGGGCGTTGCTGGGTCTACAAAAGATCTGGGGCTAGAGCCCATAGCAGTGAAGTAAAGAGAGTCATACGCTTGGGCGGGCATACACATGTGTATATAACATTATATATTATTACATAAGGGTCCCCAAAGCCCCCCTTATTACATCAGGGTCAACAGAGAGCTTGTCACGTCACCTGCCACCAGATGCGGATTGTGTATACAGAGAGGCTGGGTATCAGGGGCGTAACTAGAAATCACAGGGCCCCATAGCAAAATGTTGTTTGGGCCCCCCCCCCCCCCCCCCCAAAAAAAAAATTGAACTGTGCAAAACAGATGACACTCTGACTCCCACTCCCTTCCTACCTCTTGTCCAGACTCCAGAGCCTCTTCATGTGCCCGAAAAAGATGTCCCTTTACAGGTGCGCTTGAGCGTTCTGCCAGCCAGCGGAGTGCTTCCTTACATCTCAGGTGTCCCCAGCCAGCGGAATGCCTCCTTACATCTCAGGTGTCCTCAGCCAGCAGAGTGCCTTCTTACATCTCAGGTCCCCAGCCAGCAGAGTGCTTCCTTACATCTCAGGTGTCCCCAGCCAGCGGAATGCCTCCTTACATCTCAGGTGTCCTCAGCCAGCAGAGTGCCTTCTTACATCTCAGGTCCCCAGCCAGCAGAGTGCTTCCTTACATCTCAGGTGTCCTCAGCCAGCAGAGTGCCTTCTTACATCTCAGGTCCCCAGCCAGCAGAGTGCTTCCTTACATCTCAGGTCCCCAGCCAGCGGAATGCCTCCTTACATCTCAGGTGTCCACAGCCAGCAGAGTGCCTTCTTACATCTCAGGTCCCCAGCCAGCAGAGTGCTTCCTTACATCTCAGGTGTCCTCAGCCAGCAGAGTGCCTTCTTACATCTCAGGTCCCCAGCCAGCAGAGTGCTTCCTTACATCTCAGGTGTCCCCAGCCAGCGGAGTGCCTCCTTACATCTCAGGTGTCCCCAGCCAGCGGAATGCCTCCTTACATCTCAGGTGTCCCCAGCCAGCAGAGTGCCTTCTTACATCTCAGGTCCCCAGCCAGCAGAGTGCTTCCTTACATCTCAGGTGTCCCCAGCCAGCGGAGTGCCTCCTTACATCTCAGGTGTCCCCAGCCAGCGGAGTGCCTCCTTACATCTCAGGTGTCCCCAGCCAGCGGAGTGCCTCCTTACATCTCAGGTGTCCCCAGCCAGCAGAGTGCCTTCTTACATCTCAGGTCCCCAGCCAGCAGAGTGCTTCCTTACATCTCAGGTGTCCCCAGCCAGCGGAGTGCCTCCTTACATCTCAGGTGTCCCCAGCCAGCAGAGTGCCTCCTTACATCTCAGGTCCCCAGCCAGCAGAGTGCTTCCTTACATCTCAGGTGTCCCCAGCCAGCGGAGTGCCTCCTTACATCTCAGGTGTCCCCAGCCAGCGGAGTGCTTCCTTACATTTCAGGTGTCCCCAGCCAGCGGAGTGCTTCCTTACAATTCAGGTGCCCCCCTACCCCCCATGGGCCCCATTGGAGCCCTTCTATATCCCAACTGCAGTGTCTCCCAGGGGGGAACAAAATAGAGGCGGAGCCGGCCGGCTACAATAGAAATTGAGCTGCGGCACCGCCCACTCCCCACCCTTTGGAGGACAGACAGACCAGGGGTGGGGGGTGGGCGGCGCCACAGCTCTATTTCTACTGTAGCTAGGCAGGCTCCTTGTCTAACTCCTCTGGTCTTCGGGAAAATGGCAAAATCTCTGCCGGCCGTGGACCTCTAGTGGCGGCAGCGGCAGGGAAAAAGTCATATTTATTGTCAACTAGGATGGGGCCCTACTAGGCTGCGGGCCCCATAGCAAATGCGTGGGTCGCTATGGCGGTAGTTCCGCCACTGCTGGGTATATACAGAGAGGCTGGTATATACAGAAAGGGTGGGTATGCAGAGACGCTGGGTATACAGAGATGCTGGTATATACAGAGAGGCTGGGTATACAGAGATGCTGGTATATACAGAGAGGCTGGGTATATAGAAGATAGGCTGGGTATATACAGAGAGGCTGGGTATACAGAGTTTCCCCCCTCCCCCTCCATATGGTCTGCACTTACCAGCTCAGGAGAGATTTGTGTGAGAAAGTTCCTCCCGACTCTATGATATGGGCGGAGCAAGGGAGGAGACTGACTCTCACACTGACCGGGCTCTGGCTGTGTCACTGAAGAATGGAGTGCAGACTCAGTGCGGGAAGCGCTGTCCGGCAGCCTGCGACTCTCTCGCGCTAGGACCCTCCCTGGACTCGGTGCTATGGGTCCCAGATTCGGGGCTCCAGCCTCAATAGCCAACCCTTAACGACGCCACTGTCTGGTGGTATGGCCTGCAGCACAGCCGGGGCTAATGCTTATATCTGGTGGTATGTCCAGGAGCACACCCAAGGCTAATACTTATAAGTATTAGCCTTGACTGTGCTCCAGACCATACCACTAGATATATCTGGTGGTATGGTCTGGAGCACAGCCAGGGCTAATAAATTTATCTGGTGTTATAGTCTGGAGCACAGTCAAGGCTAATGCTTATATCTGGTGGTATGGCCTGGAACACAGCCGGGGCTAATGCTTATATCTGGTGGTATGGCCTGGAGCACAGCCAAGGCTAATGCTTATATCTGGTGGTATGGCCTGGAACACAGCCGGGGCTAATGCTTATATCTGGTGGTATGGTCTGGAGCACAGCCGGGGCTAATGCTTATATCTGGTGGTATGGTCTGGAGCACAGCCAAGGCTAATAAATGTATCTGGTGGTATGGTCTGGAGCACAGCCGGGGCTAATGCTTATATCTGGTGGTATGGCCTGGAACACAGCCGGGGCTAATGCTTATATCTGGTGGTATGGCCTGGAACACAGCCGGGGCTAATGCTTATATCTGGTGGTATGGCCTGGAGCACAGTCAAGGCTAATGCTTATATCTGGTGGTATGGCCTGGAACACAGCCGGGGCTAATGCTTATATCTGGTGGTATGGCCTGGAACACAGCCGGGGCTAATGCTTATATCTGGTGGTATGGCCTGGAGCACAGTCAAGACTAGTGCTTATATCGGGTGGTATGGCCTGGAACACAGCCGGGGCTAATGCTTATATCTGGTGGTATGGCCTGGAGCAAAGCCAGGGCCAATGCTTATAATATATCCCCAGCTAGGGGCGGGGCTAAGGGGTAATACACAGTCAGTGCTAATTCTTACAATAGCTCTCTTGCCAGTCAAAACAAATTGCACATTGTATAACTTGGACACATCTTCCATGTCCCCGCACAATTGTTCTGACCATTAGCAGATCCATGTTGATCTTCCTGTTCTGTCTCCTCGTCCAGAAGAAGTTTACTTTCGTACCATCACTCGTTTAAAATGGCATCATTCTGCAGTTTTAAAACTTTATTCTTCCATTACAGTCCGCTCTATCGGGATAATAATTCAGATGTAGTGTTTGATTTCTTTTACTAATAAGAAGACCATACCCCCAGCTCAACTGCTTAATTCAGAGTTCAATAGCTGAAGACCAGTGCTCTTGCTGGGATTTTCCACCCGTCAACGATGCACTTAATCCATAATAAGAAAAGACAGCCACTCGGTATGCTCTCTGATGCAAATATTTTTTGGCTACATATCAAAAGACACAGTGCGTAAACTTCCAATGCGTTTCAGCCTTATAGCATCATAGCTTAGCTGATGTAGCTGAAATGCGTTAGCAGCTTACACACAGTGTCTTTTGCTATGTAGCCTATAAAGATTTGCACCAGAGAGCATGAGCAGAGACCAAGTGGCCAGCTTTTTTTATTATTCATTTTTTAACTCTTTGTGGATTTTTTTTTCCTTCTATCTGTATATTGGTAGCAGGGAGAACACCTAGAAAAAAAACAGATAAGAAAATTGTTCAGAATTCAGCTGACCAATCAAAATTTAATTAACAACTGTGTCTATTCCTTTTTTTTTTTTTTTTTGAAAGGTGGTTATTTTAGTTTTACAACAAAAAATACAAATGAAACGGACTTACATTACAGGCCCACAAGGCATTTATGAATATAACGAATCGAATATTCATACATAGTCCGTGGAGAGAACAAAGAAAGCCCCAACAACATTCACAACACACACACATTCAGACCCGCACCACATACAACCCGCTACACCGAGACATTTTTCCCCAGGTCCCCCTATGTAGCGGAAAGTTCCACGCCCAACAATCACCTGGCCAATGCATAGCCAACCTTCAGATCACTGTTCAAAAGCTATATTAGTGGAAAGAGACTCACTGAGTATGTTGTGATCATAAGACATCCCCCCAAAAATCCTCCGAGACATCTAGACATGGTTGCCATATTTTGGTGAATTTCTTAGGGCATGACTTACTTTTATGTATCTCTTCCTTCTTTCCCCTGTGTAATTCTCTAGGTGACTGTGACGATATTTTCTTTACCTGTTTCCCACTGAAGTACTGGACCTCGGGGTTCCTGTCCCTACAGGCCACCATTGACTCTGCCATTGTGGAGGTGAGCTACATAGACTTTACACGGTGGACAAACAGGCCAAATCCAACCTCCCGCCATCATCGGGGCTGTGATAACACAGAATTTATCTCCAGTGTGTGTATTTATATTCAGGCAGACAAGAATATGAATAGTATGGGGGCCATGGTTGATAGGAAGTGGATGCTGAGATCTATTCATAGGTATAGGTTCAGGATGCCCTCAGGAGCACATGGGAGCCATTTTTTAATTGCATTTAGACATTATATATGGGATAATAGCCCTCTGAGGGGTACATCTGGGATATGGTTTATTGTGAGTGGATACTAAAATCAATACATATGTATGGGATCAGGACCCTCTCAGGGGCACACAGGGGTTATGGTTGATGGTTGATTGTGGCCAGATGTTGAGATGTATGGGGTGGCCACGGGTACCATGGTTGACTATGGCATTGAGAACTATACATAGACATAGAATAGAATCAGGACCCTGATGGGGGTCACGTTTATTTGTGACTGAATATTGAGATTTATGCATGTGTATGGGATCAGAACCCCCTATGGGTGGCACACATGGGCCATGGATGATTGTGGCCAAATGATGAGATCTGTACATGTGTATGGATTTAGGACCCTCTCAGAGGCACACTGGCACTAATTGACTGTCACTGAACATTGAAATCTATACATGAGTCTGGGATCAGGGTCTTCTCAGTTCCACACAAGGGACATGGTTGACTGTCACTGGACATTGAGATCTATACATAAGTCTGGGATCAGGACCTTCTTGGACTCAGAGGCACACACTGGCCATAGTTGACTGTGAATGGACATTGAGATCTATACATGAGTTTGGAATCAGGACCTTCTCAGAGGCACACACTGGCCCTAATTGTCTGTCACTGGACATTGAAATCTATACATGAGTCTGGGATCAGGACCTTCTCAGGGACACACAAGGGACATGGTTGACTGTCACTGGACATTGAGATCTAAACATGACTCTGGGGTCAGGACCTTCTTAGAGGCACACACTGGCCATAGTTGACTGTGAATGGACATTGAGATCTATGCATTAATTTGGAATCGTGGCCCTCTCAGAGGCACACACTGGCCCTAATTGTCTGTCACTGGACATTGACATTTATACATGAGTCTGGGATCAGGACCTTCTCAGGGACACACAAGGGACATGGTTGACTGTCACTGGACATTGAGATCTATACATGAGTCTGGAATCAGGACCTTCTTAGAGGCACACACTGGCCATAGCTGACTGTGCCTGGACATTAAGCTCTATACATGAGTCTGGGATCAGAAATCTGTCAGGAACACATGAGGGCAATGGTTGACTGTCACTGGATAATGAGACCTATACATGAGTCTGGGATCATGACCTTCTCAGGGGCACACAGGGGCCATGGCTGACTGTCAGTGGATAGTGAGATCTATACAGTAGGGCCCTTTTAGAGGCACACAAATAGCTTTTGTAATGAATGTAAAAATCTAGTGATGAGTTCAGAAGGTCTCCAGCCACATATAAAACCTCAAGTAAATGCAGATATTTATTGTTTTAAAAATAATATTTAATGAACTATTGAATATCTGAAATGTACCTGCAAATTAAAACAGCTCCCATACTGTACATGTATTTCAATGGTATTTTTCAGCACTTCACAAATAAATCCATATGGGAGTCTATGAGGACCATGACGGTGGTGAAGATGAAGTCGGTCAGTTATGGGGACCGTACAACTCTGCAAATGGTCTCCTACACTTTTCTCATGAGCACTTGTTTCGTATCACTGTCCTACTTCATGGTGCTGCAGATCACCCAGGAGAGGAGGAAAACCAGAGAACTGATGAGGATGATGGGAGTGAAGGATCTGGCATTTTGGTGAGTGCCGTTGGTCAAACAAAATGCATATATTCTTGGTAGGGATCCTTTACGGCAGATAAAAAAACTAAGGGTGGTTGTCAGTAGTGTAGGAGGTGGGGCATTGGCTTACTATAGCAGTGTGAGTGGCGGCAGTCAACCTACATTACACCCATTGCAGGAATGTTAGGTCGCTGTCTGCTGGACGCAGAAGGTGTCCTGGTGTCTTCATCTCCTTGGAAGATGGTGCACCTTTGAATTAGTTATGGACTAAATTCTTCCAGTAAATGCCTATTTGTAAAGAACTATCCTTTCATACTGCCAAACAGTTTTTTAAAAAAACCCGTCCTGTGGCTGGAGCTCTTGTCTTCTGGAAGATCTCTAATATAGGGATGGGCCGAACGGACCCCTGTTCGGTTCGCACCAGAACTTTCGAACACAACAAAAGTTCGGACACGAATAACAAACCCCATTAAAGTCAATGGGACCCGAACGTCCAAAATCAAAAGTGCCCATTTTGAAGGCTTATATGCAAGTAATTGGATATACAATGGTTATAGGGGTCCGGGCCCTGCCCTGGGGGACATGTATCAATAAAAAAAAAAGTTTGTGAAAAACTGAATTTTTAAATAAGCAGTGATTTTTAAAGTGCAAGCATAAAAATGAAAAATTCCATCCAATATAGTTCCTGGGGGGGTCCCCTTAGTCTACCTCTAAAGTGGCAGATCTGTACCATGTCTAGAATCTGCTGCAACAATAATTGCATTTATAAAGCCAAAAACAAAATGACATTTTCCCTGCAAGTTGCCTTTATTTTGCTCAGCAACAGCTGGGGAGCCAGTGTGTATGATGAGGCCACAATGTAGTGCACTTGGAACAAGATTAGAGAGTTTTTTGGATACATTCTGGTGGCACTTTGACTTTGGATAGAAGTAACAGGTGGGTAAAAATTGGTCTTTGGGTGTCGGTGGCACCTTCCCACTGTAACCCTATAGAAGTACTCTTGATAAAAGCAAGAATTGGCCTTGTTGTAAAAAAATGCAATAATATGCACCTGTCAAACAGTGCCTTCCCACTGTAACCCTATAGAGGTACTCTTGATGAAAGCAAGAATTGGCCTTGCTGTAAAAAAATGCAATAATATGCACCTGTCAAACAGGTGCTGGAAAAATTGGTCTTTGGGTGTTAATTGTGCCCATGAAACCTATACCAAAAACATTCTTCCATATGAAATGTTTGAACACCCTCAAAGCTAGGCAGCCTTGAAGTCCTGCAGAGATTCCACATCCCAAAAAGACTTAATCAGTGACATGAGCATCAGGGGCCTCTAGCTGGTAATCCAGGACTGATTCATTTTTATAAAATTTAGACGGTCCACGGAGTCTGTGGACAGACGCGTTCTATGATCAGTAACAAAACCTCCTGCAGCACTAAATGCCCATTCTGAAAGCACGCTAGATTCAGGGCAGCCCAACAACTCAATAGCATACTGGGCAATTTTTTTTTTTTTCTGCTGCTGCAGATGGGGCAGATAAATTTGCCGGCTACAGTCTACAGCTGGTGGTGTGCTGCTGACAGATGTGCTACTAGGACTATACAATCATCCCTGTCAGTGGAGGCTGCTGAGAGGTAATGACTTGGTATAGCAGGGGCAGTCTGAAGTGGGTAAGGAGGAAGAAGAGGGACAGATTTGTACCCCTTTTGTGTGGCTTATAGTTGCTCTTGCCAACAGGCTGAGTGGTTGGACGTTAAATGCCTTGTTAAGCATGTTGTACCCAAATGGTTTTGTTTTTGCCACGTTTGATGTGCCTGAGACACGGTTAGCAGATAGCAACAGTGCGGTCTTCTGCAGATGTGCTGAAAGGCCCAGACAGCTGAGCTTTGGGGAGTGAGCCGGGAGATAACAGCTGCAGAATGTGATGGAATAGGGTGGCTGCTCTCTACTCTTTCTTGATGTCGGCCTCCTTGTGGTTGTGCCGCCTCACCTTCAGTTTCCTCCTCTGCTCTATCTGGAACCCAAGTCGCGTCAGTGACCTCATCATCATCTCCATCTCCTACAGCTTCATCATTACCACTGGAGATAACTTGGCAATATGCTGCGGCTTGGGGAACATGAATGCCAATTTGTCTACCAGTGTTCCTCCCTCTCTCTAGGCTCATGTTCCTGTCATCCTCAACCTCAGAACCAACATCTGAATCCAGTAATGGCTGGGCATCATCAAGGTGGAAGTGGCTGATGCTGTGGTCAAATAACTCAGCTGACTCCTCAATGGCTGATGTTGGGGCTATGGCAGGAATAGATGTGGACAAGGAGGCAGGTTTATCCACTCTGGCAACTGCAGGGGACTGCACACTTGTCTCTGCTTGCATGACAGAGGATGAGGAGGATGAGGAAGGTTTAGTAACCCAGTCTGCCACCTCCACTACATGCTGTGTCTGAATAGCACGGGCAAACTCACTAAACAGAGGAAATT
The DNA here is from genome assembly GCA_028564925.1 of Lithobates sylvaticus. Lineage (NCBI taxonomy): Eukaryota > Metazoa > Chordata > Amphibia > Anura > Ranidae > Lithobates > Lithobates sylvaticus. Next base: position 4,348,177 of record CM053037.1, read on the forward strand.
ATGCCCTGCCTGAGGACTGACCCCCACGTCCACCTTTGCCTGTGGACACATTTGTTGCTGGCCCCCTTACAGTGCCAAGGGAACGTCTGCCTCTCTTTGTTGTCCTCCCAGACATTATTGGGAGGGAGGGGGCAGTGTTTATAAGCAAATGTAAAGAAGAAGTTGAAATCTGTACGTAAATGCACTTTAATCAATGTAAATAGGTGTTTGGTGCACTTTAGTTTGAGTACTCACACTACAAAGACACACTCCACAGATACACTATAATATACTGCAATATAATGCACCAAACGTACAGTGACGCACAGAACGATGTGGCGTTAAACTGGCAGTAACGCACACAAAACTATATGGTGTTAAGCTGGCAGTAACGCACACACAACTATATAGCGTTAAACTGGCAGTAACACACACAAAACGATATGGCGTTAAATTGTCAGTAACGTACACAGAACTATATGGTGTTAAACTGGCAGTAATGCACGCAAAACTTTATGGCGTTAAACTGTCAGTAACGCACACAGAAGTAAATGGTGTTAAATTGGCAGTAACGCACGCAAAACAATATGGCGTTAAACTGGCAGTACACACGCAAAACGATATGGTGGTAAACTGGCAGTAACGCACACAGAACTATATGGCATTAAATTGGCAGTAACGCACGCAAAACTATATGGCGTTAAACTGGCAGTACCGCACACAGACGTATATGGCATTAAACTGGCAGTAGCACAATCAAATAGATGGTGTTCAACTGTCACTACACTGACGCTATCTGTACTGTCCCTACTCTAGCTATACACTAATGTCAAGATTACTGACACGGTCTCACTACACTACACTAAAACTATCTGAGCTGTCCCTACTCTAGCTGCACACTATGCAAAGCTGAATGATGGCCCTCCTCACTACACTCACACTATCCCTAGACTGACACTAAACTAATATTCTACACTGACAATTGAAGCAAAACAGCACAGTATAGCACACTAACTAACTAATAGCACTGAACAGAGCCCTGTTCTATCTCTCTCCACGCCAAAATCACACTGAAAATGGCTGCCATTGAAAGAATACTTTTATACTGTGGGGCGGGAATGAGCCATGATTGGATAAAGTCATGATGACCAATCATGACTCTGACAGTGCTCTGTGCCCTGATTGGCTAAAGCTTTCACTGCTTCAGCCAATCAGGGCTTGCAATGCACTGTTCAGCGACAAAAATGCATTGTGGTTGGTTAGGGGGGGGGAACAAACGGTTGAACAACCCGTTTGTTCAGCTATTCGCCGAAACACCCGAACAACGAAAGTTCAGCCCGAACTTATGCTTGGGCCGAACCGTTCACCCATCCCTACTCTAATATGATAACATAATCTTGTATTTCAGGTTGTCTTGGGGGTTGTTGTACACGATCAGTGTCATCCTCATCTCCATCCTCGTTACTCTGGTCGCCACCACTTACGTGTTTATGGAAAGTTCCTTCGGAGTTATTTTTTTGCTCTTCTGCCTCTATGGTATTGCAACGGTAGGTCTGACTGATGTGTTTCTGTTAATGAACTCTGCATTATCCCTGCGTCTGGATTATTAATCACAAGTGTTTCCTAATGGACCCTTACCATGGGGTTATGGGTTGGAGGGATTATTAAAATGGGGTTAGAGGGGGAGGTTTCCACGTAAAGTGAACATGTCAGTACCTTTAAGGACATGACTGAGCTAGCTGGCATTTTAATCCAGACCCTAGATGATGCCAGAATAAACATGGAACCATACTTCTGAAGAGAAAAGTAGATGAAGCATTGTCAGGGGGAGTACTGTGAAAGGTAATAAATACCTGGAAGTGTTACACTAATATATTACTTCGGATGAATGAATTCGGATGATTCACTTTAACCTTTTATTGAAATGAAACAAATCTCTGAGGTATCCTCTCCCTTCCCCCCCCCCAGGTCTGCTTTAACTGCATGCTAAGCACCCTCCTCAAGAAGCACCACCACACAGCAATTCTGGGATTTTTCATCACTCTCTTCCTGTCTGCGATGGGCATCCTTCCGCTCTTGAAAACCATACCCAAATCTCTAGAGATCTTCCTGAGCATTTTCCACCCCTTCTCCTTTGCAGTTGGGATCACTGCGGTAAATAACTGTTTATAACTCATTACTCTTTCTAAAACAGCAGTTCTGTGTTCATCATCATCAACCATTCAGAAAGCAGCCTTTACTGGTTACCCATCTCTATTTCCTGGGTTTGTGAAATGACCACCTACCCACCCTCCGTGTGCCAAGAGGTATGTGTAAGTTGACTCTCCAAACAGCTGCAGGTCACTCATTGATTGGTGGTTTCCACAGTGCAGATGACAGAGGTGCTCCCCTTCCCAGAATCATAATTGCCCATCCTAGTTCTCAAATGATAGAGACTAAGTAATTGTGGAAGCAAAGCAAAGGGTGAGTCCTGTCAGGGGAGGACATCCAGCTGTGTAGAGGACAGAGGAAGCTACAGATTGCTGGAGGAACCCTTGAACGATGAAGTAGTAATGTAGCTAAAGCTTTGTCCTGTAGTGGTAACTGTTGATACTTCATGCATCCAATGCTTCCACAGACAATATCTGCCTTTGTATCTGCTCATTTATGATCTCACAGGCACGGGTCATCAAACATTCCAGATCCACATGACTATGCATTCTCACCTGGGCTTCCCGAACATTAAAAGTCATCAGAGGAGCCCAACCTGGCTATTCAGCTTGTGGATGGGTGTTGGTGGGTTGTCAGCCCCTGGAGTGATTAGTTGATTGTCCTCTAACTTACAGATGATTGACTGAAATTGTCTGAATTGTTTGTATCTATGAACTTTTGTCTACTGCCTACGGTCACTTATATTCTTTGCTCTTACAAGTGGTATAAGTGTTTGCTCCTCAGTGTATGAGTCTCCATGGTAGAGCTTTGACGGCTTTGTAAGTTTTAAGACCATATCTAAAATCAACCGATGTCACTGGTTAGACCAGCCTTTCTCAGGCTTTCTAACATGAAGGAACCATTGAATGAACTTTCTGGTCTCAGAGAACCCTAGCTTAGAGTTGCTATATCTACAGGTAGATGATAGTTAGTAGGAAGAATGTCCCCTTACATTGGTGGTTGGTGGGAAGAATGTCCCTTACATTGGTGGTTGGTGGGAAGAATGCCCCTTACATTGGTGGTTGGTGGGAAGAATGTTCCTTACATTGGTGGTTGGTGGGAAGAATGTCCCTTACATTGGTGGTTGGTGGGAAGAATGTTCCTTACATTGGTGGTTGGTGGGAAGAATGTTCCTTACATTGGTGGTTGGTGGGAAGAATGTCCCCTTACATTGGTGGTTGGTGGGAAGAATGTCCCCTTACATTGGTGGTTTGGTGGGAAGAATGTCCCTTACATTGGCAGTCAATGGAAAGAATCTTCCTTACATTGGTGGTCAAATGGAAGAATGCCCCTTAGATTGGTGGCCAGTGGGAGGAATGTTCCTCCTTAAATTGGTGATCAGTGGGAAGAATGCCTCTTACATTGGCGGTCAGTGGGAAGATGCTCTTTACATTGGTGGTGTAAGAAGAATTCTCCCTACTTTGGTAGTCAGTTGGAAGAATGTCTCTTACATTGGTAGTCAGTGGGAAGAAAGCTGCTTACATTGGTGTCCAGAAAGAAGAATGCTCCTTACAATGATGGTCAGTGGGAAGAATGTCTCTTACATTGGCCGTCAATGGGAAGAATGTTCCTTACAATGAGAGGACCAGTGTGATATCTGTAAGGGGGTACAGATTTATTGAAAGATAATTGAGGTCAATGGTCATTTTTTTGATAAGAAGAAATTACTCATTGCTCAAGGACCCCCTAGCAACCTCCGGAGGAACCCAAGAGTTCCACAGAACCCTGGATGCTAAAGGCTGAGTTGGACCATGTCTTTTGATCCTCAGTTGGTTTCAGGGTAACCTTTTCTTTTGCCAAGATTCTAAAAATGTAAATTTTCCCTGAATATGGGACTCTTTTGCCAGGAAAAAAAATATAAAAATTACACCCTGCAACCGAGGAGCTAAAATACTCATCAGTCTGGTTGGGTGCAGAGCTACACTGGCAAAAGGGTCTTCAGCATCCAACATCATTTCAGCTGGGTAGGTTGCCTGCTCCACTGGCTGAATGCTGTGGATCATCCTGTGGCTATGACGTCTGTACAGCTCTGTGGGGTCACTTAAGTGATATGGCAGACTGCAGATGGATCCACAATGCACAATGGGGAGTCACCACCCTCCGCACTACTAAGTCTTTTGCAGTTTCCTTTTTTTTACGTTTAGCTTTAAAGTCCTGTGATGTTTGGGAATGACTCTCGTATTGTTGTTGTTATGGTTTCCTTGTCTTCTCAGGGCATGCACATGGAAAATGACCTTCTGGGCTCCTTCTTCTCAGACATCACGGGTGACTCCTTCCACATATTGTCCAGCGCCATCTACCTGACTATAGACTCTATGATTTACATCCTTCTCACTCTTTACTTCGATAAGATAATTCCAGGTAAGGGCTTCAGGATTTTTTTTTTATAGCAAAATAAAAGGTTTTGGTTGAAGAATGCAGGTCCTCATTATTTCCCACATATTTCAGGCTTGTGCAACATACAAAAGATGTCGTGGAATAAGAGCACCACGCCTACAATTATGTCCAAGTGTATTTATTTTATCATAAAACTCCCAACATGTGTCTAGGGTTCTGAGGGTCTTCCTTCCTCAGGGCTTCAATTGACTGTAGAGTAATTAGAGTTTTTTTTCACCTATATAAATTACTGGGACAAACGACATACGGTTTACAATGGTCTACAAAGCATTCCGAGTCATGGTACACTGCATGGTGTCCGTCCCGGCCATTGCCATAGGTGAGCATGTTTTCATTTGTTTGCATACTCTACAGTAGACATGTGCACTGACAAAAAAATTTGTTCATTTTTGTTTCATTTGTTTTTTTGCTTTTTTTGGAAATTCAGAAATTCAAAATGTTCTAATTTTCGGGTCCCCGAATTTCCAAATTTACAAATGTTCGAATTTTCTAATTTCCGAATTTTAGAATATCCAAATTTTGGATTTTCGAAATTTCGAAATTTTCAGATTTCGAAAATTCGGAAATTCGAAAATTCGAAAATCTGAAAAAAATTAAAAAAAAAGAAATTCAGTAAAATTTTAAATAACTAACTATTAAATTCTAGGTATTGGAATTTCCTTTCAAATTAGTCTGTTTGTGAACGTAACGAATACAAATTTATCTGAAGTTACGAATTATTCAAAATAACAAATGCTGCATCTAAACAAATGGAATGAAACAAATGAATAATAAATAATAATAATAAAAAGGCTTTATTTATTTATTATCTTTAGATCGTTACATTCCATTCATTTAGATGCGGCATTCGTTATTTCAGATAATTAGTAACTTTGGATAAATTCGTACTCGTTACGTTCACTAACAGCCAAATTTGAAAGGAAATTCCATACCTAGAATATTCCATACCTAGAATTTAATATTTATTATTAGTTATTATTTCAGATTTTCGGGTTTTCGAATTTGCAGATTTTCATTCTTTTGAATTTGCAGATTTTCATTCGTATTCTTGGATTTTCTAAATTCCAAATAGATTTTTAAATTTATGAAATTTCGAATATTCTAATCTCCTAATTTCCGAAATGTTCCAATTTCCGAAATGTTCCAATTTCCGAAATTTTCCAATTTCCGAAATTTTCCAATTTCCGAAATTTTCCAATTTCCGAAATATCGAATTTCCAAAATTTTGAATCTCTGAATTTCGAATTTCCGTAATCTCGAATTTCCGAAATGTAGAATTCGATATTTGGAAATTCGATATTTTTAAAATTCGTTATTTTGGAAACTCGGAAATTTGGAAATTCAGAATCTCGAAAATTCGGAATCTGGGAAATTCGGAATTTGGAAATTCAGAATTCTGGAAACTGAATTTTGGAAACTCGAAAATTTGGAAATTCGTAATTTTGGAAATTCAGAATTCGGAAATTCAGAATTTTGGAAGTTCGGAAATTCAGAAATTCTTAATTTTGGAAATTCTTAAATTTCGGAAATTCTTAAATTTTGGAAATTTCGGAATTAACAAATTTGTTGAAATTAGTTAAAAAAAATGAATTCGGAACTAAACAAATTGCACATGTCTACTCTACAGTCAAAGCTCTTAAGTGTGTCTGTTTTTTATTTTCACTATTAAGATGCATACAGTCCAGGAACCTCATCCTCATTTTCCTCCAAGCTTTGCTGTAGGACTCTCCTCCACCCTTTTGTCTGCAATTTGGTCATCTGAGAACCCCTGTTTGTGATGCCCATGAAAAGTTCCCAAGCACCCCACCCCGCAGGCTCCTTGCTCTCACTTACATAGAAGTAGAGGAGAAATAAATGTAGGGAAACATGACTTGGGGTAAGACCTGTAAAAACCCCAGAAAACAGGTCATAGTCTAATGGAACAACATTAGCAGTTCACAGTTTGGTTTAATTTTGGTCTGGACTTGCACTTTGAACATGTCTTCTTGTGCTACTAGATAAACACGGATTGAGGCACGAGCCACTGTTTTTCCTGAGATCTTCATTTTGGTTGAAGAAGAAGAAGATGACCCCTGTACCCGTGCTCGGAGGGGAAGAGAGGGCGGAGCCTGACTCGGAGGACTTTGTCGAAAAAATTCCTGCTGAGCTGCTGGGAAAAGAAGCAATCAGGTATTACGTAGAAATGCAATGCAACACGGCAACCTGGAGGTTCTTTACATTGTTGCCATGCAGTACACCTCCAAAAAATGTAATTTCCTGCTTGTGTGATTGTCTCACTGATTTTCCCGGAAGTCAGCCCCAAGATACAAGTCCAATTTTAGTCATCCTCTGTAACAGGAATTTCAAATGTATTGAGATTCTCCCCAAGGGTTAAATACTTCTAAAAGCAGACAGACCCTTCAGCTTTCCTCATTAGAACAATGAGAGTGTGCCGGGTGATTATAATGAACCAGACCCCCCCCCCCCTCCCCATTCAGAATCAGTCTGGTGAAACAAAGGTTAAAAAAAGGTCTGGTGAAAAAGGTAGGAATCTGTGACAAGGTCAAAATCCTTTCCATTGGCATAACCTGCCCAGAGGGGATTGCTTTTTTTCAGGAATTACACTTTCATTACTGTTCATTTTCACAAAGAGATAAAATATCAAACAAAAAGTAAAATTTGAACAAAATGGACTCAACTCAAGACGATGTCATAACTTCTTCTATGTAGACTTTATGGAATAAAGGTAGAAAAGACAAAAGGAATAAAAATGTTTCTCCTTTTATGGCCGGTGTGATTTATACTCACATCTCAGAATAAGGCTGCCAATAAGAGCTTCAGGGACCCCAATTATGGAGGACCTGCAGTTGCGGGCTTCTCCTCCTTATCTCCTTATTCTTCTGATCTATGTACCCACACCTGGTCCTTAAGTTAGGAACTCAACATGCCAGCCAGGCAAACTGATAGCAAACCAATGGCGGCTCCGAAACTTTGATCATGGCCGATCTGCCTTAAGAGCCAACACCAGTCAAAACCTTTTCAATTTTCGAAGGGTTAGAAGAAGCCCTGTTAGTTTTTTTTTATTGCTGCCAGCAAAGATCTGTGTTGATTTTGTACTTCATGATTTTCTAAGGGTCAAAATCTCGTCTCTTCTTGCAGAATATTCAACATTAAGAAAGTGTACAGCCGCAAAGATGATAAGACAGAGGCGCTACGAGGTGATGTGACTTTTGTTGTCTGACGTATCAGGTTCCCTATTATGCTCACAGTACAACTTCCTTTATGTAGAAGGTCCCCAAATGTGTACCTCAGTGTCCCCAACCTGGAGGAGAAGACAGACTTGTACCTTGAGATAGCTGAATAAGACTTATTTTATGAGATCCACCATTTTTAGGCTGAGGAAGGGCTCTTTGTTCTTCCATGAGACCTTTGATAGGTTCATAATAAAGCAGGTGTGCTGGGTTTACTAATGCCACGTACACACGATCGGTTTTGCCATCGGAATAAACTCTGAAGGTTTCTCCGACGGAATTCCGCTCCAGCGGTCTTGGTCACACCAAAGTCCGACCGTCTAGAATGCGGTGACGTACAACATGTACGACGGGACTAGAAAAAGGAAGTTCAATAGCCAGTAGCCAATAGCTTCTGTCTCGTACTTGCTTCAGAGCATGCGTCGTTTTTGTACGTCGGAACAGCATACAGACAAGCGGTTTTCCCGATAGGAATTGGCTCCGTCGGAAAAATTTAGAACATGTTCTCTTTCTATGGCGAGCATACACACGATCGGAATATACGATGAAAAGCTCCCGTCTGACTTTTTTCTGTCGGACATTCTGCTCGTGTGTACACGGCATAAGACTGAACAGTGCAAAATCTGGTGCAACTGTGCTTTGTAGCCAATCAGATTCTAACTTTTTTACCCTCCCCCCAGGTCTGGATCTGGATGTCTATGAGGGGCAGATCACAGCGTTACTCGGTCACAGCGGAGCTGGAAAAACAACATTACTGAATATACTCAGCGGGATGTGCGGAACCACTAGCGGTAACATTTTACTCTCTCTACACCAGCTATCCACTTGAATATATTTATAATTCCGTCCACAAGTGTTAGGTTTCCTGTATTGTCCTCTGCATCAGCTCCTCTTTCCCTCAACTGGACTTTGACGGTCAATGGAAAACTCTCGCCCTTTTCCCCCCTTGACTGTCCGGACAGGCAAAAAAAGACACCATACACCGTGTGTGGTTGAAAAAAGAATGCTTTTACTTTCCGCTTCACAGAGCATATACAATACACAAAAAGGCGGAAGAACGCAATTGAACAACCAATCACATTCAAGCATTTAAGAATTTTGTTATACAATTCAATATTGATCTGCAAGATTCATAATATTTCTTCCTTCAGACTCAACATCATATTTACTCTAAAAATGTCTCACGCAATATATGTCCTTGATAAGATTCCCAGTATGTTTTGGTAATATAGAAGTACAAAACAGCAAACTCAAACTTGTTATGGGAAACAGACCCGCCACTAGAAGCAAACTTGCCATGAGAACTAAAACTTGTTATGGGAATGTGTGAGTGTGAGATAAACAGTGTACAATGAGTTTCTTCAGAAAAACAGAAAAACATCTTTGTACAATACTATTAAATCTTAAAGGGTAACACTTCCCACGTTTCCTTACAATCCCTCCTTTGATCATAGGAGACTTAAGAAGTCTCCGCTGATCACTCATTGTACCACCTATATCCTGCCTTGAACATGGTCATGGCTGTTTCAGACTTATCAACTGGGTTCTTTGATTTTGCTACTTTACTTATCAGGCAGAACACCAATTTGATTGTCATATAAAGGGCCAGAGCTAAAATAAGTATCATGAGAAGGAATATACGATGAAAAGCTCATACAAGCTCGTACAACAAGTATAAACCATTATCTTTTATATCTTTTCACTCACATTATAACATCTTTCATTATGTAGTGAAGGAGCCCCAGAGTGCTGCAAATCCACTAATAGAGAAGTATGTGGAAGTCTCAGCCTGGGCTCTGGCCAGGCCACTCCCCCAATGTGTCTCGCTCCACCCCATGATTAAGCTTCAGGGGTGGAGCAAAACACATTGGGGATGTGGCCTGGCCGGAGCCCAGTCTGAATCTGCCACATACTTCTCTGTTAGTGGTTTTTCAGTAATGTTTCTGCTTGAAGGACCTCTCCTTCACTACATGCTGATGTTTGGAGATGAGCTCCATTCAAGGCCACCAATCCCAGCAGTTGGCAATTGATTGGGATCCTTTAGGAGCCGGAGCAGCACCAGCATGTGTACATAGGTTAGCAACCTCTCTTAATCTTTTTACACTGGAGGAACCCCTAAAATAATTGAATGTCTCAGGGAACCCTTACGAAAACAAGTTCATTGAGAGGGAGGGGAGTCATTGGGAAAATGGCCCTTATATTGGTGGTAGGTAGAAACAATGCAACCCTTACAGATGGGTAGAAGAAAAATTGGTGCCATGTCGATTACCCCATCAAATAGGAGGTCAGTCAGCCACAACTCAAGGAACCCTAATGCGGCGTACACACGAAGGGACTATCCCGCGGGATTATCCTCTGGACTCAAGTCCAGCGGACAATCCCCTCGTGTGTGGGCGCCGGCGGACTTTTTGGCGCCAAAGTCCGGCGGACCAAAGTTTTAAGTTTGGTTTTAAAATTATCCGCTGGACTTGGCAGTCCGGCGGACAATCCCGCCGTTAGTAGGCTAGTCCGCCGGACTTTTGAAAATGAACGGACTTGCCGCTCATCGGCAAGTCCGTTCATTTAGCACGTGACTTCAGGTTACGTAGGTAGCGTAGGCAGTAAATGCCGCCGCGCTAGCTCCGTGACCTGGCATGGATTTAAAGGGACTCCCCACGCCGAAAAACGACGTGGGGGTTCCCCCCAAATCCATGTCAGACCCTTATCCGAGCACGCAGCCTGGCCGGCCAGGAAAGGGGTGGGGACGAACGAGCGCCCCCCGCCTCCTGAGCCGTACCAGGCCGTGTGCCCTCAACATGGGGGGTGCCCTGGGGAAAGGGGGGCCGTGCGGCCCCCCCCCACCCCAAAGCACCTTGTCCCCATGTTGATGAGGACAAGGGCCTCTTCCCGACAACCCTGGCCGTTGGTTGTCGGGGTCTGCGGGCGGGGGCTTATCGGAATCTGGGAGCCCCTTTTTATAAGGGGGCCCTCAGATCCCGGCCCCCCACCCTATGTGAATGAGTATGGGGTACGATGTACCCCTACCCATTCACCTAAGGTGTAAAATGTAAAGTAAAAAAAACACTCACACTTTTGAAAAAATTGTTTATTGCACTGCTCCGGGGGTCTTCTTCCGTCTTGGGGGTCTTCTCGCCGGACTCCTCCGCCATTTACCAAGCTCTTTTACCGAGCGGAGAAGTCCGGCTACCTTCTTTGTCGTCGCCGCCGTCGTCTGGGGGTCTCGATCCGCCTTCGGGGGTCTTCCGGGGTCTTCCGGGGGTCTCTTCTGTTCTTGCGGTGGTCGTCGTTTTCTGCGGCGCTGGCGCCGCCTTCTTCTTCTTGTTCTTGTTCTTCTTCTTCTTCTTCTTCTTCTTCCGATGTTGACACGTCGCTCTCTCTGGCCGGAATGGGAGAGCCGCGCTGTGCTGGGACTTATATAGGGACATGGGGACAGGGTCACATGCTCATGTCACATGGTGACCCCGCCCCCTTGTGATGTCACAGTCCCGGAGGATGCTGGGACTGTGACCTCACAGGGGGCGGGGTCACCATGTGACACGAGCATGTGACCCTGTCCCCATGTCCCTATATAAGTCCCAGCACAGCGCGGCTCTCCCATTCCGGCCAGAGAGAGCGACGTGTCAACATCGGAAGAAGAAGAAGAACAAGAACAAGAACAAGAAGAAGAAGGCGGCGCCGGCGGCGCGGAAAACGACGACCACCGCAAGAACAGAAGAGACCCCCGGAAGACCCCGGAAGACCCCTGAAGGCGGATCGAGACCCCCAGACGACGGCGGCGACGACGAAGAAGGTAGCCGGACTTCTCCGCTCGTGAAAGAGCTAGGTAAAAGAGCAGAAGAGAGCGGAGGAGTCCGGCGAGAAGACCCCCAAGACGGAAGAGAAGACCCCCGGAGCAGTGCAATAAACTATTTTTTCAAAAGTGTGGGTGTTTTTTACTTTACATTTTACACCTTAGGTGAATGGGTAGGGGTACATCGTACCCCATACTCATTCACATAGGGTGGGGGGCCGGGATCTGAGGGCCCCCTTATAAAAGGGGGCTCCCAGATTCCGATAAGCCCCCGCCCGCAGACCCCGACAACCAACGGCCAGGGTTGTCGGGAAGAGGCCCTTGTCCTCATCAACATGGGGACAAGGTGCTTTGGGGTGTGGGGCCGCACGGCCCCCCTTTCCCCAGGGCACCCCCCATGTTGAGGGCACGCGGCCTGGTACGGCTCAGGAGGGGGGGGGCGCTCATTCGTCCCCACCCCTTTCCTGGCCGGCCAGGCTGCGTGCTCGGATAAGGGTCTGACATGGATTTGGGGGGACCCCCACGCCGTTTTTCGGCGTAGGAAGTCCCTTTAAATCCATGCCAGGTTTCGGAGCTAGCGCGGCGGCATTTACTGCCTACGCTACCTACGTAACCTGAAGTTACGTTCTAAATGAACGGACTGCTCCGTGTGTGGGCAAGTCCGTTCATTTTCAAAAGTCCCGCGGACTTTGGCCGGCGGATTGTCCGCCGGAGAAGTCCGCGCGTGTGTGGGCAAGTCCACACGCTCGGAAAGTCCGGCGAAGCCAGCTGGAAAGTCCAGCGGATTTTCCGCTGGACTAGGTCCGCCGGGAAAAGTCCGCAGGTGTGTACGCGGCATAAGAAACCCCTGGAGGAACCCTAGGGCTCCATGAAACCCTTGATGAGAATGGCTGCAATAGAGGCTGTGTTAAGTGACTGGAGTCTTCAAGAGACGTGATCAACCCACCAGTCCCTGCCCAAAATATAAGTATCAGTTTTGGATGGAACTGGCCTTTCATTCCATGAATCCCATCTAGACATGTGCAGTTTGTTTCGTTACTAATCGAAATTCGGACAAAATTTTCATTATTCGGAGATTCAGAAACTTCAGATATTCAGAAGATTCAGATAGATTCAGAAGATACTTCTTTGTATTTCCAACTCACAATAGTAAAGAATTTCAACGAATCTGAAATAAATTATAACAAAACGAATTATCCAAATTGGAATTCGAAAATGAATTTGAATTTGAAAATGAAACATATTGTAATAGATCCAGTAAGGTATAAAAGTCAAATAAGAAGATGCTACGAAGGCTGCTTTATAGAATAGAATAGACATGTGCAGTTCGTTTTGTTTTTTTTCGTTTTTCTTCCGTTATTTTCGTTCATTCGTTTTCGTACGAATGAACGACGATTCGCTAAAAATTTTAACGAATCGTTCGAATCGAACTAATCCGAAAATAACGAAAGTCCGAAAAAAAACAAATTAGAAACAACGAATGTACGAATGAAGAAAATCCGAAAAACTAAAACAGGAACAACGAAAATGAAAATGAACGAAAAAATTTGTACATTCGTAACTTTTTTTTTTTGTTGAATTGGTAATTTTCCGTGTCTCTTACAATGGCGCTGCTTAACGTGCTTCGAATGGATTGAACGAAAAAATTCGTACATTCGTAACTTTTTTTTTTTCGATTCGTAATTTTCCGTGTCTCTTACAATGGCGCTGCTTAACGTGCTTCGATTGGATTGAACGAAAAAATTCGTACATTCGTAACTTTTTTTTTTTTTCCGATTCGTAATTTTCCGCGTCTCTTACAATGGCGCTGCTTAACGTGCTTCGAATGGATTGAACGAAAAAATTCGTACATTCGTAACTTTTTTTTTTCGATTCGTAATTTTCCGTGTCTCTTACAATGGCGCTGCTTAACGTGTTTCGAATGGATTGAACGAAAAAATTCGTACATTCGTAACTTTTTTTTTCGATTCGTAATTTTCCGTGTCTCTTACAATGGCGCTGCTTAACGTGCTTCGATTGGATTGAACGAAAAAATTCGTACATTCGTAACTTTTTTTTTTTTCCGATTCGTAATTTTCCGCGTCTCTTACAATGGCGCTGCTTAACGTGCTTCGAATGGATTGAACGAAAAAATTCGTACAATTCGTAACTTTTTTTTTCGATTCGAAAAAATTCGTACATTTTTTTTTTTTTCCGTAATTTTCCGTGTCTCTTACAATGGCGCTGCTTAACGTGCTTTCGAATGGATTGAACGAAAAAATTCGTACATTCGTAACTTTTTTTTTCGATTCGTAATTTTCCGTGTCTCTTACAATGGCGCTGCTTAACGTGTTTCGAATGGATTGAACGAAAAAAATTCGTACATTAGTAACTTTTTTTTTTTTTTTCGATTCGTAATTTTCCGTGTCTCTTACAATGGCGCTGCTTAACGTGCTTCGATTGGATTGAACGAAAAAATTCGTACATTCGTAAATTTTTTTTTTTTCGATTCGTAATTTTCTGCGTCTCTTACAATGGCGCTGCTTAACGTGCTTCGATTGGATTGAACGAAAAAATTCGTACATTCATAATTTTTTTTTTTTTTTCGATTCGTAATTTTCCGTGTCTCTTACAATGGCGCTGCTTAACGTGTTTCGAATGGATTGAACGAAAAAATTCGTACATTCGTAACTTTTTTTTTCGAATCGTAATTTTCCGTGTCTCTTAAATGTAATAATAGCATACACATTACATAAAATTATGAAGTATGCTCCGATTACGAATGTTACAAATGTACGGATAAATACGAATGCGTCCGAATTTTGAATAAACGAAAATTAACGAATAAACGAAAATAAACGGAAAAACGAATCAACGAAAAAATAACTCTTACGAAAATACGAATCTTTACGAATACGAACACCGACGACTTACGAATGTACGAATCGTTACGAATACGAACACCGACGACTTACGAATGTACGAATCGTTACGAATACGAACACCGACGACTTACGAATGTACGAATCGTTTCGAATACGAACACCGACGACTGACGAATTTACGAATTAACGGAAACGAATAAAACGAAACGAAAATAAACAAATTTTTTGTTGTGAACATGTCTAGAATAGAATGGAATCTAATAGAAAATAATAGAATAATATTGATAAGAAAATGAATAGAATAGAATGAAAAATAATAAAATTTTTAATGGATTTGAAAATAACAAATATACGAAACGAATTTGAATATACAAAACAAATGCCGAAAACGAAGCATTAACGAATATGACGAAACTAAATTATCAACTTAACGTATGAATCCAAAACAGAAGGAAATGAGTTCTTCCATCATGCACATCTCTAATCCCACCTCCCTCTTTGTAGGATCTGCCACCATCTATAATTATCAGTTATCGGACTTCAATCATCGGCGGGAGATCCAGAGAAAGATCGGGTTTTGTCCGCAGTTTGATGTCAACTTTGATCTTCTAACAGTAAAGGAGAATTTGGAGGTCTTTGCAAAGATTAAAGGAATTCCGAATAGAAGAGTTAAATCTCAGGTACGATAAATATGAATATGTGTTTAAGTACAGACATACTGAGAAAGTCGATATTTTCACCAAGTAGATGTATTTTTTTTTTTAGGTGGAAACAGTCCTTTCAGACCTGGCCATGGTTGACTTTCAAAATCTGGAAGCCGGGAAACTGAGTGGAGGCCAGAGGAGGAAAGTGACGCTGGCGATCGCCCTATTAGGAGACCCCGAGGTGATCTTCCCGAAACATTCTTCATTTTTTTTATTTAGTGAATTCATCCCAATAACCTCTATGTAGGCTCATCATGTAACTATTCATGTGCACAACAAAAAAATTTTATTTTCGTTTCGTTTTTTTCGTTTCCGAAAAAAAATCGTTTTTTTTCATTTCGTTTTTTTCGTTTCCGTCGATTCGTAACGATTCGTACATTCGTAAGTCGTCGTTATTCGGATTCGTAACGATTCGTACATTCGTAAGTCGTTGTTCGGATTCGTAACGATTCGTACATTCGTAAGTCGTTGTTCGGATTCGTAACGATTCGTACATTCGTAAGTCGTCGTTGTTCGGATTCGTAACGATTCGTACATTCGTAAGTCGTCGGTGTTCGTATTCGTAATGATTCGTACATTCGTAAGAGTTATTTTTTCGTTGATTCGTTTTTTCGTTAGTTTAATTTTCGGACGCATTCGTATTTATTCGTACATTCGTAACATTCGTAGATTTGTAATCGGAGCATAATTCATAATTTGATGTAATGTGTATGCTAAAAAAAAGTTACGAATCGAAAAAAAAATGTACGAATTTTTTGGTTCAATAGAGACACGGAAAATTACAAATCGAAAAAAATAAATAAAAAGTTACGAATTGAAAAAAAAGTTACGAATCGAAAAAAAAAAAAGTTACGAATGTACGAATTTTTTGGTTCAATAGAGACACGGAAAATTACAAATCGAAAAAAAAAAAAATAAGTTACGAATTGAAAAAAAAGTTACGAATCGAAAAAAAAAAAAGTTACGAATGTACGAATTTTTTGATTCAATAGAGACACGGAAAATTACAAATCGAAAAAAAAAAGTTACGAATTGAAAAAAAAGTTACGAATCGAAAAAAAAAAAAGTTACGAATCAAAAAAAAAGTTACATATGTACAAATTTTTGGGTTCAATAGAGACACGGAAAATTACAAATCGAAAAAAAAAAAAAAGTTACGAATTGAAAAAAAAGTTACGAATCGAAAAAAAAAAGTTACGAATCAAAAAAAAAGTTACGAATGCACAAATTTTTTGGTTCAATAGAGACACGGAAAATTACAAATCGAAAAAAAAAAAAAAAAAGTTACGAATTGAAAAAAAAGTTACGAATCGAAAAAAAAGTTACGAATGTACGAATTTTTGGGTTCAATAGAGACACGGAAAATTACAAATCGAAAAAAATAAAATAAAAGTTACAAATTGAAAAAAAAAGTTACGAATTGAAAAAAAAAGTTACGAATCGAAAAAAAGTTATGAATGGATGAATTTTTGGGTTCAATAGAGACACGGAAAATTACAAATCGAAAAAAAAAAAAAAAAAGTTACGAATTGAAAAAAAAGTTACGAATCGAAAAAAAAGTTACGAATGTACGAATTTTTGGGTTCAATAGAGACACGGAAAATTACAAATCGAAAAAAAAAAAAATTACGAATTGAAAAAAAAGTTACGCATCGAAAAAAAAAAAAGTTACGAATCAAAAAAAAAGTTACGAATCTACAAATTTTTTGGTTCAAATTACCAATTCGACAAAAAAAAAAAAAAGTTACGAATGTATGATTTTTTTCGTTCGTTTTCGTTTTTCGGATTTTCTTCATTAGTACATTCGTTGTTTCTAATTCTTTTTTTTTTTTTTCAGATTTTCGTTGTTTTTCGGATTCGTTTGATTCGAATGATTCGTTAATCGGATTCGTACGATTCGAACGATTCGTTACGATTCGTTATTCGGATTTGTACGATTCGAATGATTCGTACGAAAACGAACAAACGAAAATAACGGAAAAAAACGAAAAACGAAAAAAAAAAAAACTAAAAAAATTGCACATGTCTAGTAACTAACACTCAGACAAGTTTAATTTTTTTTTTTTAAATCACTGTATCAGTTTTTTCAGCTTCAAATATTTGCATAATTATCCATAGAAAACATCTCTAGATAAAACCTAATTTCCCTTAAACTTCCCCTCATTCCAGGTTCTGCTGCTGGATGAACCGACGGCTGGCCTTGACCCGTTCTCCAGGCACTGTGTATGGTCTGTTCTCAAAGAGCGCAAAGCTGGTCACGTCTCCTTATTCAGCACACAGTTTATGGATGAAGCCGACATCCTGGCAGGTACAGGGCTCTATGATGTAAACCTTTCTGCTGTAGGGCTAAGGAGCCATATTCGAATGTTGCAAAGGAACATTAAAATCCCCCCAAAAAAAACTAAAAACCAAACCAGTGGGTCACATCAGTTCAGGAAAACAATTCCGTTCTTTATCAGTGACTGGGCTTAGGTGTGGTAAATGTCATCCAACATGTGGGGAAGTGCCGAGTGGTGCAGCTGCAGTAAGCACACAGAGATTACGGGTGCCGAAAACAGAACTTGAATCCGGTAATTCAAAACAAACCCGGCAAGAAGGGGGGGGGGGGCAGAATGTGGCTTGGGCGGTCCGAACCCAGTTAGGGAGTTCTCCAGATGGATGGCATGTCCCTATCCTTTTCCTACTCATCTGGAACCTCTCCCTGCCACTAATCTCTGTCCCTGTCAGACGGGTGACCTGTCCCTACACTACCCGCACATGAAATGCATGTCAAAGCCTGGGAGCCAGGGCCTTAAATAGGCTCTGCTTGACCCAAGATGGCTGCTAGAGTCACATGGGGCGGCAGCATCCAAACAGATAGCTTCCACAGTAACCCAGGAAATCACTGCCATTGCAGTTAACCGCCACCTGCAGTGGAAAGAGTAGACTGCATCTGCCTACAGACGTAATGACCTTGCTCAGGAAGTTCTGTTGGTTGAGCTTTAAAAATATCTTAAAATAAGACCTAAACTTCAATGGACAGAAGAGATTCGAGTGGGGATAGGATGTAGAAACTGGAAAGCAGTGTAGGGGAATTGAAGAATCTCTGGCCTGTAGAATTAAAGGAGGGACTGTGATTGGGCTTTCAGATGGCATTCAGGAGCCAATAAGTGTAGTTCCTGCTGCTGTGGGGGCAGCATTTTGTTCATTGCCCTTACTTGATCAATATTTTACTTTTACCTCGTGGATAAGGCCAAGGTCAGCGCTGATGGGGGCCTTTCACTGTTTGTCTTATGCAAGCAGTTCTTCTAGTACCATGACTTGTAAGGGTCAAGTGATGACCCAGAGATGTGGTCTCCAAACTGCAGCCTGGGGGCCAGATGCAGTCCTTTGCTTGCTTTTATCTGACCCTTGGGACATTATTTTACTCACTGACACCAAAGTAGTGTACAGTTCCTCCCAAAGACACCAACGACGGGGTGCAATTCCTATCAATGACATTAATGAAGGGGCACGATTCCTCCTAATGACACCAATGATGGGGCACGATTCCTCCCAATGACACCAGAGATGAGGCACGATTCCTCCCAATGACACCAGTGATGGGGCACGATTCCTCCCAATGACACCAGTGATGGGGCACGATTCCTCCCAATGACACCAACAATGGGGCCCGATGACACCAGTGATGGGGCGCAGTTCCTCCCAATGACACCAGAAATGGGGCCCAATGACACTAGTGATTGGGCACAGTTCCTCCCAATGACACTAACAATGGGGACCGATGACACCAGTGATTGGGCACAATTCCACTCAATAACACCAATGATTGAGGATATTTTACTTCCACTGATGCTGGGATATTTTGTACTCACTGACACCAATGTAGTGTACGGTTCCTCCCAAAGACACCAACGATGGGGCGCAATTCCTACCAATGACATTAATGAAGGGGCACAATTCCTCCTAATGACACCAATAATGGGGCACGATTACTCCCAATGACACCAGAGATGAGGCACGATTCCTCCCAATGACACCAGTGATGGGGCACGATTACTCCCAATGATACCAGGGATGGGGCACAATTCCTCCCAATGACACCAGAGATGGGGTACGATTCCTCCCAATGACACCAGAGATGGGGTACGATTCCTCCCAATGACACCAGTGATGGGGCACGATTCCTCCCAATGACACCAGTGATGGGGCACGATTACTCCCAATGACACCAGGGATGGGGCACAATTCTTCCCAATGACACCAGTGATGGGACACAATTTGACCTAATGACACCAGCAATGGGGCCCAATGACACCAGTGATTGGGCACAGTTCCTCCCAATGACACCAACAATGGGGGCCGGATGACACCAGTGATAGGGCTCAATTCCTCTCAATAACACCAATGATGGGGGATATTTTGTAGTCCCGATATCCATAGTCTGCCCCCCCCCCCCTCCAAAAAAAGTCTGAAGGACAGGCAACTGGCCCTTTGTTTAGAAAGTTTGGAGACCCCTGATCTAGACAGTGCTCTACTAGAAAGAGATTTTGTGTTTTTCTGGAAACTTGTTGTAGGACACAAAATTGTCCAACATTTTCTTAAATTTTGTTATTGTGATTAGGGGGGGAAATTTGTACTTTATTACATGTATCCTAACAGCCATCTAGAGATATGATTATGGTGGCTCCTACAAGAATATCCTCAATGACTATAAGGTTTGTCCTCCATCCACGTCTCACGCTCATCTTGTTTGCAGACCGTAAGGCCGTGCTTTCCAAAGGGAGGCTGAAATGCATCGGGAGCTCCTTGTTTCTGAAGAGGAAATGGGGCATCGGCTATCACTTGAGGTGAGTACCCAAAACCTAGAGGTAAAAGGTTTGTAGATAAGAACGTGCGGAATGAAAAGTGGTGGGATTTAGCAGTAGACATGTGCACAAACGTTTTGTTTTTTTCGTTTCTGTTGATTTGTAACGATTCGTAAATTCGTAAGTCGTCGGTGTTCGTATTCGTAACGATTCGTATTTTTGTTCCTTTATTTTCTTATCAATTTTATTCTATTATTTTCTATTAGATTCCATTCTATTCTTGACATGTGCACAACAAAAAAATGTGTTTATTTTCGTTTTTTGTTTCCGTTGATTCGCAACGATTCGTAAATTCGTAAGTCGTCGGTGTTCGTATTCGTAACGATTCGTATTTTCGTAAGAGTTATTTTTTCGTTGATTCGTTTTTCCGTTAGTTTAATTTTCGTTTATTCATTTATTCGAAATTCGGACGCATTCGTATTTATTCATACATTCGTAACATTCGTAGATTCGTAATTGGAGCATAATTCATAATGTTATGTAATGTGTATGCTATTATTACATTTTAAGAGATACGGAAAATTACGAATCGAAAAAAAAAAAAGTTACGAATGTACAAATTTTTTCATTCAATCCATTCGAAGCACGTTAAGCAGCGCCATTGTAAGAGACACGGTAATTATGAATCGGAAAAAAAAAAAAAGTTACAAATGGACGAATTTTTTTGTTCAATCCATTTGAGGCACGTTAAGCAGCGCCATTGTAAGAGACACGGAAAATTACGAATCGAAAAAAAAAAAGTTACGAATGTACGAATCTTTTCGTTCAATCCATTCGAAGCACGTTAAGCAGCGCCATTGTAAGAGACACGGAAAATTACGAATCGAAAAAAAAAAAAGTTACGAATGTACGAATTTTTTCGTTCAACCCATTTGAGGCACGTTAAGCAGCGCCATTGTAAGAGACACGGAAAATTACAAATCGAAAAAAAAAAAAAAAAAGTTACGAATGTACGAATCTTTTCGTTCAATCCATTCGAAGCACGTTAAGCAGCGCCATTGTAAGGGACACGGAAAATTACAAATCAAAAAAAAAAAAAAGTTACGAATGTACGAATCTTTTCGTTCAATCCATTCGAAGCACGTTAAGCAGCGCCATTGTAAGAGACGCGGAAAATTACGAATCGAAAAAAAAAAAAGTTACGAATGTACGAATCTTTTCGTTCAATCCATTCGAGGCACATTAAGCAGCGCCATTGTAAGGGACACGGAAAATTACCAATTCAACAAAAAAATAAAAAAGTTACGAATGTACGAATTTTTACGTTAATTTTGATTTCCGTTGTTCCTGTTTTCGTCTTTCGGATTTTCTTCTTTCGTAGATTCGTTGTTTCTAATTTGTTTTTTTTCGGATATTCGTTGTTTTCGGATTGGTTCGATTCGAACGATTCGTTATTCGTTAAAAATTTTACCGAATCGTTCGTTCATTCGCACGATAACGAATGAACGAAAATAAGGAAAAAAAACGAAAAACTAAAAAAAAAAGGAATTGCACATGTCTATTTAGCAGTCAAACGAACCCTTCATGTGATGTGGCAAACATAAAAGGCCCCATAACGGAAGGAAGATTTTGTTTTATTCTACGAAAGGGACAATTTGATTAGTCTTTTGTGGAAAGCACAGTCCTTCTTCCTGACACTTTTTGACCCCAAGGTTCAACGCAGCAGGAGTCGTCTTTGGTCATTCTGGCAATATATAAAGGAAACAGCAGAGGGTGCCAACTAAGTGCAGTATATAGGAAAATACTTTATTAAAAATAACAAGTGGCAACTCACAAGGTGCATAAGGATAAGAGAATGTCATCCACCCAGTGAGGTTAGCTGTTGAGCCTTCAGGAGCCAGGAAGCAGAAGCCGCTTTAGGAGCTGTGTAGGACACCAGGAAAGAAATCCTGGAGCCACCCTGGAGCCACCCTGGAGCCACCCTGGAGCCACCATGGAGCCACCCTGGAGCCACCCTGGAGCACATGGACTGCACAAGTGGAAGTGTCCTCACATCTGGGGGAGGGGGGGGGGTGCACAAGGTGGGGAGCATGGCTACATGTTTCAAAGTGTAATGCCCCGTACACAAGGTCGGAAAATCCAACCACAAAATCCGTCAGATTTTTTCCGACGGATTTAAGCCTCATACACACGATCGGACCGTGGACCAACTTTCCCGTGGATTTTTGTCCAAAGGGCGTTGGCCCCAATTTGGTATTGCATACACACGGCAGGACTTTTTTCAGCCAACTTTCACCAAATCACTTGGTTTTTCTGCTCTTTACCGCCACCTTTGGTCAACTTCTGTATTGTTGTCTGATCTTTTGCATTGGTTCTGCATTGGTTTGTACAAAAGTCCGTTGGTTTTGTGTACACACGGTCGGACTTTGGTCCATCGGACTTTTGTTGGCAGAAAGTTGGTCCGTTCGCACAGCCAACAAAAGTCCGATGAAACCTGGAAAAAGTTGGTCCGATGGAGCGTACACACGGTCGGATGTTGGTCCAAAACAGCTAATTTGCATGTTGGTTGTCAAAAAGTCCGATCGTGTGTACGGGCCTTTAGTCCGACACCGGTGTTGCATACACGCGGTCGGACAAAGTTGTCGGAAAATCCAATCATTCTGAACGTGGTGACGTTCTTTGCATACGACGGGACTAAGTAGAGGCTATTAGCCAATAGCTTTGGTCTTGTAATGTGATCTGAGCATGCGTGGCACTTTGTCCGTCGGAATTCGCTACACACGATCGGAAAAAGTCCGATAGGACTTTGTTGTCGGAAAATTTGAGAGCAGGAGATAAAACTTTGTCCGTCGGAAAATCCGACGGAAAAAGTCAGATGGAGCTCACACACGGTCGGAATTTCCAACAACATTGTCCGATAGGACATTTTCCGGCGGAAAATCCGACCGTGTGTGTGGGGCATAGCTGCCCCTTTATCAAGCCTTGGTGGTTTCGTTTCCGGTGCCCTACACAGCTCCTGACAGCGGTATCTTCTTCCTGGCTTCTGAACACGCATGGAGGCTACCGGCACTGGTTGGATCACATGATCTTATCCTTATGCATCTTGAGTTGCCACTTGTTATTTTTACTGTCTTTTCCCTAGTTGGGGGCTCTCTGCTGTTTCCTTCAGAAATTGCAGAGATCGCTTCAGCCTCATCGAGGAGTCGCCATGGAAATTTTTGGACTTGTGGACTTTTTAGTATAATCCTACACCCCCACAGCGCATTCACGTGTATGATCGTGTTGTAGCTCAGCTGCATCCCTACCTGCGCCATTCTCGATAATTCCTTTGGTCATTCTGGCACCCACCATCCATTGTGATTTTATCAAACCAGATCTCCTGATGGTTTTGCAGGTGCAATTTTGTCCCTTAACCACTTTCAGCCCCGGACCAATTGGCAGCCAAAGGACCCAGGCCCCCTTTTCGCGATTCGGCACTGCGTCGTTTTAACTGACAATTGCGCGGTCTTGCGACGTGGCTCCCAAACAAAATTGGCGTCCTTTTTTTCCCACAAATAGAGCTTTCTTTTGGTGGTATTTGATCGCCCCTGCGGTTTTTATTTTTTGCGCTATAAACAAAAATAGAGCGACAATTTTGAAAAAAATGCAATATTTTTTACTTTTTGCTATAATAACTATCCCCAAAAAATATATAAAAAAACATTTTTTTTCCTCAGTTTCGGCCGATACGTATTCTTCTACATATTTTTGGTAAAAAAAATTGCAATTAGCGATTATTGATTGGTTTGCGCAAAAGTTATAGCGTTTACAAAATAGGGGATAGTTTTATAGCATTTTTATTAATTTTTTTTTTTTACTAGTAATGGCGGCGATCAGCGATTTTTATTGTGACTGCGACATTCTGGCGGACACATCGGACATTTTTGACACATTTTTGGGACATTTGTCATTTATACAGAAATCAGTGCTATTTAAATAGCACTGATTCCTATGTAAATGACAGTTGCAGTGAAGGGGTTAACCACTAGGGGGCGGGGAGGAGTCAGTGTGACGTGTTGTGTTTTTTTTTACAGTAGGGGGCGTGGCTGTACGTCTGACGTCATTGATCGGCGTTCCCGATGACAGGGAACCGCCGATCACTGACAGTCAGTGTAGGAAGCGCGGGGAGAGGTTTGTTTACACAAACCTCTCCCCGTTCTTCAGCTCCGTAACCCGATCGCGGGACACCAGCGGCGATCGGGTCCGCTGGTCCCGCGGCCGGGGTCACGGAGCTCCCGACCGGGTCGCGAGCGCGACCCACAGGCAGGCACATGCACGATCACGTACAGGTACGTGATTCTGCCTGCCCGTGCCATTTTGCCGACGTATATCGTCGTTAGGCGGTCGGGAAGCGGTTAAAGAGGGACATTTGCACCCTCAGAGAAACATATTGGCAAAGCTAAATGGCTGATGTCTTCTAATGCGGCGTACACACGGTCGGAATTTTCCGATGGAAACAGTCCGATGGGAGCTTTTCGTCGGATTTTCCGACCGTGTGTATGCCCATCGGTCTTTTTCTGTCGGAATTTCCAACGGACTTTGGATTGAGAACCTGTTCTTAATTTTTCCAACGGAAAACCTTTCTATCGGATTTTCCGATCGTGTGTATGCAATTCCGACACACAAAATTCCGAAGCATGCTCGGAAACAATTGGACGCATGCTCGGAAGCATTAAGCTTCCCTTTTATAGTGCCGTCGAATGTTTTTGAAGGCGTGGTCTTATTGACCGTCGGAATTTGGTGTGACCGTGTGTAGGCAAGACAGTTTGAGCGAAATTCCGTCTGAATTCCGACGGGGAAAACCATCAGAGCTTTTTCCGACGACAATTCCGACTGTGTGTACGCGGCATTAGAAATACGGACATCACGATCTGTTAAAAAAAGAAATACGGACATCATCTTAATGGAATATGTTGCCTGACGCAGTTCTATTTATTGTGTCTCCTTGGGTGACCAGGATGCAGGTGACCCCGTCATGTGACCCGGAGGCCATCACATCGCTCATAAATCATCACATCTCCAACGCCAAGCTCAGCATGCAGAATGTGGAGGATGTGACGTTCACACTACCGTTCGAGGACATGGACACCTTCCCAGGTACAGGGACACAACAACATTTCCATAGCCCCCCAGCAGGCAGAGGAGGTCTATATAAAGAATGCCTTAAAAAAAATCAGAAGGCTCAGACACACACAGTTGCAAATATACCTTATTTTTGTGCTGAAAATGCCCCCCTCGGCTTATACTCGAGTCAAGCATTTTTCTGCAGCAGAGAATGACATTTTCCGACCTGACTTTGGGGCCCCGTATCTCTTTGGAGCTAGGAACCCCAAATTTAGTGTGCAAACCAAGTGGAACTAGCACTACAACATATCCAAATTTGGGGTTCCTAGCACCAAGTGGCCCCGAGATACGGGGTCCCAAAACCGGTCAACTGTGTCCATCTGCAGCAATGTTATTTCGGGACCCTTTGGGTCAATTTTGGCTGCAGCTAGGGGGGCATCTAGAAACCCTTAACTACCAAGTTTAAAGTTTGTGGGACCTACGGCTGCAAATGGGCACAGTGAGACTGCAAATGGGCGTTGTTGACTCTCTTTTACACTTACAGTAGCTGCGCATTTCTCACCCTAGGCTTATACTCAAGTCAATAAGTTTTCCCATTTTTTGGTGGTAAAATTAGGTGCCTCGGCTTATATTCGGGTCGGCTTATACGCGAGTATATACGGTATGTTGAAATGGTGCCGCCATATCATGGTTCCTTTATAAAGTGTGATCCTCACCGGTGAAATGCTTTGAATTGTTTTCTGCAGCTCTGTTCTCTGACCTGGAGGAACGTGTTGGACAGGACATTGTGAGTTATGGCGTCTCCATCACCACACTGGACGACGTGTTCCTAAAACTGGAAGGAAAGGATGAGATTGAAAAAGGAGGTGAGCGACCTTTGTAGGTATAAATATTATCTCTCATATAAAAGTAAAAAAAAACACGAGGTGTTTTTTCGGTGGTGATATTCAGGCTTTGAGGGGTTTCTCTTGGTTCTGATGGGTCACGAAGCAACTCTTCTACTTTAAAGACTTTTTATGGATATTTCCACACACAGACTTATGTTTTGTGTATGATTTGTTTATCCTGTATATGTATTGCACTTTATACTTTCAGGTATATTGCTTAGCGCTATTAATGCTGGGATAATTGTCTCCGTTTTTTTTATCTTTGCGTAATTTTATCATTTACATAAATTAGTTTAGTTAAATTTTTTTTTTTATTTCGTTTAATTCGTTTTCGGGATTCGTTTCCTTAATTCATTTTCAAATCGATTCGAAAAGTTTTCAAATCGATTCGAAAAGTTTTCAAATCGATTTCGAATCGTTTTCGAATCGATTTGAAAAGTTTTCGAATCGATTTGAAAAGTTTTCAAATCGATTTCGAATCGTTTTCGAATTCGAAAAGTTTTCGAATTCAAATAGTTTTCCAATTTCCAAAAATAATAAAATAGAATCGAAAAGAAAGGAATAGAATAGAAAACAACTTTTAATGCTGGGATAATTGTCTCCGTTTTTTTTATCTTTGCGTAATTTTATCATTTACATAAATTAGTTTAGTTAAATTTTTTTATTTCGTTTAATTCGTTTTCGGGATTCGTTTCCTTAATTCGTTTTCAAATCGATTTGAAAAGTTTTCAAATCGATTTGAAAAGTTTTCAAATCGATTTGAAAAGTTTTCAAATCGATTTGAAAAGTTTTCAAATCAATTTTGAATAGTTTTCCAATTCAAATAGTTTTCCAATTCAAATAGTTTTCCAATTTCCAAAAAGAATAAAATAGAATCGAAAATAAAGGAATAGAATAGAAAACAACTTTTTCTATTCTATTCCTTTTATTTACTATTCTATTTTATTATCTTTGGAAATTGGAAAACTATTCAAATTCAAAATACTTTCGAATTTGAAAACTATTTGAATTCGAAAAGTATTCGAAAACGATTCAAAAACAATTCAAATTGGAATTTCGTCCAAATTCCAATTTTGTTATTTCCGATACATTTAAATTCGATACTATTCTAATTCGAAAATTCTGATTTTTCCTCCCCGGATATTCGGATATTCCTCCCACTGATACCAATGATGGGGCACTATTCCTCCCACTAATACTCCAACTTTATGTGCATCCATCACCAATCATCCGGATTTCTGAATAACAAAAATTTGTCCGAATTTTAATTCGGAACGAAACGAACCGCAAATGTCTAGTAATAATAAAAATCCAGAAGGTAAAAAAAATGTAAATCTAAAAACAACCTTTGCAAAGTCCCAAAAGGTGAAAAACCATATAGAATCAAGAAAAAGTCCCTTTGCAGTCCATATATTATCGCAAGTCTCCCTCCCCCCCACTCCAACTTCATGTGCATCTATCACCAAGTGACACCGTTTTAGGGAGCCTCTTACCAGATAATGTGGACCATTTGTACGCAAATGGTCAAAACGCTTGATTATATCCTTTAACCACGATCCTCCAGGTGCAGGGCATGTCTTTCATTTGGGATTTGTCCACCGGCATTAGTGGTTTGCCAAAAGGTAAAAGCTAGCTGATCCCCTGAAGACATAATCTCTCTGAAACGCGTTGTACGCTGACCAGAGTCTGGAGCTCGGTACAATTAATTCAACCTGCTGCTTTGAAAGGTTCCTCCACCCCAAACTCGCTCATTCATGTCTTTATGGACTTGCTTTGTGCCCTGGTGGGCAGTCATGTTGGAACAGGAAGGGGTCATCCCCAAAGTGTTCCCACAAAGTTGGGAGCATGAAATTGTCCAAAATGTCTTGGTATGCCGACGCCTTTAAGAGTTCCCTTCACTGAAATTAAGGGGCCAAGCCCAACCCCTGAAAAACAACCCCACACCTTATCCCCCCTCCACCAAATGATTTAGACCAGTACACAAATGATTTAGACCAGTACACAAACAAGGTCTATAAAGTAATGAATGAGCGAGTTTGTGGTTAAGGAACTTGACTTGAATCCTGACCTCAACCCGATAGAACAGCTTTGGGATGAATTAGAGCAGGCCTTCTCATCCAACTTCAGTGCATGACCTCACAAATATGCATCTGGAAGAATGATCAAACATTCCATAGACACACTCCTAAACCTTGTGAAAAGCCTTCCCAGAACAGTTGAAGCTGTTATAGCTGCAAAGGGAGGGCCAACTCAATATTGAACCCTACGGACTAAGACTGGGATGCCATTAAAGTTCATGTGCGTGTAAAGGCAGGCGTCCCAATACTTTTGGTAATATAGTGTGTATATATTATTATAAGAACATACAGTAGGATAACACATTGTACTTTACTTTCTTGACTCCCTCAGATTACGGTGTTTTTGCCCGTGAACAAAATGAAGAAGAGGACCGGGATCACTTCTCCTCAGAGCCGGAGGATTCCACCCTTCTGATGTCAGACTCCGGTACACCCTCTATTGGTGGAATGGCGCTGTGGAGACAGCAGGTGTTGGCCGTGGCAAGGATCCGATACTTGAAGCTTATCCGTAACACGCAAATTTTGCTGTCTATGTACGTACAGTAGGTGATGCCATTGGCCTCTGACAATATCTGATGTTGCCGGGGGTTGAATAGAATGAATTAATGTGATAAAGATATACTAGTGATCCCTGCACTTATACACTTAGCCACCTGCAGTTGGTCTTCATTATTCTTTTCTACATTTAATATGAGAGGTGTGTACAGTTACCTGATTGAGGCTCTGGGGGGTGCATAGTTAGGAGGACCCAAAACATGCATAATTAGGACATGGAAGTCCTAGGACATGCAAAGTTCGAACAAGAAGGTTCTGGAGTATTAATAAATAGGACATGGTGGTGTCCGGGCATATAGAATTAGGACAAGGAGATCTTGAGGTTTGCATAGCTAGGGCACAGAATTCCTGGGTTGTCCATAGTTGGGACAGGGAGCACCTAGGGTGTTCATATTAAGGACATGGAGGTCCTGTGGGGTGCATAGTTAGCACAAGGCGTGCATAGTTAAGAAACAGAGATCTTGAGGTCCTGGGGCATGCATACTTGGGACACGGAGGTTATAGGATGTTCATTGTTAAGACATGGAGATCTTGAGGGGGTACATAGCTAGGACATGGAAATCCTGAGGTGTGCATAGTTGGGACATGGAGTTTATAGGATGTTCATTGTTAAGACATGGAGATCTTGAGGTGCACATAGGTAGGATACAGAAATTTTGGGGCATGCATAGTTGGGACATGGAGGTTATAGGGTGTTCATTGTTGAGACATGGAGATCTTGAGGTGCACATAGTTAGGATACAGAAATCTTGGGGCGTGCATATTTGGGACATGAAGGTTATAGGGTGTTCATTGTTAAGACATGGAGATCTTGAGGTGCACATAGTTAGGATACAGAAATCTTGGGGTGTGCATAGTTGGGACATGAAGGTTATAGGGTGTTCATTGTTAAGACCTGGAGATCTTGAGGTGCACATAGTTAGGACACGCAAATCATGGGGCGTGCATAGTTGAGACATGGAGGTTATAGGGTGTTTATTGTTAAGACATGGAGATCTTGAGGTGCACATAGTTAGGATACAGAAATTTTGGGGCATGCATAGTTGGGACATGAAGGTTATAGGGTGTTCATTGTTAAGACCTGGAGATCTTGAGGTGCACATAGTTAGGATACAGAAATCTTGGGGCATGCATAGTTGGGGCATGAAGGTTATAGGGTGTTCATTGTTGAGACATGGAGATCTTGAGGTGCACATAGTTAGGACATGCAAATCCTGGGGTGTGCATAGTTGGGGCATGAAGGTTATGGGGTGTCCGTTTTAAGGATATTGAAGTCTTGGGCAATGCATAGTTAGCACAAGGAGGTTCTAGGGCCTGTATAGCTGTGACATGGTGCTGCTGGGATATGTATAGCTAGAACTCGAGGCGTGCATTGTTAAGACATGGAGATCTGGAGGGGTACATACATTAGTTAGGACATGGAGATCCTGGGGAGTACATAGTTGGGACACAGAGGTTTGAAGGTTTGCATATTTAGGATAATTAAACAACTGGAAGTTTTGGCCAATGTGGAGCTAGCACAAGAAGGTTGTGGAGCGTGCATATTTGGGATATGGGGGTGCTGGGAGCCTGGGACATGTATAGTTAGAACTTGAGGCATGCATAGCTAGGACAAAGAGATTCATGGGTGTGTACAGTAAGAACATGGTGCTTTTGGATTGTTCATATTAAAAATAGACATGAATGTTAAGCAATATGCCCTTCAGATTAGTAGAGTTATTAAATTAGAAATGCAGGGCTTCACAGAAACTAAAAGGAGAGGAGACTTCCATGCACGTTACATTCCTCACCACGTATGAGCATAACATTTTTTTATTTTCAGACTTATTCTGCTGGCTCTCTTCATCCTTCCTATAGTCACCGGCATCATACTGACAAGAGTTTCTCACACGGTCCAAGCCTGGGAGATGACTCCTCACCTTTATTTCCAGAGACCTGGAGAACGGGAACACAAATTTTACACCAAACTTCTGCTCAACAACAACACTGGTAAAATAAAAGTGAAATACCGCCCTGGGTTCCAGTCCTTCGGTAGCAGCAAACGAAGGAAAAGCGCTGAGATCGGGGGGCGGGGGGAGCACAGGTACCTTGTTCAGAGAAACATACAATATCTCTGAACCACCACGGAGAGAACAGTACAGGGATGTAAGGAATGTGTTCATCCCTTTTCATCACCACTTACTGTATCTCCAAAAATGTAGCTGTCTGTAGACAAATATATTAGGCTGCATTCACACCTGAGCGTAGCATTTTCAGGCGCGATTTTGCAGCGTTTTTTGCTGCGTTTTTTACTGCAATTTCGCCTCGTTTTTTATGGCGTTTGCCTGCGATTTTGTGCATGGCAAAAGGTCACCAATGTAAAAAGAAGAAAAACGCCCAAATCTGCCCGATTCGAGTGACAAAAGAGGGTCTGGAACTTGTTTGAGCTTCAGGCAACATGGAGTGGAGATGTGAACCACCTCCATTGAGAATAATGGATTTTTTCCCCTTGAGGCTTCAAGCTACAAAACGCTCAGGTGTGAATGCAGCCTCTGCCTATTCCAGCTCTGGGTGGTGATGACCAAGAACAGGGAAGAAGATAACCATAGGATAGACCAGCGATGGCGAACCTTGGCACCCCAGATGTTTTGGAACTACATTTCCCATGATGCCCATGCATTCTGCAGTGTAGGCGAGTATCATGGGAAATGGAGTTCCAAAACATCTGGGGTGCCAAGGTTCGCCATCACTGGGATAGACTGTTCCTAGGATATCCCTTGAAATGGAAATGTAACCTTAACCAAGTAGTGAACTGCTGCATAGACAGCAACTTGTTTCTTTTTTTGGTAGAGAAGACAACTCATAATGAACAGGCTGCATGCAGACTGCTCCGAGAAGAGCTCTCTGATGCCCTCTATCTTAGGGTGACCAGACATCCCCGGTTTCCGGGGACAGTCCCCGGATTGAGGATACTGTCACCAAACCAAGTCTGTCCCCGGTTTTGATCCCGGATTGTATTTGAACAGGGGCTGGGGCGATTTCAAAGACAGTCAGTGCAGAATTAAAAGAAAAAAAAATCTGAATTACATATTTTTTTTCATTATCTGTGCCCCTTTCTGAGGATCATGTGCTGGTCGGAGCGGAGAGAATATTTCTTCAGTTTCGGGGGCATGCCCATTCCGCTCCTGCTCGCATGTTCTTCTGCCTTGGCTCAAGTCCCGGCCAGCCACCTGCCCATCTCCTTGCCTTCCCTGGCGGAGTGATCTTCCTCCGCTCCCCACCCAGTAGTAGCCGGGGGCCCAGAGAGAAAGACTTGACAGGCTGTGAGGCGGGCAGCAGCGGCGACGGGCAGAGAGTCGCTAATTGCCGCCATTACTAGTAAAAAAATATTTCATTTAAAAAATCTGGTCACCTTACATCTTCAACATCTAGTTTCTATTGTGTTTCTTTAGTATTGCCCTATGGCAAGTCTAATGCCGCGTACACACGATCGAATTCTCGTCGGAAAAAGCTCTGACGGTTTTCCCGACGGAATTCCGCTCAAACTGTCTTGCCTACACACGGCCACACCAAATTCCGACCGTCAAGAACGCGGTGACGTACAACACTACAACGAGCCAAGTTCAATGCTTCCGAGCATGCGTCGCATTGTTTCCGAGCATGTGTAGGAATTTTTGTGTGTCAGAATAGCTACAGACGATCGGAATTTCCGATAGAAACCTTTTCCGTCGGAAAAATTGAGAACATGCTCTCAATTCTTTGCTGTCGGAAATTCGGCCGCAAAATTCCGATGGAGCCTACACACGGTCGCATTTTCCGATGAAAAGCTCTCATCGCTCTTTTTCTGTCCGCAATTCCGATCGTGTGTACGCAGCATTACATGACATGAGTCCAATGACAGACATGTGGGAGGGCTCTATGAAGCTGGTCACTAGTGAGTGGAACTTGTATCTCTGGCTGTGATGTCACCTCACCGATATCATTAGAGTTCAACTGTATCACTCCCAGCAGAATCCATCCATCATCCTAACATACTGTCTTCCCTGTATAGGTGTTCCCATTGACAGCTTTCTTTATGGTGTCACGGCTCAAGATATCGCTGTGGATGTTGCGGATGGTCCGTATGACATGGACAACACTACGGCCTACAATGGAGCTATAGAGGTCACTCGTGGTGATAAGGCAAGGCAACCTTTTCTCCCTTGTTAGGGCCGAGTTTATTAGAATGTTTTTCACTCTTTAGAAGGCCAACTAAATTTTCACTACTCTCTGTGCCAGAAGAGCTTACACTCTAATGTCCCCTCCACTGTCACACACTATTATTATTATTATATATTTATATATCTCTGACATATACAGCGCCTTGAAAAAGTATTCATACTTCTTGAAATTTTTCACATTTTGTCAGGTTACAACCAAAAACGGAAATGCGTTTTATTGGGATTACATGTGATAGGTAGGCCAACGCAAAGTGGCACAACATTGTGAAGTGGAAGGAAAATGATAAATGGTTTTCCAAATGTTTACAAATAAATATGTGAAAAGTGTGGGGGGGGGGGGGGGGGGCATTTGTATGGCGAAGTATGAGAATGAGGTGAGATTCCAACAGATGAAGGAGAGTGCCTGTGCCAGTACCAGCCAGAAGGTGGATACCA
Source organism: Lithobates sylvaticus (assembly GCA_028564925.1). NCBI lineage: Eukaryota > Metazoa > Chordata > Amphibia > Anura > Ranidae > Lithobates > Lithobates sylvaticus. The sequence continues at coordinate 4,381,375 of CM053037.1, forward strand.
CAGCAACAGTATGGATGGGGGGGTAAGGAAGTGGCTTCCCATGGTGGCTCCAGTACTACCCCTGTCTCAGGATCTGTTGCACTTGAGTCAGTATCTGCCCCCCTCCCTCCCCAGAGCAGCGTGGGTCATCTCAGGAGGAGGTTGAGGAAAACGGCGGATTGCTGTGGGCCATAACAGAAATGGAATCTCCCTTGAGTGTCACCGACTCATCAGATGAAGATCTTGGTAAAGGAGTGCTTGCTGAAAATTTCTCTCAGTGTGTGAAGGACTTTCCTGAGATTGCTGCTACAAAGAAAGAAATGTCACCTGCGTACAGATCCTTGCAATCGGCAGGGAATGCAGGAGGAGATGGTGTGTATCCAGACAGAGAAGTTTCTGCTGGCTGCGAGCAGGAGTCCCACATGGACACTAGGACTGCAGAGCAGGAATGTCGCATGAAGATTGAAACTGCAGAGTAGGAGGGCCGTATGAATGCTGAAACAGCTGGTGTTTTTTCTAAACGGAAGAGTTTACTTGATGATGAGACTGCTGGTAACTGTGGTACTTCTGGGACTATGGTGAGCGGGACTGTTGTGCTGGAGGGGAGGAGGGAGGATCAGGTGGTAGGTAATTTACCAAACCAGATTTTAGAGGTTCCTACACAGCCAGTTAATGTGTCATCTGTCCCAGTTAGGAGTTATGCTAAGGCTGTGTCGGGACAATGTAATGCTACTGCTGGAAGGGAGCCAGTTGTGTGACTTTCACCTAACGCACCTTCCTCCATTAAGCCCAGGAATGTGGTACAGCTCAGGTGGAAATGAGGAGATATTCCACCTCTCAGGAGGGTGGTTGTGGATAGGATCCTAGCCATGGGCAGAGGATATTTATGCTCTTATCAGTCCGGCAGGTTCCTATGAATATGATTTGTCATTTGTGCGTCCATAGTCACTGGATCTGTTTTGGGAACGGTATGAACATGTACATAGGGACCAGCCGGACTGGAAGCGGCTTGTCCCCAAAGTTGTCTCACGACAGCCCTTGATAAAAAATGTGACTATCCTGACACGGAATGAGTCTATACCCCCCGAGGATTTATGGGTCTGGTTGAGGAGGTTTGGTGAAACTTTGTGCACCCTAAAAAAGATTGTTGATGATAGAGGAATCTGGACGGGTGGGTGGTCAGTGTCAATGAGGTTGAGTGTGTGTGAGAATGTGGTCAACCATTTGCCCTTCTCTGCCTTTATTGGTAGAGATAGGATTACCGTCTTCTACCCTGGTCAACCTAAGCTGTGCCATAAATGTGGAGCCAAGGGACATTTCTCCCCTTCCTGCCCAGAACAGAAGTGCTCTTTGTAGGGCATCTGGCGAAGGACTGTAGGATCATTAAATGTAACCTATGTGATAAGGTTGGTCACCCTTATAGCCGGTGCCCTGAGGCTTTGCACAATAAGCCAGAGCTAGTGGAGGAATTCTTCTATTTTGATAGAGAAGAGTCTGGGTTGGTGGAGGTTGTATCAGGGGATCCTAGTGTCTTTGTCCCATCAGAGTCTGTGTCGGTAAGGCCCTTTGTGGTGTCAGTGTCCCCCCAGTCTGTGGTTCCCGAGTCAAAAAGTGAGGTTGTCAAGTCTGTGTCTACACCTATTGTTTCTTCTAGTGTAGTGAAGGCAGTGGAGGGTGCTGGACCAGCGTGTATGGTTGTGCCAACCCCTCTTCCTCAGCATGGCAGAAGTGCGGCTGGAAGTCAGCAGACACAAGGGGGTGGGGGGGGATGGATGGATGGATGAAGGTGGTGGGGGGGGGGGGTGGAACTGGTGAGGGTGGAGGTGTCAAATACGTTTGAGGTGTATTCTGAAGTGGAGGGTGAGGGTTCATCTGCTGAGAAGTCTGTGAATCGCAGAGAATAACAAAACGTGTAGGGTCTTCGAGTAGGTGGGGGGGGGGGGGGGGTGAGCAATCTAAGAGGCGTGTATCTAAAGCATCCTGATGGTAGTTAAATCTCAAAATGTTTCTTAGCCTGGATTGTGTTTGAGTTGAGGTTCGCGGTTTGTGGTCTCTTTTTTGTTGTCATTAAAATATGTTTCTTTCTATGTAATCTTGTTTTTGTTTAGTTATTATTATAATATTATTGTTTAGTTTTTATTTTTATGTAAATTTGTTTTTATTAATAAGTTGTATGATTTTTTTAATAAACAAAATTTACACTCTAATGTCCCCCCCCCCCCATAGTCACACACTATTATTATTATTATAATACATTGTTATAGCTCTGACATATACCGTAGTGTTGTACAGAGATCACTGATCACATTTTCTATGTTTATTTTTCAGGGTTACAATTTCAGAATAATCGGAAACCCCCGAGCACACAATAGTCTCCCAGTATTGGTTAATATTATCAGTAACGCCTTTATGAGGATCTATAACTCCACGGAGCGGATCAGGGTGTGGAATGACCCCGTCGTACCTGTGAGTACCTCTCTGGAGGCTCCCCAACATTTATGTCTTTTCCTGAATGCTGAGTCTGGAACCCCAACATACCTAAAAATTGGTCCCCCCTAAAAACACAGAGCACCCCATAAATATACCGGGGGGGGGAATAACTGCTACAGCCAATCAGATACTTCTGTTTACTCTCTACCTAAACAGTGACCAGTCAGTTGTGTCTATGTGGCCTCAAATATGGCTCCGCACTCTCCCTAACTGCTTGCTGACCGCCGGCTGTCAATTGATGGCCAGGCGGCGCAGCTCTCGTGGCAGGAGGGCATCATATGACGCCCTCGCCTTTTCGGCCCACGAGGGGGGCGCGCACGTGCCCACCGTGTTACTGGGGACTCGGAGCGCGTGCCCGGCGGCCGCGATGTCCGCGGGGCACCCGCAATTGCCCGGTAACACCCGGTGCCCGGTGGATGGACTTGTGTCTTTTTTCGGCCTAGCTAACTATGTAACTATGTAACTATCTACATACACAGATCCACGGCCCTGCTGTATTAAACACACAGATCCACGGTCCTGTCAGAGGAGAGGAGACCGATGGTGTGTTCTCAATACAGAGAAACACCGATCGGTCTCCTCCCCTTGTCAACCCTCTCCCCCTACAGTTAGAATCACTCCCAGGGAACATATTAACCGCTTCAGCGCCCCCTAGTGGTTAACCCCTTTCCTGCCAGTCACATTCATACAGTAAGCAATGCTTTTTCATAGCACCGATCGCTGTATAAATGTGAATGGTCCCAAAAATGTGTCAAAAGTGTCCGATATGTCCGCCGCAATATCGCAGTCACAATAAAAATCGCAGATCGCCGCCATTACTAGTAAAAAAAATAATAATACTAAAAATGCAATAAATCTATCCCTTATATTGTAGGCACTATAACTTTTGCGCAAACCAATCAATATACGCTTATTGCTTTTTTTTTTACCAAAAATATGTCGAAAAATACATATCGGCCTAAACTGAGGAAAAAATTTGTTTAAAAAAAAAATAATTGGATATTTATTATAAAAAGTAAAAAATATTGTTTTTTTTTTTTAAAACGTGTTGCTCTTCTTTTGTTTATAGCGCAAAAAATAAAAAACGCAGAGGTGATCAAATACCACCAAAAGAAAGCTCTATTTGTGGAGACAAAATTATAACAATTTCGTTTGGGTATAGTGTTGTATGACCGCGCAATTGTCATTCAAAATGTGACAGTGCTGAAAGCTGAAAAATGGCCTGGGCAGGAAGGGGATGAAAATGCCCTGTATTGAGGTGGTTAAAGGGAACCACTTTCAGTCTACAATGCCATCAAGTTGAGATGTTCTTTCTTTCTCTCCCCAGGACAGCCCCTCTCTTGTAAAGTTTGAGTACTTTTATGTGGAACATTTCCTAATATTATTTGCCTCTGGACTTGCCCCCCACTTTGCAATGAGTAGTATGGAGGATGTAAAAGTAAGTATTCCCTCATCTGTCACCATTTAAAGTAGAAGCATTTGTAATCGCATGAATACATCGGACAATTAATGGTTAAAACCAAACTCTGGGCAATCGGCTAAATACTCAGATGAAATACATCTACACTATGATGTCATAACTGGGTCTCTGTGCTTCTCGGCTTTCTTGTATGGCTGTGGAGTTGTGGGTCCACTGTGCCAACTTCAGGTTAGGTGGAGATGAAGCTCATGTGTGAGCAGGTGACTCAGGCTAGACATGTGCAATTCGTTTCGTTTTTTTCATTTTTTCGTTTTTTTTTTTTTCGTTATTTTCGTTTGTTCGTTTTCGTACGAATGAACGAATCATTCGAATCGTACGAATACGAATAACGAATCGTAACGAATCGTCCGAATCGTACGAATCCGAATAACGAATCATTCGAATCCGAAAAACAACGAAAATCCGAAAAAAACAAATTAGAAACAACGAATGTACTAATGAAGAAAATCAGAAAAACGAAAACGAACGAAAAAATTTGTAACTTTTTTTTTTGTTGAATTGGTCATTTTCCGTGTCACTTACAATGGTGCTGCTAAACGTGCTTCAAATGGATTGAACAAAAAAATTAGTACATTCGTAACTTTTTTTTCGATTCGTAACTTTTTTTTCCGATTCGTAACATTTTTTTTTTTCGATTCGTAACTTTTTTTTTTTTTTTTTCGATTTGTAATTTTCCGTGTCTCTATTGAACCAAAAAATTCGTACATTCGTAACTTTTTTTTTTTCGATTCGTAACTTTTTTTTTTTTCGATTCGTAACTTTTTTTTTAGCATACACATTACATCAAATTATGAATTATGCTCCGATTACGAATCTACGAATGTTACGAATGTACGAATAAATACGAATGTGTCCGAAAATTAAACTAATGAAAAAACGAATCAATGAAAAAATAACTCTTACGAATGTACGAATCGTTACGAATACGAACAACGACGACTTACGAATGTACGAATCGTTACGAATTGACGGAAACGAAAAAAACGAAAACGAAAAGAAAAGAATTTTTTTCGGAAACTAAAAAAACTAATTTTTTGGTTGTGCACGTCTAACTCAGGCTCCTCGTGGGTGGGGGAGTCTAATGCCGCGTACACACGGTCGGAATTCTCGTCGGAAAAAGCTCTGATGGTTTTCCCATCGGAATTCCGACGGAATTTCGCTCAAACTGTCTTGCCTACACACGGTCACACCAAATTCCGACGGTCAATAACACCGCGGCATACAACACGTTTGACGGCACTATAAAAGGGAAGTTTAATGCTTCCGAGCATGCGTCAAACTGTTTCCGAGCATGCGTCGGAGTTTTGCGTGTCGGAATTGCATACACACGATCGGAAAATCCGATAGAAAGGTTTTCCGTCAGAAAAATTAAGAACAGGTTCTCAATTCAAAGTCCGTGGGAAATTCCGACAGAAAAAGACCGATGGGCGTACACACGGTCGGAAAATCCGATGAAAAGCTCCCATCGGACTGTTTACATTGGAAATTCCGACCGTGTGTACGCGGCATTAGCAGCAGCCAGTTTTCATCAGAGCTCCTGATGATGAAGATGGGTCTTGCTGCGTGTAGGTGCCCTTCAGGTTTAACCTGCTCTAATGTGCGCCATCATGGGCAGATGACCTCAGAAGTGTTCTGGTGGTGGTGTAGATACGATGCAGGGAAGAGGTTAGACCGCGGAGCACATCGGAGCATGGTACAGAAGCATAGTGGATTGAACCATGGATTGGACCAGGCGTCAGAGCCACCGATCTAACCTGAGAGGGTTGGAAGGGCATGGCGACCAAAGATGAACCAGACTACAGGCCAAGGGTCAAACTTTGAATCCAGAGAGCGAGACACAATGTCAATGCAAGGGAAGTCTGCCAGACTAACGAGGAAACAGGCAGGAAGTAGGTGCACTGGGGTCAAAGGGGATGCAAGGAACCAAACACACAGGGGTGACTAAAATCAATCCCATGAGCTTAGGAACTAGAGCTAGGACCTCTTGGAACAGATGTCTAGGGCTTGGGATAGCCTAGTGCTCAGGCAAAGATTACTCGTCAGAGTGTCAGGCCTGGGACCTAACCCTAACCTGCTGCTTATAATTCTACAGACCAACTGCAAAGCTGATCTGTTACTTGCAGTTCCACCTGACAGTAGTCTCACAGTTTTAGGTCTCACCTGATTTTACCTAGTTTTAGGTTGTGCTCAGTGTCAGGACCGGATCTGAACCTGCAACCTCTGTGGTGTCTGGCTGTGGCTCTTCTCGCTGAGCCACCTGAGATGCTGAACAGATCCCTGCCTGATCTCTTGTTTCTCATGAACCTTGAACTCTTTGCTCCTCCTATTAACTTCCTAATTTAAGCCATGCCTCTGCACTTCCTGTTTGCCAGATTATTGTTCTCTCTCCAGCCGATATCTCGCTCTTGCTACTCCTGCTGCCATCTGTATCTTTGCTAACACTCGTTACCTACCTTTAGCTTGTTCCTCGACTATGCTTCCACTCGATTCCAACCTGCAACCACTTGTTACTGACCTTTAGCTTGTTTACTGACTACGCTTCTGCTTGATCCCTACCTGCTATATCTGCTACTGGACCCTAGTATTCCCCAGAGCTCCTGATGGCGGAGATGGGTTTTGCTGCATGTTAGCACCAGGTTGCGGTCCTCAGGATATAACAGGTAGGGTTTAAGCAGAAGTGTAGTCAGTAAACAAGCCAAAGGTCAGTAATAAGTGGTTGCAGACTGGGATCAAGCGGAAGCATAATCGACGAACAAGCCAGGTTGGTAACAAGTGGTAATGGAAATAAGGAGAGCTGCAGGTACACAAAAGAGTGAGATATCTGCTTCAGAGAGCACAATAATCTGGCAAACAGGAAGTACTGGGACATGGCTTAAGTCAGGAAGTTTATGGGAGGAGCAAAGATTTCAAGGTTCACCAGAAACAAGAGACAAGGCAAGATTGTCCTCAGAGATCAGACAGAGGACTGTCCAGCATCTCAGGTGGCACAGTGAGAAGAGTCCAGAGAGAAGACACCATAGAGGTTGTAGGTTCAATTCCTGGTCCTGACACAGCTTAAATAGTGGTGCTAAATGATATACTGGGGAGAAACTACAGTAGGTAAAATCCCATGACACCTAAACGTGTCAGAACACTGCCAGGTCCAGACTACATGCTCGTAGAACTGCAACTTATGCTGCGTACACACGACCGGACTTTCCAGCAGACTAGGTCTGATGGACTTTCGGCACAGTTCCGACGACCTTTCCGAACAGACTTGGCCACACACGAACGGACTAAGTCCGTTCGGTTTGAACGTGATGATGTACGGCAGGACTAAAAAAGGAAGTTCAATAGCCAGTAGCCAATAGCTTCCCTAGCGTCGTATTTGGTCCGTTGGACCAGCATACAGACGAATGGTTTTCCCGATAGGAATTGAGTCCTTCGGACAGATTTGAAACATGTTCTATTTCGTCTGATTTTTTTATGCAAAACGATCGGATTAGCCCACACGCGATCGGATTGTCCGACGGACTGATTCCCTCGGACCTAGTCTGCCGGAAAGTCCGGTCGTGTGTAGGTGGCATAACAGATCAGCATTTCAGCTGGTCTGTAGAATTGTAAGCAGCAGATCGCCTTGGTCAATGGTCATTAAAGTGGGTGTAAGGCCCCTTTCACACGAGGCGGACTCCGCTTCCACAGAGTCCGCCTCTGTCCGCCGGCTCAGCGGGAGATCTCTCCATTGATCTCCGCTGAGCCGGCGGATGACAAGTCCCTCTCTGCTCACTGAGCGGGGAGGGGCTTGTGAGCGCCGCTGGTCTCTATGGAGAGATCGGATGAAAACGGACAGCGTTTTCACCAGATCTCACCCGATCCGCCAGCGACGGATCTGGACGTAGAGCCATCCGTCTGCTTTTGACGGATCGGACCGGGTCGGATGTCAGCGGACATGTCTCCGCTGACATCCGACGCTCCATAGACTAACATGGAGCGCCCGTTCAGATCCGCCGTCAAAACTGACAGGCGGATCTGAACGGTCCATATCCCTCCACAGTCCATGTGAAAGGGGCCTAAACCTGCCATCTGACAGTGCCACGTATAAGTGTCATCTGTCAACAGTGCCACATATTAGTGCCATCTGTCATCCCTCCAAACAGCAGCAGCAAAGAAAAATGTCCCCAGTGCCACATGTCCACAGTGCCACCTGTCCCCAGTGTCACCTGTCCCCAGTGCCACCTGTCCACAGTGCCACCTGTCCCCAGTGTCACCTGTCCACAGTGCCACCTGTCCCCAGTGTCACCTGTCCACAGTGTCACATGTCCCCCAGTGTCCACCAGTGCCACCTGTCCCCAGTGTCACCTGTCCACAGTGCACCTGTCCACAGTGCCACGTATAAGTGTCATCTGTCATCAGTGCCAGGTATTAGTGCCATCTGCCAGCAGTGCCACATATTAGTGCCATCTGTCATCAGTGTCACGTGTCATCAGTGCCACGTATTAGTGCCATCTGTCATCAGTGCCACATCAGTATCACGTTTCATTGTCCTGGTGCTCCAGGGCCTTCAAAAGTGTAATAGGTAGTCAAGAAGTTAGATGTGTAATTTATGCTCCTAGAACATGTGATGGCGCTCCCTGCATGTTGGGCCTCTCTATGTGGCCAGGCTGTGGAAAAGTCCTACATATGTGGTATCGTAATACTCAGGAGGAGTAGCAGAATGTGTTTTGGGGTGTCATTCGTGGTATACACATTTCATGTGAGAGAAATAACCTATTACAATGACAATTTTGTGAAAAAAAATCTTCATTTTGAAGAATTGTGGAAAAAAAAATTACAACATCAAAAAACTCACCATGCCTCTTACTAAGGCCCCTTTCACACTGGGGCGGTGAGCCGCGGTGACGGTAAAGCAGCGCTGCTTTACCGTCGTTTTCACCGCGGTTTTCGGCCGCTCGCGGTGCGGTTTTATATATATATATATATATAGGATATATATTTTTTTGTCATCCTGCTAGCACACCGCTCCAGTGTGAAAGCCCGCCGGCTTTCACACTGGAGTTATATATATATATAAATATATATATATGTATATATATATAAATATAAAAATAGAGCTTTCCCTCATCAGTGTCTGATTGATTTGAGCTGTATTTGTGTTGATTGGTCTTAGACAAAGTACTTTTCTGAAATCATTGCTGAAGTGCAAGTGACAAAGTACTTTTCCATTTGCATTGATTCAACTCCCGACATGACGCACATTGATCAGCTTACATTTATCATAAGGTATGTTTCACCAGAGGGCCTCGTAGAAGAGCGATTCTTAAAATTTCTTCCTATATCTAGCCACACAGGGAAGGCACTCTGTGATGCAGTGTTCACAGTTTTACAAGAGATGGACATAGATATCAGTAACTGCCGTGGACAGTGCTATGATAATGCTGCAAACATGTCAGGAGTGTACAACGGTCTGCAAGCTCACATCAAAGACATTAATCCACTAGTAGAGTGGGTGCCGTGCGCCGCGCACACTCTTAATCTGGCTGGAGTTAATAGTGTAAACTGCTGTACAGAGACCGCCGATTTTTTTAACTTCATTCAGACTTTGTTCAACTTCTTCTCGAAATCCACAGCTAGATGGAAGGTGGTAACTGCAGGTTTGCAGCCTAATGAAAACCACCGCATTGAGACACTAAAATCTCTCTCTGACACCAGGTGGGCTGCGCATGCACAGGCCACCAAGGCACTGTGCAGGAACTATGCCAATATTCAAGAGTCACTAATGAACATTGCAGAAGACAGCAAACAGAACCCGACAACACAAAATGATGCTTGGTCACTGCATAAAAAAATGAACAGGCTTGAGACTGCTTTTCTTTGCACTATGTGGAATTATGTTCTACAACGCTTTCATGGGACAAGTGTTGCACTTCAAGCTGTGGATCTGGACCTGTGCAATGCTGTTGATTTGGTGAGGTCACTGCGGGAATATATTGTGGGTTTGAGAGATGAATTTGATGTGTTTGAAGACCAAGCAAAAGCGATGTCTCCCACCGTTTCTGCAACTTACAAACAAGACACACAAAGACAAAGAAAACGCAAGACTCATGTGGATGAGTCTGCAACACCTGAGGTTCGCTTATCAGGAAGAGAACGGTTCTCATCTGGTGTGTTTCTAGTTGTAATGGATAGGCTGCTGGCTGAACTTGATCGCCGTTTTCAGTCCTATAATGACCTCAACAGCACTTTTGGTTTCCTGAACAACATACCTACCCTCTCTGCAGAACATCTTCGTAAAAAAGCAGCAGATCTACAGAAGAGATACCACACTGACCTGGAAAATGAATTTTGTGAAGAAATTATCCAGTTCAAAGAATTCATCTGCCATGATGAGCCATCATCTGCTAGGGAACTTCTTTTGTGCATTAAAAAAAGAAAACTACAGACCATCTTCCCAAACGTGGATGTCGCTCTCAGACTTTACCTGACATTACCAGTCACAAATGCAAGTGGGGAGCGCAGTTTCTCCAAACTGAAACTAGTAAAAAATAGACTAAGATCCACAATTGTACAGCAGAAATTAAATCATCTCACTCTGATGTCAATTGAGAGTGACCTTCTCCGTAAACTGGATTTTACTGATTTGATCAAAGACTTTGCTGCAAAGAAATCCAGAAGATGCCACTTCTAAATAGTAATGTTAATATCTTGAAAATTAGATGACATGCATGAAGTCATAACCTGATCACCTTTCTCTTTCTTTCTCACCCTTGCCTTTTGTTGTTTTAAATGATCCGCCTCTGGATTCTGTTGTTGATGTAATGCTTATTATTATTTTATTTTATTGACTGTACATTTCTAATTTGTGTGCATAGTTAAGATTTTTCAGTACAACGCTCACTTACGTACTACACACACACACACAATTTATCTTGCACTTTGTTCAATGTGTTATTTTGCTATATTCTTGCAATTGATTTGTTATGATTGCAATCTTACAAGGTAGTTGTTTGTTTTTCAATATGTTTTCCAGGTAAATAAGTGTTTTATGTTCTCATTTGTGCATTGCAATAAACACATGATCACTTTGAACTTTTTTAATCATTATTTATATATTGGAAAAAAGCTTTTCAAGCTTCAGTGGTCATATAAATAGATTATTACATTTTTTTTAGCATTTTTTTTTTTTAGCATTTAACACTGTCTACGGTACCATCCCTCATATATATATATGTATATATATATAAATATAAAAATAGAGCTTTCCCTCATCAGTGTCTTAGACACAAAATTCATTATATTGCTCGAATTTTTTTGTACATTTGTTGGCCATCAGCCCTTGTCATGTCCTCCTCTTTCTCTTTTCCAGAATAAAGTTCGCTCCCAGATGCGCCTGTCTGGCCTCTTCCCCTCCGCGTACTGGTGTGGACAAGCCCTGGTGGACGTCGCCCTCTACTGGCTGCTGCTCTTCATTATATTTAGCATCATCTTTGTGTGCTTTACAGTGCTTCCTCCAGTCTGGGAGCTGGGGATGCTTGTGAGTTTCCATAGCCATGTAACTGTTTAATCAGGGTTCCAAAACAGTAAGTTATTAAAGGAAAGAACCATACCATTCATCATTGATATTTCACTTAGTCTGGCTTCTTCTGTGTCCATTGAGAACTTTGACCCTTCCATTGCCCCGTTGTTTCCAAGTTGTGCTCCAACCCAGCATGGCGCTCTGGGTCCTCCCACTCACCTTGGGGTGTTCTTGCTCGCCATGTGATGCGCCCACTCACTGTGGGATGTATCTGCTCACTTTGGGGTGTGCCCACTCCCCATGAGTGTTCTTGCTCACCATGGGATGTTTCTGCTTACCTTGGGTCAGGGGCGGACTGACAACTCATGGGGCCCCTGGGCAATAGGAGATTATGGGGCCCCCAGGCAATCGGAGATTATGGGGCCACACAGTATACATACACATAGTATACAATCACACAGTATACACATACATGTACACATAGTATACACAGACATGTTTCTATTGGCTGAGAAGGTACTGGAGATGTGGGGCAGCTATAATCTCGGGATTTTTAGACCAAAAGGATGTCGGTAAGGGACATTTCATAGACAGATGTAAAAAAACACAGATTTTTACATACTGTCCCTGGTTTTACTGAGGCTGGCAACCCTGATGGGGCCCCCTCGTGGGCCGGGGACCTCGGGCAGTGCCTGAGTGGCCGAATGGTCAGACCGCCCCTGCCTTGGGTTGTCCATACTCACTTTGGGATGTACCTGTCTATCGCAAGGTGTTCCTAACCTTTTTAAGAAGAGCCCGCTCACTATGGGTGTTCCCACTCCCTCTGGGGGGGGGGGGGGAGTTTTCATTCACCTAGGGATGTGAAACCACTCACTTTGCCATGTTCCTGCTCACCTTGGGATGTGCTCACTCACTTTAGGATGTACCTTCAATTCTTGGAGAGTTCCTGCTAACTTTTGTGCCTGCTCAGCATGGGTGTTCCCACTCACCTTGTAGTGTTTTCATCCACTTACTGTATACCCACGTATCTTTAAAAAGTGTCTTGTTTTCCTTTTAATGTGCCCATCCACCACTGGATTTGCCTGTGGACCTTGTAGTATGTTTGCGTACGTTGGCATGTTCCCAAGATATATGGGAGATATCTGTTCACTTTAAGAGGTGGGGAAACTAGTAAAAAATAGGCAGAGTTTTCTTGCTGATCTTGGGATGTTCCTACATAGCTTGGGATTTGCCAGCTCAGCGTGAGTGTTCCTACTCACCTTGAGAGGTGCCTGCTCACCTGTTTTTTCCTGTTTATTTTGGGGTGCTTCAGTTCACCTTGAGAGGTGCCTGCTCACCTGGGGTTTCCTGTTTATCTTGGGGTGTTTCCATTCACCTTGGAAGGTGCCTGCTCACCTGGGGTTCTTCTGGTTATCTTGGGGAGTTTCCGCTCACCTTGAGAGGTGCCCGCTCACCTTTGGTTATCCTATTTATCTTAGGGTGTTCCCGGTCACCTTGAGAGGTGCCCGCTCACCTCGGGTTCTTCTGGTTATCTTGGGTAGTTTCTGCTCACCTTGAGAGGTGCCTGCTCACCTGGGGTTATCCTGTTTATCTTAGGGTATTTCCACTCACCTTGAGAGGTGCCTGCTCACCTGGTGTTCTTCTGGTTTTCTTGGGATGTTCCTGCTTACCTTGAGAGGTGCCTGCTCAACTGGGATTATCCTGTTTATCTTGTGTTGTATTCGCTCACCTTGAAAGGAGCTCGTTCACCTGGGGTTCTTCTGGTTATCTTGGGATGTTCCTGCTCACCTTGAGAGGTGCCTGCTCACCTGGGATTCTTCTGTTTATCTTGGGATATCCCCAGTCACCTTGAGAGGTACCTGCTCACTTGGGGTTATCCTGTTTATCTTAGGGTGTTTCCACTCACCTTGAGAGGTGCCTGCTCACCTGGGATTCTTCTGTTTATCTTGGGATATCCCCAGTCACCTTGAGAGGTACCTGCTCACCTGGGGTTATCCTTGTTATCTTGGGGTGTTTCTGCTCATCTTGGGATTTGCCCGATCACGTTGGGGTGTCCGCCATTTGTATTCTATTTAACTGCTTTGTGTTAAGTTGTGTTTCTTTTTTTTTTTTTTGCAGGTTGGGCAAATTTTGGGTTATGGGATGGCTGTGGTCCTCTACGTTTATCTAATTGCATTACTTCTTGGGAAGAGAAAAATTCACAACGACCGATGGTCTTTCTTCTTCATTTTGGTAAGTATATAAGATGTCAGGTGCCCAGATTAAGGAGGTTTTCTTGAAGGAGATTCATGGGACATATTAGTTCTTCAGCAGATATGGCTTAGATGTCAGACTCCCATCAGAAGAAGTCTGGTCTTCACCATTCACACTCTTCTAATGCCCTGTACACACGACTGGACTTTTCAATTGACTGAATTCCGTCTGAATTTTTGATGGACTTTCGACGGACTTCCGTCAAATCGGACTTGTCTACACACAATCACACCAAAGTACAGACGAACAGATTTTTCGACCGGGCTCGAGTCCATCGGAAAGATTTGAAACATGTTCTAAATCTAAAGTCCGTCTGATTTTTCGACATCAAAGGTCGGATGAAGCCCCCACACGGTCGATTTGTCCGACGGATTCGGTCCTTTGCTGTCTGGCCATGTGTACACGGCATAAAGGCCTATACACACGATCAGACTTTTTGACAACAAACATGCAAATTAGCTGTTTTGAGGCAACTTCCAACCGTGTGTACGCTCCATCGAACAAACTTTTTTGTTTTTCATCGGACTTATGTTGGCTGTGCGAACGGACAAATTTTCCGGCAACAAAAGTCCGATGGAGCAAAGTCCGATCGTGTGTACAGAAAACCATAGGACTATTGTACAAAGTACAAACACGCATGCTCAGAACCAATGCAAAAGATCAGACAACAATACAGAAGTTGACCAAAAGTGGCGGTAAAGAGCAGAAAAAACACGGGATTTGGTGAAAGTTGGCTGAAAAAGTCCTGCCGTGTGTATGCAATACAAGTTCACGGCCAACGCCCTTTGGACAAAAATCCAAGGGAAAGTTTGTACAAAGTCTGATCGTGTGTATGGGGCTTAAGGGTTACTTGGCATGGTCACCATATTATCAAAGTGCTCTTGTCCATCTGTCCTCGGAATAAGTCTGATAGTTTATCCTCATCTCTCTTTCCGGCAGTCTAACCTCATCCCTCCAGTGTTTTCAGCTGTGCTCCTAAACTATGAGGACACCCCTTCCATACTCAGGGGAATCTATTTCACCTTCTTGTTCCTGGTGCCACCCACCAACTTCATTGGCTTTTCTATGCATATGGTAAGTATTAATGTGTACGTTTCATTTCTTAGTACAGAAAGTAGTCCAGATACAAGAGTATGATGAGAAATCACTGTATAGTACATGAAGTAGAAAAGATGTAGCTGGATAGCCGCACCCAGGGGAGGGCTGGGCTGGGGGGCAGAGTGGCAATTGCCCCCCAGGCCGCCCTAACTTACGTTGGAAATGGCTGGCGCCCGCTGCTATTTTTGCAGCTGCGGCAGTCGGCCACTGTTGCATTCCAGGAGTTGTAGTCCACACTCAAGCTCCCAAGCAGCGCAGAGGAAACTACCACCCTCAGAGACCAGGGTGCCCGTGACTGGCTCGGGCTGTGGGGCTGGGTGCTGGCTTGCGCTGGCCGTGGCGCGCAACCTGAGCTGCCAAGTAAGAGACCCTGACACCTCCAGCTGACCCCCATACCCCATCCCCCCATACACCCCATTTACCCTGCCCCAGTGATCAGGCTGCATTGGATGGGCACTGGTGAGACTGCATTTATGGACACTGGTGAGGTTGCATTGATGGGCACTGATGAGTCGGCATTGATGGGCACTGATCAGGCTGCATTGAGGGGCACTGATGAGTCGGCATTGATGGGCACTGATGAGTCGGCATTGATGGGCACTGATCAGGCTGCATTGAGGGGCACTGGTGAGGCTGCATTGAAAAAACAGCTGGGCATGGATGGTGAGCTGATTCGGTAATTCAATGGGCCACTTGACTGGACTTCCCCCCCAGGCCTAAGGCTGCCAGCCCTCCCCTGGCCGCACCCCAAATTATTCAACTTTATTTCAAAAAATGTAATAAAATCATAGCATCTAGGCTTGTGTACAGACTAACTGCACAGCTGCTGACATGTTTCACACCGAACACGGTGCTTAGTCATAGCTCACTGTATAGTACATGACAGGAGGAGATTTGTGCAGACATAATGAACTGATAAAAGTCAAAATTCTTTTATAGATCTTCTATTATTTGCGTAAGAATAAGCACGCCGAACAAGCAGTGTACATCCATCTGCTCATTGTAAGGTTCTATAATCTTCTATAATTGTCCCATTGCTCAAAATTTGAGTTTTCTCCAAAAAACTTGATTTTTCTCTGCCTCCCTTTCAGCCGTACCTTCAAATTGTCACAATTTGGGGCCTCCTGTGGTTCTTAGAATGGAAGTTCGGAACGAGGAGCTTAACACAAGATCCGGTGTTCAGGTGGGTCAGTAAAACATGAAAATATATACGGTAAAAGAGGAACTACAGCCAATATGGGGTTTGACACTTTCATCTCTACAATTAGATTTACCAGTAAAGAACATCCCTTTACCCAGAATCCCGAGCAGCTGGAGGACGCTGATGAGGAGGTCCTGGCAGAGAGAGAAAGGGTTAACACCCTAAAAACGACAGATCAAGAGGAAGAGGTAATGTTGGATGTCTGGATAAACATGTTTTATATTAAAATTAGACATGTGCAATTCGTTTAGTTAAGATTTGTTTTCCGTTCAAATTCGTTCATTCGTTATCGTACGAGTGAACGAATGATTTAGTAAAAATTTTAATGAATTATCGAATCGAATGAATATGAAAAACAACGAAAATACGAAATAATTAAATTAGAAACAACGAAACTACGAAAGAATGAAAATCCGAAAAACGAAAACAGGAACAACGAAAATCAAAATGAACGAAAAAATTCGTACATTCGTAACTTTTTTTTTTGTTGTTGATTCGTAATTTTCCGTGTCTCTTACAATGGCGCCGCTTAACGTGCTTCGAATGGATTGAACGAAAAAATTCGTACATTCGTAACTTTTTTTTTTTTTGTTGATTCGTAATTTTCCGTGTCTCTTACAATGTAATAATAGCATACACATTACATAACATTATGAATTATGCTCCGATTACGAATCTACGAAAACAATGTTAGGAAAGTACGAATAAATCAATCTTATGAAAGTACGAATGTAACTAAATCTACGAAATTTACAAAATGCGTCCGAATACAAAATATACCGAAAATACGAAAATACGAATTTCGAATAAACGAAAATTAGACTAACGGAAAAACGAATCAACGAAAAAATAACTCTACGAAAATACGAACACCGACGACTTACAAATCGTTACGAATACGAACATCGACGACTTACGAATTTACGAATCGTTACGAATACGAACATCGACGACTTACGAATTTACGAAACAACGGAAACTAACAGAAACTAAACTAAACGAAACAAATTTTTCTATTGTGCACATGTCTAATTAAAATTCAAATTAAGTCCTGCACACCATCTGAATGTGCGCATTTGGCTTTCAGTAGGAGTGACTACAGACGTTCTTTTTTCTTGATCAGATAAAACAAAGTTTCCTTCACAGTTTGTGAAGTGTTAAATTTTTTTATGCAAGAACATAAACTACAGACACGATTTGGGTGGGACCACACGGAGAAATAATTGTGGCCTTTTAGAAAAGATAGTCTCACTACTCCACTTAATACCGCGGGCAGAGACAAGAACTGAAGAATGTGAAAAAATATAGATTTTTCTTAAGTTGTGCTTTTCCTCTTTAAGAGGCCGGCCATCCTCGTAGACGCTTTGCGCAAAGAGTTTAAGGAGCGGTCAGGTATCTGCAGATGTTTTGGGAAGAAAAAGAAGAGGACGGCCATCAGGAACACTTCATTCTCTGTCAAGAAAGGTAAACTTCTCCTAGAGTCTGACCCCGGACATGGAAAGAAAATGTTTATTGCTTCAGTTGTTTGCAGCTCTTCCCTTCTTTATTTAGCGCTAAAAATAAGGAAAAGACATACCGTATTTATCGGCGTATAACACGCACTTTTTCCCCCTTAAAATCGTGGGAAAGTCGTGGGTGCGTGTTATACGCTGATACCCCCAAAAAAAAATGCCAAAAATCGGTTGCGGCGCCGAAAAATGGCGACCGCGGCCGAAAGAAGGCCGAACCGCGGCCGAAAAAGGCCGGAAAAAGCCGAAGCGCGGCCGAAAAAGACCGAAGCCGGCTGTTCAGCTCCGCTCGTAGTCCCGCCTCCCTGCGCTCACTCCCGAAACAGCAGGGAGGCGGGACTCCGAGCGGAGCCGAACAGTCGGCTCGGTCTTTTTCGGCGGCACTTCAGCCTTTTTCGGCCGCACTTCAGTCTTTTTCGGCCGCGCATGCGCGGTTTGTCTCGCGGCGGGAAATTTAAATGCTGGCAAACTGCAAATGACACTAGCAAGCTGCAAATGACACTAGCAAGCTGCAAATGACACTAGCAAGCTACATATGACGCTGGGCAAGCTACAAATGATGCTGGGCAAGCTACAAATGACGCTGGGAAAGCTACAAATGACGCTGGGCAAGCTACAAATGACGCCGGGCAAGCTGCAAATGACGCTGGGCAAGCTGCAAATGACGCTGGGCAAGCTGCAAATGACGCTGGGCAAGCTGCAAATGACGCTGGGCAAGCTGCAAATGACGCTGGGCAGCTGCAAATGACGCTGGGCAAGCTGCAAATGACGCTTAAATGTAAGTTTTTTTTTTTTTTCCCTAAACTTCTCTCCTAAAAACTTTTTTTCCTTTAAAATTCCCTCCTAAACTTGGGGTGCGTGTTATACGCCGGTGCGTGTTATACGCCGATAAATACGGTAGTTCCTCTTACATTGTTTCTAGTAGAATGAAGCAAAGGATCTGATTGGCTGCTAGGAGGAAATGCAGACAGTTCTCTCTTGAGATACTTTTGTAAAAAGAGGTTTGGTGAATTTTGCAACAGTTTTTGTTCAAATCTTTTTCTTCCAAAGGTGAAGTCCTGGGGCTTCTGGGCCCCAACGGAGCCGGCAAGACTACATCTGTGCTGATACTGGCGGGAGAGTTGAAGCCAACGGCTGGACAGGTGAGGATTGAAAATTGTCAGGCAATGGAGGGCTTCAGAGCTTGTGTACTGGGGTTCTGGAGGAACTTCTAATGCCCCGTACACACGCTCGGAAATTCTGACCACAAAATCCGTCTGATTTTTTTTCCGACGGATTTTGTCCGACACTGGTGTTGCATACACACGGTCGGACAAAGTTGTCGGAAAATCCGATCATCCTGAACGTGGTGACGTTCGTTGCGTACGACGGGACTATGTAGAGGCTAGTAGCCAATAGCTTTGGTCTCGTAATTTGATCTGAGCATGCGTGGCACTTTGTCCTTCGGAATTCTCTACACACAATCAGAAAAAGTCCGATCGGACTTTGTTGTCGGAAAATTTGAGAGCAGGATCTCAAATTTTTTCCCGGCGGAAATTCCAACGGAAAAAGTCAGATGGAGCCCACACATGGCCGGATTTTTCGACAGCATGGTCCTATCTGACATTTTACGTCGGAATTTCCGACGGTGTGTACGGGGCATAAGACTGGTTGCTGTTTTAGGGTGGACCACGACAGTAACTAATTGACCCCACGAAAAAAATAGATAACCCTAAAGACCTGGGCAGGTGGAGAAGAGAGATTTTTCCTCACCAGTTAACTTGTCATTCTCATAATGGACGTGTTTGACGTGTTGTATCTCACCTTACCTGGCTACAGGTGGTTCTGGGTAATGCAAAAGACCCTCACAGGACTGATTACTCTGCAACACTGGGCTACTGCTCGCAACACAATCCCTTGTGGCCCAACCTCACCGTGAAGGAACATCTGGAGATCTATGGCGCCATCAAGGGCATGAAGAAAGAAGACACAAACTGCGCTATCAAACGGTAAATTGAGTCATGCGTCAAATCTTCATCATGATCAGCAGTTGCCTGACTCCACTTCCTCCACTATCTACCATATATTTTGTCATTAACAGTTCCCCTTACTAATCTGATGTAACTCCGGCCTTATCTCGTCTACATGGTGGCATAAAATAAATCATTTTAAACTTTCTTTCATCACTGTTGCTCATTTTTGTCAAAGAACAGTTCTGTCCCACTCTTTCTTCAGATGGCTCACAATGTTGTACTCTTGTTCATTGTAGATTTTGCTTTCAATACACACATCTTCATAAATAGCTTGTTTCTATATGGCGTAACTAGATTGCTATTGTCTTTGTAGGGTGGCTGAAGCTCTGGAGATGAAGGATCATCTGCAAAAACCCACCAATAGGCTGTCAGCCGGGGTCTCCAGAAAGGTGGGTCATTGTCTTGCATGGTGTTGACTGAAAGGAATGGCACTCTAGTAGAACACTGGTTCAGGCTTGGTGCGGTATGGTTTGGCATTGTTGCCATACCATGGTCTGAATGTTGAAGGCAAGCATGGACATCAGACCTTCAGAGCATGGACCTGTGGGTGCACTTTGCCTCGTGTCTTTGTCCTAACGCTTTTGTGGAATAGAGGGGATAAAGATGTCACAAGTAAAGGGCAGGCAGAGAAGAGAGTTGGATGGTGTGAGGTTGGGTGGCACCAATGTTTGTAATAAAAAATACAAGACTGAAGCCCCCAAACACTGTCTAGTGTGTCTTTCAGTTTTTTATCTCAGTGTCTGATGATAGACATACTGCTCTGCACATGATGCCACTGAGGTCCACCACAAGGAACTGGTAAAGTCAATGCTGTCAGTACGGAGCTGCTGGTGTGAAATAGAGTGGTCAGGAGAAGTTGTGAAGCTGCAGAAACAATGTATCTGGCACTTCTTTTGTTAACATATACTGTACATTATGCCTGGGCAGGCCCGGATTTACTCCCTTTGCCGCCCCAAGGCCGGGTCCTTCAATGCCGCCCCCCCCCCCCCCATCAGTGTCCCCTGCCCCTGAAGACCCACATTAGACTGCCTTACCGAGAGCCACTTTGAGCCAGGAAATGTGGGAGCCGGAGTTTGGGGGCGGAGCAAAGCTGCTCTACTGTAGTGCTATTTTCCTTCTTTCCTTCCCTTGTGTGGGGGGCTTAGAGCGTAGGCAAAGTAGAGGCAGGTGCTGCATTGCTGTGCCCAGTGTGTCAGCAGGACACAGGAATCAAGACACATCCGAACTTGTGCACTCACTCATAGGGCCGCTGTTAGGAATCATAGGGCCCTCGCCCCCTAAGGGGGGCGAAGTGGTGGGGGAGGGAGGTGAGAAAGGGTGAGAGGAGAAGGTAAGGGGGTGAGGAGGCAGAAAAGAGAGGGGGGTGAAAAAGACAGAGGGGGAGGGGATTGGGGTTGTGAGGGGGAGTGGGGTGAGAGAGAGAGGAGGGGTGGGAGAGAGAAGGGGGCTGAGAGGGAAGACGGGTGAGAGAAAAAGGTGGTAAGAGAGGGGGTGGCCTGACAGAGGGGGGGGGTGAGTAGCTGACAGAGGGGGGTGAGTAGCTGACAGAGGAGGGAGTAGCTGACAGAGGAGGGAGTAGCTGACAGAGGAGGGAGTAGCTGACATAGGGGGGGAGTAGCTGACATAAAGGGGGAGTAGCTGACAGGGGGGGTAGCTGACGGGGGGAGGAGGATTTGCTGAAGGGGGGGGGGGTATCTGACAGAGGGAGGGTAACTGACAGAGGGGGTGGTAACTGACAGAGGGGGTAGCTGACAGAGGGGGTAACTGACAAAGGGAGGGTAACTGTAACTGACAGAGGGAGGCTAACTGACAGAGGGAGGATAACTGACAGAGGGAGGATAACTGACAGAGGGGGGGTAGCTGACAGAGGGGGGGGGGGGGGGTAACTGACAAAGGGAGGGTAACTGTAACTGACAGAGGGAGGCTAACTGACAGAGGGAGGCTAACTGACAGATGGGGGGGTAACTGTAACTGACAGGGGGGTAGCTGACAGGGGAAGGGAACTGACAGAGGGGGGGTGGCTTACAGAGGGGGAGTGGCTTACAGAGGGGGTGAGAGGGCAGATGAGAAAGATACCTCAGTGAGGGCTCCGGAAGACACAGCAGGGCACACACCAGGCAAGGAGGCGGGACTCCGGGCGGCCGCGATCACCCACAGTCCAGCCCCGCCTCCACATGTGACCAATCACAGACTCGTGTCCGCCGCCCGCACGTGACCTATTCAGCCAATCACAGGCTGAATAGGTACGCCTGCTGTACATCGCCGAACTCTGCTCGAAGCGCACACACAGGCAGTAATATATAAGTAATAATCTGGATGCTGTACTGCTGCTATACGTGTCCAAAACCAGACAGGTGGCAACCCTAGCAGCGCCGCTCCTGCACCAATGCCGCCCCGAGGCCTGGCCTCGGTGGCCTTGTGGGAAATCCGGCCCTGTGCCTGGGTAGTATTGGCACACTTACGTTTGCACTTTTTGACCTTCTCTGTTCTTCTTTAGGTGTGTTTCGCCCTCAGCATGTTGGGTAATCCCACCATCGTTCTCCTGGACGAACCTTCAACAGGCCTGGATCCAAAAGGACAACAAAGGCTTTGGTGAGTCTGGTCTCAGGCTGGTGGAAGGAGGAGTCAATACCTTGATAAGGTAAAATTTAGTCCCCAGATTCCGGCACCCTTTGCACCACACGGGGTAAAGCCAGACCTTATCCATGTGGAGGAATTTAAATGGCAATGCTGTTTGTGAAGTAACCCAGCAGGGAGTGGGTCATCCTCCAGCTTTGCTTCGGTTATGTTAGAGTTAGGTGCCCAGTGGCAGACGAAGCCAAAGTCTATTACCCTACAGACGTCTACTTTGTGGTCATTATGGCCACATGGAACTCTGAATTTGTGGACCAGTTCACCCTTTGACATTGTGTTTCTTGTCCACTGAAGGAGAGCCATCCGAGCGGCCTTTAAGAACAAGGAGAGAGGCGCCATCCTGACCACACACTACATGGAGGAGGCGGAGGCTGTGTGTGACCGCGTGGCAATCATGGTGTCTGGGAACCTTAGGTGAGAGAACAAACATCAGGACCGAGTCAGGTGATTCACCAGTATTGCACATTATATGTACATATAGAAAGTGTTTTCCAAGGAGGGTCAAGAAAGAGAAGACCTCCCATGGAAAAAAAGACGGCTACTATGGCTGTAGTGGGCAGTTATGGGAGGGTAATAATAAAATTGAACTGGCTATCAAAACTACATGTAGCGGCCAACACCCTCGATAAGGCGGCCTTGGTCAGGGGTTCCCATGGTTAGTACCCAACAACTTCAGATGCTGACACCATAAAATTCCTTTTAAAAGGTTTTTATTTGCAGGGGTAACATCCAACAAACACAGTCTCGTATGGGAACAGAGGGCAAGGGTGAAGAACCTCGGGCACCTTGAACTGCTGACAATTTAAATGTCTCTACAAAAACCCAGAGAGTAGCCACTCGCAGCTGGGTACTTCAATGCCGAACAAAATCTCTAGCCAGAAATTATGGCAGTCAACACTTTGATCCGGAAACTTGTAAAGTCTCTGACACAGCATAAACTTTCAACCGAAAGTGAATAGGAACCTTTCCCCAGTACCTGGAACGTTCTCTGTCTCCTTGGCAGTACTGCGAAATAGACATGTGCAATTCGTTTTTTTTTTTTTTCGTTTTTTCTCGTTATTTTCGTTCGTTCGTTTTCGTACGAATGAACGAATCGTTCGAATCGTACGAATATGAATAACGAATCGTAACGAATCGTAACGAATCGTTCGAATCGTACGAATCCGAATAACGAATCATTCGAATCCAAAAAAAAATCCGAAAAAAACGAATTAGAAACAACGAATGTACTAATGAAGAAAATCCGAAAAACGAAAACGAACGAAAACGAACGAAAAAATTCGTAACTTTTTTTTTGTTGAATTGGTCATTTTCCGTGTCCCTTACAGTGGTGCTGCTAAACGTGCTTCAAATGGATTGAACAAAAAAAATGAGTACATTCGTAACTTTTTTTTCGATTCGTAACTTTTTTTTCCGATTCGTAACTTTTTTTTTTCGATTCGTAACTTTTATTTATTTTTTTTTTCGATTTGTAATTTTCTGTGTCTCTATTGAACAAAAGAATTAGTACTTTCGTAACTTTTTTTTTCGATTCGTAACTTTTTTTTTTCCGATTCGTAACCTTTTTTTTTTTTTTTCGATTCGCAACTTAAATATTTTTTTTTTTCGATTTGTAATTTTCCGTGTCTCTATTGAACCAAAAAATTCGTACATTCGTAACTTTTTTTTTTCGATTCGTAACTTTTTTTTCCGATTCGTAACTTTATTTATTTATTTTTTCGATTTGTAATTTTCCGTGTCTCTATTGAACAAAAAAATGTGTAACTTTTTTTTCGATTCGTAACTTTTTTTTTTTCGATTCGTAACTTTTTTTTTTCGATTTGTAAATTATTAAAATGTAATAATAGCATACACATTACATCAAATTATGAATTATGCTCCGATTACGAATGTACGAATAAATACGAATGTACGAATAAATACGAATGTGTCCGAAAATTTAACTAACGAAAAAACGAATTAACGAAAAAAAATAACTCTTACGAATGTACGAATCGTTACGAATACGAACGACGACGACTTACGAATGTACGAATCGTTACGAATCGACGGAAACGAAAAAAACGAAACAAAAAAAACGATTTTTTTTCGGAAACGAAAAAAACGAAACGAAAAAAAAAAGAATTTTTTGGTTGTGCACATGTCTACTGCGAAACTGTGGATTCGTTAGTGTCCATAACAACCCAGCAACCAGGCACTTCTTGGGATGCCAGCTTGTTGACCCTCCTCCGAAGAGTCCTCCCCCGGTCGCTTACACGAGCTGCGAGATTGAGAGCGCACCCGGACGCCTCGAATCCTCCCTCAGTTACTGTGCCTCGGACCAGCCGGTTCAGAGACTCGGGAACAGACGGATCCCTGACCCAGACCAAGTAGGTCTGTGGGGCTAGTCAAACTGACCCTGTTGCGGGACTGTAAACGCTCCCGGGACCCCTCGCTGGGCCACCCCAGTCCAGACTCAGGAACAGGCAGCTACGGCCGAACACGTGACTCCAGCACCTTAAGTACCCTTCCCAGACTCCTCAGCGGGGCCAGACTCACCCACTGATTGGCTCCGGGGAAGACCGACACTCAAAACGTCCAACCAGGCCTGGTTCTAGGCCTGTCATGTGTACCTCAATGTACCCATGACCAGGCAGAACCCTAGTACAGCCCAGCCAAACTGATGCCAAAGTGAACCTGCACAATTAACCCTCAGGACCCCATTACTGTTCTGAGGGAAAAAACAAAATTTTCACATATAGCGGACACCTTGTAAAGGTGTCCCCGCTACATACAATTATTAAAAATTCACTCAGCAAATGAGAGCTATATTACCCTGGTCTTGCTGAATAGCAAAAAGTAGCATACCAAACATGCATCAAAGCATGTGGTATACCAGAAAAACAAACACATTGACAGAAAATGATGCATTGAAACCCTGCGGATAAACCGCCAATTAGATAATATAAATAATAAATGTACTGAATACAAAGGGAAGCAATGCATATGTTTCCCCCCAGGGATGTGGAGAATCTAAGAAACCAAACTTCCATATATTATAATATATTATTCCATATATTAAAGTGCCTATCTGACTGACTGACTGATGACCAAGTATTGCACATGGTCTCTAAATTTAACTAGCAATTAAATCTTCTTTTGTTTTCCTGATAATAATAAGAAACGAGTAGCCCTCGGCGTCCAAAGGAATACAAGCTTTATGGTAGATTAGGAGGCGTTTTATTGAGAGTAGCGGCGAGAACATCAAGCCAACGCGCTTCCTCTGCAACGTCAGCTGCCACTCTGTCAGTCTTTTTGTCTGAAATCTCACAAATATATAAGCGGCGTGGGAATCATTCCCAGTTAATAGCATGCAGCAACAGCCCTGAAAAAGAGAGCCTTCTCTCCCAAAACACGTCGGCTTGATATACTTGTTGCTACTCTCTCTTATTCCGCTGTCTGTAAGAGGGGGGGGGGGGGCATTCTTTCCACTGATCCAAGATTATTTAATTTTAGCAGGGGGTTCCCCGAGATCTGAAAATTTTATTTAAGGGGTTCCTCTGGAGTAAAAATGTTGAGAAAGGCATAAGCATAAGGTTACAGTGGAACAAGATAACACTTCACAGCATTCCTCCTCCAGGTGTATCGGATCCATCCAGCATCTGAAGAGCAAATTCGGTAAAGGTTACCTCCTGGAGATCAAAGTGAAGGACACCCAGCAGGTCGATGTGATCCACCAGGAGGTCCTCCGCCTCTTCCCGCAAGCCGCCAAGAAAGATGTGACCAGGTAATGCGGCTAATCTGGGCCAATTATTATTAACACCTTACCTTCAACTTCACAATCTTACTCTGAAAAAAAAAAATGTACATAGATCCTTCTAAATTTACAAAATAATACTAAAGGTAAATCCAAACATCACCAGATTTCCAGTATTACCACTAAGAACTATACATCCCTGGAGCCAAGTTACTGGGTTTCTTCCCATACTCACTAAGAACGGATCTTGGCATCCCCAGCTATTTGGAACCATATCAATAGTAGACCCCGAGCCTTAAAGTGGATTAAACCCAATGTCATCCTTTCTAAACTCCTGCCATAGAGGTCATCTATAAGGATATTTACACGCCTCCTGCATGTATCTTTACCGGTCAAATGTCTCCCCTCTGTCTGTTATGAGACCCGAAAAACTGAAGATTCTGTGGGTGGTTCTGTTGTCTGGAGCTCGTGGGTGGACTCATGATGTCAGTAGACTCCCCGCCCACCTCTACACTCCCTTGTCAATATGCATTTTCTCCTGTGTATTTCTTACACTATACTTCTGCTATGATCTCTAACATCCAGTGAAAAGACAAGAAAGTAACCACATGACTTCAACATGCCCAATTATGCTGAGGTGTGGAACATCCAATCCTGGCAGAGCAGCAGAAGAAAGGAGTGGGAGGGAATTAAAAAATAATGCATGTATCTTAGGCTAGTGCACGAGATATGTAAATCACCTGTCACTCACAGCAAGGGGAGGATTTGACAAAGTTGTTTTCTGTTTGTCAAGATTTATCTCGTTGAACAATAAAAGAGGATTGCTCAGAGCTGGATTAACTCTTTGTGGCAAGACTGGGCTCAAATGATAGGAAATCGTATACTCTACATTATGACACCAAGAAAGAAAAAAAAAAAATTGGGTTTAAATCCACTTTAAGCTGACCATACCTTATACAATCTGATTGTACAACCTCTTTTAGATTCATCAAAACTGTGTAATAAGAAGAAAAACTAACATTCAATTCCTAAATCCTTTATTGGGAATTTATGGGCAACCAATAAACTCCATAAACTCCTTGATAATAATACTAATAATAAACTCCTTGTTAAGATATCCCTGATAAATACTAACAATATGTTGTTAATACTGAGAATCTATAAATAAAAGATTTCTTATAAAAAACGATTGCTCCATCCCCATCAGTGAAATTTCCCATTTCCAATTGCTATTTGTCCACTGTTTGTACATTCATTCTTTGCGAATGGGTGAAAAAAAAATGAATGTAAATAGGCTATACAGTATCCTGTGCTCCTCAAATACAAATCGTTGATTTTAAATGGAGAATACAGCATTTGACCACTAGATGGAGCTAAGTAATATAGAAAATTCCTATGATACTTGGCCCCATCTAGTGGCTTAATGTGGTACATTCAATTCCTAAATCCTCTATTGGGACTTTATGGGCAACCAATAAACTCCATAAACTCCTTGATAATAATACCAATAATAAACTCCTTGTTAAGATATCCCTGATAAATACTAACAATATGTTATTAATACTGAGAATCTAAAAATAAAAGATTTCTTATAAAAAAACGATTGCTCCATCCCCATCAGTGAAATTTCCCATTTCCAATTGCTATTTGTCCAGTGTTTGTACCAGGGTTTCTCAATCAGGGTTCCATGGAAACCTTGGGGTTCCTCTAGAGGTTGCTAGGGGTTCCTTGAGCAATTAACAATTTCTGCCTCTCAGATAAGTTCCCACTGACACCATTGATCTTTTTAGCTCTCTGTAAAGGGGGTAATTCATTCCAATGACCACCAATGTAAGGAGCATTCTTCCGATTGACCATCACACTAATGTATCATGAGCTGTAGATATAGTTATTTTTACCAGGGTTCCCTGAGACCGGAAAGTTATTTTGAGGGTTCCTCTGTGTTGAAAAGGTTGAGAAAGGCTGGTTTGTACATTCATTCTTTGCTAATGGGTGAAAAAAATGAATGTATCTAGGCTATAGAGTATCCTGTGCTCCTCAAATACAAATCATTGATTTCAAATGGAGAATACAGCATTTGACCACTAGATAGAGCTAAGTAATATAGAAAATTCCTATGATACTTGGCCCCATCTAGTGGCTTAATGTGGTATTTTCTGATTCAAATCAACCCTTAAAACTCAGCTTTATTCCGTCTGCTTAGTAATCTGATCGATGTGTAGGTGACAGGTTCCCTTCAACGTTCTAATGCCGTGTACACACGGTCGGAATTTCCGATGGAAACAGTCCGATGGGAGCTTTTCATCGGGTTTTACGACCGTGTGTATGCCCATCGGTCTTTTTCTGTCCGAATTTCCGACGGACTTTGGATTGAGAACCTGTTCTTAATTTTTCCGAGGGAAAGTCTATCTATTGGATTGTCGGATCGTGTGTATGCAATTCCGACACGCAAAATTACGACGCATGCTCGGAAACAATTCGACGCATGCTCGGAAGCATTAAACTTCCCTTTTATAGTGCTGTCGAACGTGTTGTAGGCCGCGGTGTTATTGACCGTCGGAATTTGGTGTGACCGTGTGTAGGCAAGACAGTTTGAGCGGAATTCCGTCGGGAAAACCATCAGAGCTTTTTCCGACGAGAATTCCGACCGCGTGTATGCGGCATTAGACTCGTAGAATTGTTTGATGGGTCGTGAACTTACGTCAGTCTTTACTCGGCAGGTTCTCCTCGTTGGTGGTGTATAACATCCCCATGGATAACGTCCAGTCCCTGTCCCAGGCCTTCCTGCAGCTGGAGAAGGGTAAGGTGGTAGACTTTGCGATGAGGATGACCATGACTGTAAAGGAATCCTCAGGATGTGACACTGACCCTCCTTCATGTATCTTCCTCTCTGCAGCTAAGAAGACGTATAACATCGAGGAGTACAGCTTCTCCCAGGCCACCCTCCAGCAGGTGACACCACAGATTTGCTTTTTCATTGCTATTGGGACTTATCTAGACCTTAATAATGAAATTACCTTCAATGTGGTATTTTATATAAAAATTTATTTTATTAGACCATTCCAGAGATGGATGTAGTGTGATAATACCTACGCAGGCTATAGGAGGATGAGGAGATCTTCAGATGACATAGTACAGGCCCCCGGAGATCTGACCTGGTAGATGGTTGAGGAATCTCACACAACTCCCGGGGGACAGCAGGAGGAAAAAGCTTATTTGCTGACTTGCTTGATTTGCCTGGCTGTATTATGGGATGGAAGGTGTGTGAAAAGGCTGTTTCATCTTTAAATGTTGTTGTTTTCTTCCCAGGTTTTTCTTGAGTTGGCCAAGGAGCAGGAGAAAGAAGACTTCCACCTGGAATCATCGTTCAGTTGGAGGCAACTCAGCAGCGAGGACATTTAAAGCTGAGCTCCGGACAAATCGCTAAATACTCCAAATAGATGGAAAAGAAAACATCAAAGTGCAGCGCTTCCACGCATCCCAAACATCCAATCGTCATACTTGGGAAACCATTCCTTGAAGTTCTCCAGAGTCGGTGATCTTGAGTTGAAGAGTAATAAGAGTTCAACTCATTATATGACACTTCAGTCTCCATGTATATTATAGAAGGCCAAGGAGTGCTCGGCCACGGTAAAAACTTGCCTGGCAGTTTATTAATAAAGAAATAAAAAATAAATCTCATATGTTGGGATAATCTGTTCCCCTTCCCAGTCATAATCATTCTCGGTTCACGATCCCTAGCTCACAGAAAACCCATCCTCCCTCCATGGCCTGCCATGGCATATGTGGTTAATAAGATCTCCGGATCGGGTATCCACTATTGAATGACAGTGACAGCCCACCAATGTCACCACTATGTGGCCAATGAGAGACGAACGTCTGCCGATCTGTACTGCCTGTGTCTTGGCCCGCTCCTCTACCATGTGTCTCCCATGTAGTCAGACCAGTGCAGCCAGCAACAGTGTTCCTGATCTCCACCAAACCAGAAAAGTGCAGCCAGCAACAGTGTTCCTGATCTCCACCAAACCAGACCAGTGCAGCCAGCAACAGTGTTCCTGATCACCACCAGACCAGACCAGTGCAGCCAGCAACAGTGTTCCTGATCGCCACCAGACCAGACCAGTGCAGCCAGCAACAGTGTTCCTGATCTCCACCAAACCAGACCAGTGCAGCCAGCAACAGTGTTCCTGATCTCCACCAAACCAGACCAGTGCAGCCAGCAACAGTGTTCCTGATCTCCACCAAACCAGACCAGTGCAGCCAGCAACAGTGTTCCTGATCTCCACCAAACCAGACCAGTGCAGCCAGCAACAGTGTTCCTGATCTCCACCAAACCAGACCAGTGCAGCCAGCAACAGTGTTCCTGATCTCCACCAAACCAGACCAGTGCAGCCAGCAACAGTGTTCCTGATCTCCACCAAAGCAGACCAGTGCAGCCAGCAACAGTGTTCCTGATCACCACCAGACCAGACCAGTGCAGCCAGCAACAGTGTTCCTGATCTCCACCAAACCAGACAAGTGCAGCCAGCAACAGTGTTCCTGATCTCCACCAAACCAGACCAGTGCAGCCAGCAACAGTGTTCCTGATCTCCACCAAAGCAGACCAGTGCAGCCAGCAACAGTGTTCCTGATCTCCACCAAAGCAGACCAGTGCAGCCAGCAACAGTGTTCCTGATCACCACCAGACCAGACCAGTGCAGCCAGCAACAGTGTTCCTGATCTCCACCAAACCAGACAAGTGCAGCCAGCAACAGTGTTTCTGATCTCCACCAAACCAGACCAGTGCAGCCAGCAACAGTGTTCCTGATCACCACCAGACCAGACCAGTGCAGCCAGCAACAGTGTTCCGGATCACCACCAGACCAGTGTAAGCCAGCAACAGTGTTCCTGATCACTAACCACACCAGTCCCAGCAGTGTAGGCCATCAACAGTGCTAATTGCTGCCACACAAGTCCCAGTGTCACCAGACCAGTGTGAACCAGCAACGATGTTTATGACCACCGCCACACCAGTCCAGTTTAACCGCTTGCCGACCAGCGCACGATGGTATACGTCAGCACAATGGCAGGGCTGCGCAAATGGGCGTACAGGTACAGGTACGTCCCCTTTAAGAAGCGGCATTGTGGGCTCAGACGCACGCCGCGTGCTCCGTGACCGCGCCTGCGGATGTCCGCCGGTGTCCCATGATCGTGTCATGGAGCTGCAGAACGGGGAAGATGATTATGTAAACAAGGCATTTCCCATTCTGCCTAGTGACAAGACAGAGATCTACTGCTCCCTGTCATCAGGAGCAATGATCGCTGTCATGTCCTAGGTAGCCCACCCCACCACAGTTAGAATCACTCCCCAGGACACACATAACCCCTTGATCGCCCCCCTAGTGTTAACCCCTTCCCTACCAGTGTCATTTATACCCTAATCAGTGCATTTTTATAGCACTGATCGCTGTATAAATGACAATGGTCCCAAAAAGATGTGTCCGCCATAATGTCGCAGTCCCAATAAAAATCGCAGATTACTAATAAAAAAAATTTAAAATAAAAATGCCATAAATCTATCCCCTATTTTGTAGACGCTATAACTTTTGTGAAAACCAATCAATATACGCTTATTGTGATTTTATTTTTTTATGTACCAAAAATATGTGTAAAAATACGTATCGTCTAAACTGAAGAAATACAATTTTTTTATATATTTTTTGGGGATATTTATTATAGCAAAAATTAAAAAAGAATGCGTTTTTTCAAAATTGCCGCTCTTTTTTTGTTTATAGCGCAAAAAAATTAAAACCGCCGAAGTAATCAAATACCACCAAAAGAAAGCTCTATTTGTGGTAAAGAAAGGACGTCAATATTGTTTGGGTGCAACGTCGCACAACCGTGCAATTGTCAGTTAAAGCGACGCAGTGCCGAATCGCAAAAAGTGCTCTGGTCAGGAAGGGGGTAAAATCTTCCGGGGCTGAAGTGGTTAAACTAGCAACAATGTTCCTGATTACCAGTCCCAGTGTCACCAGACCAGTATGAACCAGCAACAATGTTCCTAATCACCACCACACCAGTCCCATTGCCACTAGACCAGTTTAATCCAGCAACAATGTTCCTGATCGCTTGTCACACCAGTCCAAGTATCACCAGACCAGTGTCAGCCAACCACAGTATTCCAGTGATCACCACCACACAAGTCCCAGTGTTACCTTACCAGGCCAGGTTTAAACCAGCAACAGTGTTCCTGATCACTACCACATAAGTCCCATTGTCACCAGACCAGTTTAAACCAGCAACAGTGTTTCTGATTGCACCACACCAGTCCAAGTATCTCCAGACCATTTTCAGCCAGCAACAGTGTTCTTGAACGCTGCCACACCAGTGACAATGTCACAAGACCAGTATACACCATCAACAGTGTTCTGCTATCCACAACAGTGTCAGCAGAACCAGTGCAGCCATCAACAGTGTCCCCAATCATTACCACATCAGTACAGTGACATCAGAGACCATTGCAGTGTTGCTTTGGCCTGCCACCTGTACTGACCCTGGCCTGTTTATTGACCATGTTTCTGCCAGCAGTCTCCATCTCCACCTGCTGCCTGAACTGACCCATCTGCGTATCCCATGGACTGCAGCCTTGTGAGACACCAGTCCCAGCCATCCTCTGTGGACAATTGCACTGATGGAACCACAAGAACTCTTTTTTTCTCTTCCTTTCTTCAGCCTCCTGTACTTCCTGGCCAGTGAACATGTAATTCCTGGAGGCTGCCACACACCAGTAGGCTAGGCATGCTTGGCTTATAGCAGGGGTAAATTTATTGTCCTCCAAACTTTAGGAGGGCTGGACTGTGGCCAGCGGGAGTGTAAATTTTCCTGGCTTCCAAGGGAGTTAATATCACCACCTTTGGTGCTAGGTGGAAGAATAGTGCCCTATTGCTGGTGTCAATTGGAGAAATGGTGCCCCATCATTGAAGTCAGTTGGCAGAATAGTGTCTCCTATCAGTGGCAGAATAGTGCCCCTGGATAAAGGCAAGCAAAGAGCCACATCCAGCCCCTGGGCTGCAGTTTGGAGACCACTGGCTTATAGGAACGAGGACCGCTATAGGTGATGCAACACTACACTACTCTTATAGAGGTGACCATTGCAGTACACTGGTTTTTATACAATTGGTTGATTTGTGTGATACACAGGGCTACAATATCCGGTACATAAACAGTCCAGAGGAGGAGAATAATGTGTTTTGGGGTGTAATTCCTAGTATGCCTATGCTGTGTGTGAAAAATATCTTATTAATCGACAACTTTGTGTAAAAAAAATAAATAAAACATTTTCATTTTCTTTCCGCATTCCAAAACTTGTACTGTTCTGCCATTTTGGGCCTCAAGAAATGAGCTAGGCCACCAGTACATGAGGGAGTACTTGGAATGGTCAGGGGTGGGTAGTGGGGTCCCCCAGGGTTCTGTGCTGGGAGCAATCCTATTTAATTTGTTCATAAATGACCTGGAGGATGGAGATGGGGTAAACAGTTCAATCTCTGTATTTGCGGATGATACTAAGCTAAGCAGGGCAATAACTTCTCTGCAGGATGTGGAAACCTTGCAAGAAGATCTGAACAAATTATTGGGGTGGTAACTACATGGCAAATGAGGCACTTGTTGAAAAAAAATCAAATCAAATGACCCGGGGGGTGGGGCCGAGTCCTGGACGTCTCTATGGACGCTGAATGCTGGACTCGGGAGCGTGTCGGCAAGATAACATCCTCGGGAGATCGCTTCTCCCGAAGGTGTTATCAGATGTGGGGAGGAGCCGAGAGAGCCGCCGGGGGACCCCAGAAGAGCAGGTTCATGGCAACTCTGTGCAAAACGAGTTGCACAGTGGAGGTAAGTATGACATGTTTGTTATTTTTAACAAACACTTCAGGTCTGGTATGGATTTTAAGGGTAACCTGCACCACAATAAAAAATGGTGTGGGGTCCCCCCAAAAATCCATACCAGACCCTTATCCGAGCACGCAACCTGGCAGGCCAGGGAAAAGAGGGGGGACTCCTCCTGAACCGCACCAGGCCACATGCCCTCAACATTGGGAGGGTGCTTTAGGGTAGCCCCCCAAAGCACCTTGTCCCCATGTTGATGGGGAGAAGGGCCTCATCCCCACAACCCTTGCCCAGTGGTTGTGGGGGTCTGCGGGCGGGGGGCTTATCAGAATTTGGAAGCCCCCTTTAACAAGGGGACCCCCAGATCCCGCCCCCCCCCATGTGAAATGGTAACAGGGTACAAATGTACCCCTACCATTTCACAAAAATTTGAAAATGGTAAAAAAAAGACAATACACGCCCTTTATTAAAAAATATTATTATTATATTATTTAAAAATATATATAAAAATAAAACTGTCCCACGGAGTCTTGTTCTTCTTCTTCTCTCGCTCCGACGGACCAAAAAAAAAAAAAAGCTGCAAGCCGCCTACAATCTGCCTCCACCACAATGACCGCTCTCTCAGGTGACAGTTCTTTTATAACTGAGGGCGGGGCCATAGGGACATCCCTATGGCTTTCCCGTAGCTTCAGAGGAGGCGGGTCACTGGGTTATGTAACCAGGTGGCCCCGCCCCCTCTGATGCTATGGGGAAGCCATAGGGATGTCCCTGTGCATCAGAGGGGGCGGGGTCATCCGGCAACATCATCATGTGGCCCCGCCCTCAGTTCTAAAAAGAACTGTCATCTGAGAGGCCAGTCATTACGGCGGGTGCCTCCCATGTAGGCGGCTTGAGGCTTTTTTTTTCTTTTTCGGTCTGTTGGAGCGAGAGTAGAAGAAGAACAAGACTTCGTGGGACAGTTTTATTATTTTTTTTAATAAAGGACTTGTCCCAAGGCGTGTATTGTCTTTTTTTTACCATTTTCACTATTTTTAGGGGTGGGATCTGGGGGGTCCCCTTGTTAAAGGGGGCTTCCAGATTCCAATAAGCCCCCCCCGCCCGCAGACCCCCACAACCACCGGGCAAGGGTTGTGGGAATGAGGCCCTTCTCCCCCTAATATCCATACCAGACATGAAGGGCCTGGTATGGAATTGGGGGGACCCCCACGCATTTTTTCAAAATTTTGGTTTGGGGTTCCCCTGTGGGGAAATCCCCATGCCGTTTTTATCAATGAACTTTTATGTGTATTGCCGGGACTTTTAAATTACTTTTTTTTCCTTTAGAAATGTAATTTTTGCTCTCGGACTGTTCTAAGCACGGGAAACATGTGCCACTTTACAGACATACTATAGACACCCCCCAGGTATGAAATTTAAAGGAATATTTCACTTTTATTGTTTCACTTTAAGTATTATTAAAATCACTGCTCCCGAAAAAACTTCTGTTTTTAAAACTTTTTTTTGCATTGATACATGTCCTCTTGGGCAGGACCCGGGTCCCCAAACACTTTTTATGACAATAACTTACATATAAGCCTTTAAAATGAGCACTTTTGATTTTTCATGTTCGTGTCCCATAGACTTTAACGGTGTTCACGTGCTCAAACAAATTTTTTGCCTGTTCGCATGTTCTGCTGCGAACTGAACGGGGGGTTGTTCGGCTCATCCCTAATCCTGGCATCAGCCCAGGGTTTCTGGCTCTTGATTGGATATATTGATAGCAGCACAGCCATTGGCTCCCGCTGCTGTCAATCAAATCCAATGACGCGGGCACCGGGGGCGGGGCCGAGTCCTGTATTCGGTCTCTATGGGCGCCGAATGCTGGATTCGGGAGCGCGCCCACAAGGTAACCCCCTCGGTAGAGCGCTTCTCTTAGGGGGCTATCTAATGCGGGGAGGAGCCGCAAGAGCCCCCAAGGGACCCCAGAAGAGGATGTTCGGTGCCACTTTGTGCAAAACGAGCTGCACAGAGGAGGTAAGTATGATATGTTTGTTATTTAAAAAAAATAAAATTACATTGATTTCAATTTTCCTAAAATACAATAAGAAACAAAACTAAAACACAATATGAAACAACACTAAAATACAATATGAAACAAAACTAAAACATAATATGAAACAAAACTAAAACACAATATTAAACTAAACTAAAACACAATATGAAATTAAACTAAAACACAACATGAAATAAAACTAAAACACAATATGAAACTAAACTAAAACACAATATGAAATTAAACTAAAACACAATATGAAACAAAACAAAAACACAATGGGGATTTTTTTACAAAAGGCAAATCCACTTTGCACTGCAAGTGCACTTGGAAGTGCAGTTGCTCTAAATCTAAGGGGTATATCTGAAATGAGTGGATCTACAGCGACTTTACTTCCAAGTGCACTTGCAGTGCAAAGTGGATTTTCCTTTAGTAAATGACCCCCAATATGAAACAAAACTAAAAGTCAATATGAAACAAAACTAAAAGACAATATGAAACAAAACTAAAAGACAATATGAAACAAAACTAAAACACAATATGAAACACAACAAACAAAACTAAAATACAACAACAAACAAAAGTAAGATACATTATGAAACAAAACTAAAATACAACAAACAAAACTAAGATACAATATGAAACAACACTAAAACACAATATGAAACAAAATAAACAAAACTAAAATACAACAACAAACAAAACTAAGATACAATATGAAACAAAACTAAAACACAATATGAAACAAAACTAAAACACAATATGAAACAAAACTAAAACACAATGGGGGTTATTGACAAAAGGCAAATCCACTTTGCACTGCAAGTGCACTTGGAAGTGCAGTCGCTCTAAATCTGAGGGGTAGATCTGAAATAAGAGGAAGCTCTGCTGATTTTATCACCCAATCATGTGCAAGCTAAAATGCTGTTTTTTTTATTTTCCTTGCATGTCCCCCTCAGATCTACAGCGACTTTACTTTACACTCTGCAAAGTGGATTTTCCTTTAGTAAATAACCCCCAATATGAAACAAAACTAAAACACAATGGGGCTGATTTACCAAGATAAATGCACTGCGCCGGTTCATACCACAATTGGTGCGCCAGATAAATTATTACTTGAGCCGGCGCACACATGTGTGATGCTTCTCTTCTTCTGACAGGTCTTATATAACGGAGGCCGGGGCCACCCGGTGACCCCGCCCCCCTCTGAAGCATGGTTTCATGCATCAGAGGGGGCGGGGTCACGAGTGGCCCCGGCCTCCGTCATATATGACCCGTCAGAAGAAGAGACCCATCACACAGTGGGAGCCTCCCATTGCACGGAGCGGCCCAATAAAGAAGAAGAGATGCGGTGGAGAAAGATGCCGGACGAGAACACCGGAGCAAGAAGCGGATCGGAGGAAGAAGAAGATGAAGAAGAGAAGCACCACACAGCGGGAGCCTCCCATTGTGCGGAGCGGCCCACTAACGAAGAAGAGACGCTGTGGAGGAAGATGCCGGACGAGAACACCGGAGCAAGAAGAAGCGGATCGGAGGAAGAAGAAGATGGAGGAAGAAGAAGATGGACGAAGAAGTTGAAGAAACCTGAAGGATGAAGAAAGGAAGAAGGAAGAAGACCAGAAGAAAGAAGACTTTAATAAAGGAATTGTCAAAGACTGTCACCTGTCATTTTTAACTCTTTTGTCACTTTTTTTGGTGAAATGGGAGGGGTACTTTACCCCCTTACCATTTCACACAGGGGGGAGGCTGGGATCTGGGGGTCCCCTTGTTAAAGGGGGCTTCCAGATTCCGATAAGCCCCCCACCTGCAGACCCCCACAACCAACGGCCAGGGTTGTGGGGATGAGGCCCTTGTCCTCATCAACATGGGGACAAGGTGCTTTGGGGGGGACCCTAAAGCATCCTCCCAATGTTGAGGGCATGTGGCCTGGTACGGTTCAGGAGGGGGGGGCGCTCTCTCGTCCCCCCTCTTTTCCTGCGGCCTGCCAGGTTGAGTGCTCGGATAAGGGTCTGGTATGGATTTTGAGGGGGACCCCCACGCCATTTTTTTTTGGCGTGGGGTTCCCCTTAAAATCCATGCCAGACCTGAAGGGCCTGGTATGGATTTTGAGGGGGACCCCCACGCCATTTTTTTTTGGCGTGGGGTTCCCCTTAATATCCATACCAGACCTGAAGGGCCTGGTATGGAATTTCAGAGGACCCCCACGCATTTTTTTTCTTCATTTTTTTAATTTCTTAATGCTAACATGACCTGTGTTCAAATAGCCTTTAAAAAAACCCATAGAAGTGAACCAGCGCAAAAAAAAAGTTGAGATGTGCGCCTGTTCAACTTATGCAAATGAACCGACGTGGCTTGATATTTACTAAGATTTTGCCGGCGCAGTGAACCAGAGCACATGAACGGGCGCAAATGCCGCTCGCGCATGCGCAGTACATAAATTGACCTCACGTAGTTACAAGTGCGTTTGCAGGCGCAGCAAGCCTGCTCAGAGAAAGTTAGTTTTCCCATTCTATTTTGGGCATATTTGTTAGTTGGACAGTCATATCTATACTTCCTCACATCACCCACATCGCCCCCATAATATTGCCACTTCCAGATTCTTTTATTTTCTGAGTTGAAGAATGCTTGCGCCAGGTCTATAGCGGCGCACAGATCGCGGCCGCCCGTGCGCCGGCAACATTCTAGTAAATGGGGAATTGCGCTGAGTTACAAGGGGGAAATGCTTTGTGAATACGAAAAAAGGCCGTTGCGTGGCGGCGTGCACCGCAACTCATGGCGCAAATGCTTGGTAAATCAGCCCCAATATGAAACAAAACTAAAATACAATAGGAAACCAAACTAAAATACAATGTGAAACAAAACTAAGACACAATATGGGAAACAAAACTAAAATGCAATAGGAAACAAAACTAAAACACAATATGAAACACAACAAACAAAACTAAGATACAATATGAAACAAAACTAAAATACAATATGAAACACAACAAACAAAACTAAGATACAATATGAAACAAAACTAAAATACAATATGAAACACAACAAACAAAACTAAACTACAACAACAAACAAAACTAAAGTACAATATGAAATGAAAATAAAATGCAATATGAAACAAAACTAAAACACAATATGAAACAAAACTAAAATGCATGTGAAACACAACAAACAAAACTAAAATACAACAACAACAACAAATAAAACTAAGATACAATAAGAAACAAAACTTAAACAAAACAACAAACAAAGATAAAATACAACAACAAACAAAATATAAATGACCACTAACAACAAATCAATATGTATAATAACATAAATTGAAAAAAAAGGCGATAAAAAAACATTAAATACTATGCTATAATAAGCATATAATCCTATTAAAACACTGCATTGTAAAAAAAAAAAAAAAAAAAAAATCAAAATCATTCATAGGTCTGGATAGCGCTCAAGTGTTAAGGACCACCCTCCCCCATACAGTAAAATGGGACAATTAGGATTTGTGTTGTCCCTTCTGTATCTTGCGCAATGCTGACCACAGAGCCAGCCAGTCCTTGTAGCTTTGATTGTCCAATCTGTGCAAAAGTTCAGATCTTTGATTTAATTCCCCCTCTCCGAAGGGGATCCTGGCTTCCATCCAACCATCAGATGAAGAATGTGGATGGGATGGTGGAAGACGGTTCTGGGCTGGAGGTCCACACAGTATGAGAATTGTCCCTGATGGACATTCTTGGCTCACACACAAATGAGAACATCGACCCCCAGCGAGGATTCTGGGAGCTGCGCCAACATCAGAGCTTCATCTGCATCCCAGTCATGTGGCTTCCTCAGACCGACGCTGTGCTGGGTGAAGAAACACAACAGATGGTGGTATAGGAGGATCGGGGTGGCCGTGTGTGTGTGATCCTCTCCGACTCCCAAGGTAAGTGGATTTGCTGCTCAGGAGAGATTCGATGCTTTAAAGGCGGCTACTCTTATCAGGTTGTGCAACGACTCTTCCAACCAATAACAGTTTATGGGAAATTATTATTATTATTCAGGATTTATATAGCGCCAACAGTTTGCACAGCACTTTACAATCTTAAGGGAAGACGATACAAACATACAAGAGGGATAAGAGGGTCCTGCTCACAAGAGCTTACACTCTAATAGGGTGGGGAGTATTGTATGTCCCTGTCATGCTTTTACTGCTATCTTGGGCTCCTTTAAGGGGTTTTCCCCTCACTTCCTGTCCTGGTGACAACATTTTAATCATCAACAGCAACACAGACAAAAAACAAATTCTTTACACAAAGCTTTTCTCCAGGCAGCTATTAAAAAAAATCAAAAATAAAAATCAAATGATTACCAAGCATTTTAAGTCCCTAAATGCGACCTGGTAATGGCCCCTGTACAGCAGAGCTCAG
The DNA here is from genome assembly GCA_028564925.1 of Lithobates sylvaticus. NCBI lineage: Eukaryota > Metazoa > Chordata > Amphibia > Anura > Ranidae > Lithobates > Lithobates sylvaticus. The sequence goes on from CM053037.1 coordinate 4,421,556, forward strand.
ATTGGGAGTGGGGAAACCAATACGAGGAGGCTATCGGTTGTGCTGTGGTGTTCACAGCTGATTGGAGGAGAGAGCTGAGTGACAGAGAAATAAACTAGGGCAACCTGGGCTCAGAGGAAGTGGGTTGAATGACGACGATGGCCATCAGACTGAGGACATCTAGTGGCAGAAAAGAACTACTGCAGGGGAAGGATCTGGATTGAACATGAATATGCAGAAAAGGCCTGTTTGGTTATTTTAAGCTGTAATGGGTTCCTCATTTTTTTTCTCTTGTTCCTGTTGGGGGGATTCCAGATATCATTTAGATTAGGGCTGCAACTAACGATTATTTTCATAATCGATTAGTTGGCCGATTATTGTTTCAATTAATCGATTAATTGGATAAAATCATTAAAAAAACGTAATATGTAATTTTTTTCTTTTATTTAAAGTAATAATGAAAATTATGGGGCATTATTCCACCCAGGAACACCAATTATGGGGCACTAGTCCTCCCGGGAACACCAATTATGGGGCACTATTCCCCCCCCTTCCCAGGAACACCAATGGGGCACTATCCCCCCCCCTTTCCCAGGAAAATCAATGATGGGGCACTATTCCACCCACCCCCCGAAACACCAATGATGGGGCACTATTCTACCCAGGAACACCAAGGATGGGGCACTATTCCCCCCTCCCACTCTTAGGAACACCAATGGGGCACTATCCCCCCCCCCCTCCCAGGAAAACCAATGGGGCACTATTTCCCCCCTTCCCAGGAAAACCAATGATGGGGAACTATTTCACCCACACCCCGAAACACCAATGATGGGGCACTATTCCTCCTGGGAACACCAATGATGGGGCACTATTCCTTCCGGGAACACCAATGATGGGGCACTATTCCTCTCGGGAACACCAATGATGGGGCACTATTCCTTCCGGGAACACCAATGATGGGGCACTATTCCTCTCGGGAACACCAAGGATGGGGCACTATTCCAACCAGGAACACCAAGGATGGGGCACTAGTCCTCCCGGGAACACCAAGGATGAGGCACTATTCCCCCCTCGCACTCCTAGGAACACCAATGGGGCACTATTCCCCCCTTCCCAGGATAACCAATGGGGCACTATTCCCCCCCCCTTTCGCCGGAAAACCAATGATGGGGAACTATTAAACCCACCCCCCCCGAAACACCAATGATGGGGCATTATTCCTCCTGGGAACACCAATGATGGGGCACTATTCCTCCCGGGAACACCATTGATGGGGCACTATTCCTCCCGGGAACACCAATGATGGGGCACTATTCCTCCCGGGAACACCAATGATGGGGCACTATTCCTCCCGGGAACACCAATAATGGGGCACTATTCCTTCCGGGAACAACAATGATGGGGCACTATTCCCCCCCTTCCCAGCATAACCAATGGGGCACTTCCCCCCCCCCTTTCGCAGGAAAACCAATGATGGGGAACTATTCCGCCCACCCCCCAAAACACCAATGATGGGTCACTATTCCTCCTGAGAACACCAATGATGGGGCACCCCCCCCCAGAAATACTTAGGATCATGGGGCACTTGTCATAGAAATGAATGTACTGACTGAGTTGTATAGCCATTAGACGCTACCTTATCACTTCACAGTGTGCGGCTCGGCTCTATTCCCTGGAGGCAGCAGCGGGCGAGGCTGAGACTATCAGGGGGGAGCTGACGTCAGCGAGGAGGGGGCACCTCCTTGTACACAGGAGGATTCTAACGGACTGGCAGGGAGGAAGGTGCCGACCAACTAATCGATAAGGAAAATCGTTGACAACGATTCTCCTTATTGATTATTATCGATAATATCGATTATTGTTTCAGCTCTAATTTAGATACAATTACTCTACACCTATTAAAGTCTCAGCCTCGTCTAATTGGTCGTTTTAAGCGATCTTAGGAGTCTAGATGATCTGAGTGTCTTTCTGATGAGGTCCGGCCCCCGGGGGGGGAAGATGATCTTCTGCGCACAGCTGTGAGTGGATATAACCGAGGACAACGCAAATAAACTGGAGAGAAGGAGCAGAAAATGTTCATTATCTATAAGAGACGCGGCCGCCGGCTTCTCTTCTGCACAGACCGCTCACCTAAAGAGGAACTCCGGGCAAATACAAAATGACATCTAGGATACAGCCTGTTACTAGCATTAACCACCTGACCTCCGGAACATTTACCCCCCCCACACACTTCATGACCAGGCCATTTTTAGCTATACGGCGCCGCCGTGAGAATTGCGCAGTCACGCTGTGCCCAAATAAAATGCATATCATTTTTTTTCCACAAAGAGAGCTTTCTTTTGGTGGTATTTAATCACCTAAAAAAAACAAAAACAACAACAAACATCCAAATATATAAAAAAAAATTAAATAATATTTTTGAACTTTTTGCTATAAAACATATCCAATAAAAAAATTGAATTTCTTCATAAATTTAGGCCAATATGTATTCTGCTATAAATATTTGGTTTAAAAAAAAATCCCAATAAGTGTATATTGATTGGTTTGCGCAATAGTTATATCGTCTACAAACTATGGGATATATACTGGAACTTTTATTTCTTTTTATATTTTTTTACTAGTTCAGTGGCGGCCCGTCCATTAGGACCCCCCCTATATGAATAATGGATACATTCAGGCATAGCATGAATCTCTCCATGGCCGCCGCGGCCACCCCCCTTTCAGGACGCCGGGCGTGTGAATTACAGCAGCGTTTTTTTTTTGTTTTTTTTAGGCACCTGATTAGAGTCAGAGGCTCTAATAGGCTTCAAAATAGGGGGGACCCGTGGCTCAGAGCATTGCGCCACGAGCCCACCCTAGTGTTACAACAGCGCTTGAATATGCGCTGCTGTAACACTGATCCTCAATCCAGCCAATCAGAAGTGGGAGTGAGATACGTTTTCTGATTGGCCGAAAAGAGAAGTATGTGCACTGGGGGCGAGAGCGCGCCCTCTACCCAGAAGTGCAGAATCACATATACCAAGCATTACCAAGCAGAAGCAGTGTGCCGGGGGGGGGGGGGGGGGGGGGGGGGGGCGAGCGCACGCCCTCTACCCAGAAGTGCAGAATCACATATACCAAGCAGAAGCGGTGCGCCGGGGGATGTTACGCGCGCCCCCCTTACCCAGGAGTGCAGAATCACATATACCAAGCATTACCAAGCAGAAGCAGTGCGCCGGGGGGGGCAAGCACACGCCCTATACCCAGAAGTGCAGAATCACATATGCCAAGCAGAAGCGGTGTGCCGGGGGATGTTACGCGCGCCCCCCTTACCCAGGAGTGCAGAATCACATATACCAAGCATTACCAAGCAGAAGCGGTGCACCGGGGGCGAGCGCACGCCCCCTACCCAGAAGTGCAGTATCACATATACCAAGCATTACCAAGCAGAAGCAGTGCGCCGGGGGGGGGCAAGCAAACGCCCTATACCCAGAAGTGCAGAATCACATATGCCAAGCAGAAGCGGTGCGCCGGGGGACGTTACGTGTGCCCCCCTTACCCAGGTGTGCAGAATCACATATACCAAGCATTACCAAGCAGAAGCGGTGCGCCGGGGGCGAGCGCTCGCCCTCTACCCAGAAGTGCAGTATCACATATACCAAGCATTACCAAGCAGAAGCAGTGCGCCGGGGGGGGGGGGGGGGCAAGCACACGCCCTATACCCAGAAGTGCAGAATCACATATGCCAAGCAGAAGCGGTGCACCGGGGGATGTTACGCGTGCCCCCCTTACCCAGGAGTGCAGAATCACATATACCAAGCATTACCAAGCAGAAGCAGTGCGCCGGGGGGGGGGGGGCAAGCACACGCCCTATACCCAGAAGTGCAGAATCACATATGCCAAGCAGAAGCGGTGCGCCGGGGGATGTTACGCGCGCCCCCCTTACCCAGGAGTGCAGAATCACATATACCAAGCATTACCAAGCAGAAGCGGTGCACCGGGGGCGAGCGCACGCCCCCTACCCAGAAGTGCAGTATCACATATACCAAGCATTACCAAGCAGAAGCAGTGCGCCGGGGGGGGGGGCAAGCACACGCCCTCTACCCAGAAGTGCAGAATCACATATGCCAAGCAGAAGCGGTGCGCCGGGGGATGTTACGCGCGCCCCCCTTACCCAGGAGTGCAGAATCACATATACCAAGCATTACCAAGCAGAAGCAGTGCGCCGGGGGGGGCAAGCACACGCCCTATACCCAGAAGTGCAGAATCACATATGCCAAGCAGAAGCGGTGCGCCGGGGGACGTTACGCGTGCCCCCCTTACCCAGGAGTGCAGAATCACATATACAAAGCATTACCAAGCAGAAGCAGTGCGCCGGGGGGGGGCAAGCACACGCCCTATACCCAGAAGTGCAGAATCACATATGCCAAGCAGAAGCGGTGCGCCGGGGGACGTTACGCGTGCCCCCCTTACCCAGGAGTGCAGAATCACATATACCAAGCTTCAAAAGAAGGGGAGAAGATTGGGACTTGGACTTTACAGGCACGGTACAGACAAGTTTTAATATAGAAAAAAGTAATTTTATTATTAAAAATAATTTTTACATAAATGCATGTTTTTAAAATCAATTTTAGCTTTGCCAACAATTGTTTTAGATATTCAAATGACCGCAAATCCCATCAAAATAAGTATGACCCTGTGGGTAGAGAGAGAGACCCAACTAACAAAGGTTGAGTAGTAGAAAGATGATTTGTCCATCCACAAAAGGTCGATGTAATAAAGCGATGATGTCATCAGAAACAATACAGCATACATACAGGCTCTACATGTTTCGCGTACAGTTACGCTTCATCTGGAGCTGGGAATGTGAAGGTTGGCAGCTAAATAGAGTCAAAAGAGTGCACAGTAAATATACATACATATGATTGTTTGGAATTTACATTTGTATAACATATAGAGTACATGTATGTAACAGTATATACATATAGCAGATTCTATCGTTCCTAGTTCCGCAACCACAGTGGATGCTGGCTGCAATAGGTCCCCGATGGGTCCAGAGCAGTGTTGCCAACCGCCCGTAGATTTACGGGCAGCCCGTTAAAATGGGCTCTTTTTTCCCTGCCCGTAAATGCCCGTAGTAGCGGGAACGTGCCAGTAAAAATGGCCATGATCGGTCCGGCTTGGAACTGCGCATGCGCAGTTCCGGAGCTTGCCGAGCCGAGCAGATCCGACCTGTATTCGGCCGGCGGGGAGGGCGGATTTCACAGAGGCTGTGCGGCGCCGGCGCGCTTTTCTGACGAGGCAAGTGTCACGTCATCCCACATCCCGCCATGGCATCATTTGAAATCTAACTAGGAGCATTAAGCAGGAGAACTCGGAGGCTGAGCAGCATGCAGCGGCGGCGGAACGAGGAGCCCTGCATCCAGGCAATCCAGAGTCCACGGGGGAGATGGGGACAGAGCGACAGCCCAGCCCACGGTACAGCAAGTGATGGTGGCAGAGGAGGATGGAGGTAGGGGGTGATGGTGGCAGAGGGGCCGGTAACATGTAGTTCATAGACTGTGGTGTTTTTATATAAACTGTATTGGAAGGTGGAGTATCACATAGTAACCAAGTAGAATGTGATATACAAGGATTCTGATTGGTTCTGCGCTTTGCTCCTTCAACTATTCATGCATTATAAAATGTAAAAATCATTAAAAGAAAACCTGCCATTGATCTGTCTAAAAGTGCTAGTTGGCTGGTGGTTTGAGGGGCTACATTACCCACCTGACCTAATGGTGGCCATACACACTTCTATTTTATTATCCAATCGCTATGCAACTTGATCAAAATCATCAAATATGGGGGATGGAGGCAGGGGGTGTTGGCGGCAGAGGTTGGTGGAGGCAGGAGGTGTTGGTGGCAGGGGGTGTTGGTGGCAGGGGTTGATGACGGCAGGGGGTGTTGGCAGCAGAGGTTGATGGCGGCAGGGGGTGTTGGCGGCAGAGGTTGATGGCGGCAGGGGGTGTTGGCGGCAGGGGGTGTTGGTGGCAGGGGTTGATGACGGCAGGGGGTGTTGGCAGCAGAGGTTGATGGCGGCAGGGGGTGTTGGCGGCAGAGGTTGATGGCGGCAGGGGGTGTTGGCGGCAGGGGGTGTTGGCAGCAGAGGTTGATGGAGGCAGGGGGTGTTGGTGGCAGGGGGCGATTGAAGGCAGGGGGAGATTGAAGGTAGGGGGCGATGGAGGCAGGGGGCATTGGTGGCAGGGAGCGATGGTGACAAGTGATGGAGGCAGGAGGGTATTGGACTAAACAATTCACCCTTATTATAACCGAAAATAACAAAAATATGTTTTTTTTTACCTTAATATCTACCTTAAATCACATTGCTATTTGTCTATCGTATTTGTTTGTAGCCTAAATACTGAAATTTGCACCTAAAAATTGAATTTTTTAAGTTTTCTGAAATGCCAGTAAAAACGTGGCTGTGCCTGTAAATTTTGGGTGTCGTGCCAGTAAAAGTAAATTTCAATCTGGTAGCTTGGCAACGCTGGTCCAGAGGCTGTTGCAACACAGTGGGGGGCGTGCATAATATAGTATAATAGCAAGGCATGGATGTGAATGTTAAATAAAAAAGAGCTAAACTTACTCAATAGTTCCAAGAATAAGAGGATAAGCAAATAATCCCCACTTATAGGCAACACAATGGGCCTTAGTTTGCAGAGAAGTGTAGACCCCGTCTGGACAGAATAAGGGGAAGTCTGTATCCAAGTGGTGGAACCAGTGACCTAGTTTAAATAATATTCCAGATATAGATAGGAGCAATTACTTTTAGCCCATCTAATTAGATATATTATAAGATAAAGTGTAAACTTACTGGTAATTAAATATTGTTTAACCTCAAAAGAGGAAAAATAGAGATATTGGACGTACAATAGTAGGGCATAGATGACAGGAATACACCATACTTGGTTGCTGACAAGTAGTATTAGACAGACGAGGCCCTCATAAAGACAGGCGTATTGGCCTGTAATAAAGAAGAAGATAGGTAATAGACGGAGCAATACATTGCCAAATGTGGCTTAGTATAGTCCCAGAGAGATAAAAGTAGCGCTTACCATGTTAAAGAAGAGGGGCCAGCATACTGGCGGCAGGTGAACGACTCTGGTGGATGTGAGGGGAGGCCGCTGAAGCACCGCATAATGGCGTGTGCTTTTCAATGCACGTCCCGTCTGGGTTCTGACATCCGGCGCACGCCGGAATGACGTCATCCAGACCGGCCGAGAATCACTTTGCGCATGCGCAAGATGGCGACGGCGCGCCTGCGTAGTAGGCATGCGGACTCCATATTGGCTGGGCAAAAGTGATATGCAGAGAGACCTTAGAGGGAGATATTCCCTCTGGTGGTCACTGCAAGTGTCACACAGTTGGTTTTAAGTGACGCTGGGCGGCCGCACTGTGTGCATACCAAACCCCAAGAGCCAAACAGGATCCAAGGCTTCCCCTTATACTTCCAGACGGGGTCTACACTTCTCTGCAAACTAAGGCCCATTGTGTTGCCTATAATGGGGATTATTTGCTTATCCTCTTATTCTTGGAACTATTGAGTAAGTTTATCTCTTTTTTATTTAACATTCACATCCATGCCTTGCTATTATACTATATTATGCACGCCCCCCACTGTGTTGCAACACTGCTCTGGACCCATCGGGGACCTATTGCAGCCAGCATCCACTGTGGTTGCGGAACTAGGAACGATAGAATCTGCTATATGTATATACTGTTACATACATGTACTCTATATGTTATACAAATGTAAATTCCAAACAATCATATGTATGTATATTTACTGTGCACTCTTTTGACTCTATTTAGCTGCCAACCTTCACATTCCCAGCTCCAGATAAGGCGTAACTGTACGCGAAACATGTAGAGCCTGTATGTATGCTGTATTGTTTCTGATGACATCATCGCTTTATTACATCGACATTTTGTGGATGGACAAATCATCTTTCTACTACTCAACCTTTGTTAGTTGGGTCTCTCTCTCTACCCACAGGGTCATACTTATTTTGATGGGATTTGCGGTCATTTGAATATCTAAAACAATTGTTGGCAAAGCTAAAATTGATTTTAAAAACATGCATTTATGTAAAAATGTATTTTTAATAATAAAATTACTTTTTTCTATATTAAAACTTGTCTGTACCGTGCCTATAAAGTCCAAGTCCCAATCTTCTCCCCTTCTTTTGAAACTTTATATAGGACGTGGCACATTATATCAATTATATCCACAGTACCACACTGTTGTAAGGATATATACTCTTTCTCTTTTTAAGTCACATATACCAAGCATTACCAAGCAGAAGTGGTGCGCCGGGGGCGAGAGCGTGCCCCCTACCCAGAAGTGCAGAATCACATATACCAAGCATTACCAAGCAGAAGCGGTGCGCCGGGGGTGAGCGCACGCCCTCTACCCAGAAGTGCAGAATCACATATACCAAGCATTATCAAGCAGAAGCAGTGCGCCAGGGGATGTTACGCGTGCCCCCCCTTACCCAGAGGTGCAGAATCACATATACAAAGCATTACCAAGCAGAAGCGGTGCGTCGGGGGCGAGTGCGTGCCCTCTACCCAGAAGTGCAGAATCACATATACCAAGCATTACCAAGCAGAAGCGGTGCGTCGGGGGCGAGTGCGTGCCCTTTACCCAGAAGTGCAGAATCACATATACCAAGCATTACCAAGCAGAAGTGGTGCGCCGGGGGCGAGAGCGTGCCCCCTACCCAGAAGTGCAGAATCACATATACCAAGCATTACCAAGCAGAAGCGGTGCGCCGGGGGTGAGCGCACGCCCTCTACCCAGAAGTGCAGAATCACATATACCAAGCATTATCAAGCAGAAGCGGTGCGCCGGGGGATGTTACGCGTGCCCCCCCTTACCCAGAGGTGCAGAATCACATATACAAAGCATTACCAAGCAGAAGCGGTGCGTCGGGGGCGAGTGCGTGCCCTCTACCCAGAAGTGCAGAATCACATATACCAAGCATTACCAAGCAGAAGCGGTGCGTCGGGGGCGAGTGCGTGCCCTTTACCCAGAAGTGCAGAATCACATATACCAAGCAGAAGTGGTGCGCCAGGGGCGAGAGCGTGCCCTCTAACCAGAAGTGCAGAATCACATATACCAAGCATTACCAAGCAGAAGCGGTGCGCCGGGGGCGAGTGCGTGCCCCCTACCCAGAAGTGCAGAATCACATATACCAAGCATTACCAAGCAGAAGCCGTGGGCCGGGGGCGAGCGCACGCCCTCTACCCAGAAGTGCAGAATCACATATACCAAGCATTACCAAGCAGAAGCGGTGCGCCGGGGGCGAGCGCACGTCCTCTACCCAGAAGTGCAGAATCACATATACCAAGCATTATCAAGCAGAAGCGGTGCGCCAGGGGATGTTACGCGTGCCCCCCCTTACCCAGAGGTGCAGAATCACATATACAAAGCATTACCAAGCAGAAGCGGTGCGTCGGGGGCGAGTGCGTGCCCTCTACCCAGAAGTGCAGAATCACATATACCAAGCATTACCAAGCAGAAGCGGTGCGTCGGGGGCGAGTGCGTGCCCTCTACCCAGAAGTGCAGAATCACATATACCAAGCATTACCAAGCAGAAGCGGTGCGTCGGGGGCGAGTGCGTGCCCTCTACCCAGAAGTGCAGAATCACATATACCAAGCAGAAGTGGTGCGCCAGGGGCGAGAGCGTGCCCTCTAACCAGAAGTGCAGAATCACATATACCAAGCATTACCAAGCAGAAGCGGTGCGCCGGGGGCGAGAGCGTGCCCCCTACCCAGAAGTGCAGAATCACATATACCAAGCATTACCAAGCAGAAGCGGTGCGCCGGGGGCGAGAGCGTGCCCCCTACCCAGAGGTGCAGAATCACATATACCAAGCATTACCAAGCAGAAGCGGTGCGCCGGGGGCGAGCGCACGTCCTCTACCCAGAAGTGCAGAATCACATATACCAAGCATTACCAAGCAGAAGCGGTGCGCCGGGGGCGAGCGCACGTCCTCTACCCAGAAGTGCAGAATCACATATACCAAGCATTATCAAGCAGAAGCGGTGCGCCAGGGGATGTTACGCGTGCCCCCCCCTTACCCAGAGGTGCAGAATCACATATACAAAGCATTACCAAGCAGAAGCGGTGCGTCGGGGGCGAGTGCGTGCCCTCTACCCAGAAGTGCAGAATCACATATACCAAGCATTACCAAGCAGAAGCGGTGCGTCGGGGGCGAGTGCGTGCCCTCTACCCAGAAGTGCAGAATCACATATACCAAGCATTACCAAGCAGAAGCGGTGCGCCGGGGGCGAGAGCGTGCCCCCTACCCAGAAGTGCAGAATCACATATACCAAGCATTACCAAGCAGAAGCGGTGCGCCGGGGGCGAGAGCGTGCCCCCTACCCAGAAGTGCAGAATCACATATACCAAGCATTACCAAGCAGAAGCGGTGCGCCGGGGGCGAGCGCACGCCCTCTACCCAGAAGTGCAGAATCACATATACCAAGCATTACCAAGCAGAAGCGGTGGGCCGGGGGCGAGCGCACGCCCTCTACCCAGAAGTGCAGAATCACATATACCAAGCATTACCAAGCAGAAGCGGTGCGCCGGGGGCGAGCGCACGTCCTCTACCCAGAAGTGCAGAATCACATATACCAAGCATTATCAAGCAGAAGCGGTGCGCCAGGGGATGTTACGCGTGCCCCCCCTTACCCAGAGGTGCAGAATCACATATACAAAGCATTACCAAGCAGAAGCGGTGCGTCGGGGGCGAGTGCGTGCCCTCTACCCAGAAGTGCAGAATCACATATACCAAGCATTACCAAGCAGAAGCGGTGCGTCGGGGGCGAGTGCGTGCCCTCTACCCAGAAGTGCAGAATCACATATACCAAGCAGAAGTGGTGCGCCAGGGGCGAGAGCGTGCCCTCTAACCAGAAGTGCAGAATCACATATACCAAGCATTACCAAGCAGAAGCGGTGCGCCGGGGGCGAGAGCGTGCCCCCTACCCAGAAGTGCAGAATCACATATACCAAGCATTAACAAGCAGAAGCGGTGCGCCGGGGGCGAGAGCGTGCCCCCTACCCAGAGGTGCAGAATCACATATACCAAGCATTACCAAGCAGAAGCGGTGCGCCGGGGGCGAGAGCGTGCCCCCTACCCAGAAGTGCAGAATCACATATACCAAGCATTACCAAGCAGAAGCGGTGCGCCGGGGGCGAGCGCACGTCCTCTACCCAGAAGTGCAGAATCACATATACCAAGCATTATCAAGCAGAAGCGGTGCGCCAGGGGATGTTACGCGTGCCCCCCCTTACCCAGAGGTGCAGAATCACATATACAAAGCATTACCAAGCAGAAGCGGTGCGTCGGGGGCGAGTGCGTGCCCTCTACCCAGAAGTGCAGAATCACATATACCAAGCATTACCAAGCAGAAGCGGTGCGTCGGGGGCGAGTGCGTGCCCTCTACCCAGAAGTGCAGAATCACATATACCAAGCATTACCAAGCAGAAGCGGTGCGTCGGGGGCGAGTGCGTGCCCTCTACCCAGAAGTGCAGAATCACATATACCAAGCAGAAGTGGTGCGCCAGGGGCGAGAGCGTGCCCTCTAACCAGAAGTGCAGAATCACATATACCAAGCATTACCAAGCAGAAGCGGTGCGCCGGGGGCGAGAGCGTGCCCCCTACCCAGAAGTGCAGAATCACATATACCAAGCATTACCAAGCAGAAGCGGTGCGCCGGGGGCGAGCGCACGCCCTCTACCCAGAAGTGCAGAATCACATACAGTGCCTTGCGAAAGTATTCGGCCCCCTTGAACTTTTCAACCTTTTGCCACATTTCAGGCTTCAAACATAAAGATATAAAATTTAAATTTTTTGTGAAGAATCACCAACAAGTGGGACACAATTGTGAAGTGGAACGAACTCTATTGGATTTTTGAAACTTTTTTAACTAATAAAAAAATGAAAAGTGGGGCGTGCAAAATTATTCGACCCCCTTGCGTTAATACTTTGTAGAGCCACCTTTTGCTGCGATTACAGCTGCAAGTCGCTTGGGGTATGTCTCTATCAGTTTTGCACATCGAGAGACTGAAATTCTTGCCCATTCTTCCTTGCAAAACAGCTCAAGCTCAGTGAGGTTGGATGGAGAGCGTTTTTGAACAGCAGTTTTCAGCTCTTTCCACAGATTCTCGATTGGATTCAGGTCTGGACTTTGACTTGGCCATTCTAACACCTGGATGTTCATTTGTGAACCATTCCTTTGTAGATTTTGCTGTATGTTTGGGATCATTGTCTTGTTGGAAGATAAATCTCCGTCCCACTTTCAGGTCTTTTGCAGACTCCAACAGGTTTTCATCCAGAATGGTCCTGTATTTGGCTGCATCCATCTTCCCCTCAATTTTAACCATCTTCCCTGTCCCTGCTGAAGAAAAGCAGGCCCAAACCATGATGCTGCCACCACCATGTTTCACAGTGGGGATGGTGTGTTGAGGGTGATGAGCTGTGTTGCTTTTACGCCAAACATATCGTTTTGCATTGTGGCCAAAATGTTCGATTTGGGTTTCATCGGACCAGAGCACCTTCTTCCACATGTTTGGTGTGTCTCCCAGGTGGCTTGTGGCAAACTTTAGACAAGACTTTTTATGGATATCTTTGAGAAGTGGCTTTCTTCTTGCCACTCTTCCATAAAGGCCAGATTTGTGCAGTGTACGACTGATTGTTGTCCTATGGACAGACTCTCCCACCTCAGCTGTAGTTCTCTGCAGTTCATCCAGAGTGATCATGGGGCCTCTTGGCTGCATCTCTGATCAGTCTTCTCCTTGTCTGAGCTGAAAGTTTAGAGGGACAGTCAGGTCTTGGTAGATTTGCAGTGGTCTGATACTCCTTCCATTTCAAAATGATCGCTTGCACAGTGCTCCTTGGGATGTTTAAAGCTTGGGAAATCTTTTTGTATCCAAATCCGGCTTTAAACTTCTCCACAACAGTATTATGGACCTGCCTGGTGTGTTCCTTGGTCTTCATGATGCTCTCTGCGCTTTCAACAGAACCCTGAGACTGAAAATGTTGGGGTCTCTGTGATTGAATACAACATGATAAATAAGTAAACTTGTACCATCATCCAGGAGTCTTTGAAATAGAGGGGTGGGGACCTGGTCCCCGACCAGGTCGCCACAAGGGTTTGTGGGCAATGTTGGACTATCACGGTACGGTAAGACAATAAAGATATAGATGAATAGCGAATATACAGTAAATAATGTGAATAAAATCATTTTATTAATACAGAAATATTAATTGATTACAAATAAAAACATAGCAAGATTTCATATATGTCGCCAGGGCAGTTAACCCCGGATTGGGGGGAGTCATAGTGGGACAATTCATCACAGACAACAATTCGACTAGTTTCGCGGGCAGTAGCCGCTTCATCAGGAAAGTATCTGTGAATTGATTAACAAGTAATCAAAAAATAATATACAGTAAATAATGATAATATTTAAACTACATAAAATGGTATATAGAGGGGAAAGAAAAACAAGGAGCCCAGCTGCTTACCCATGCCCTAACAGACTCCGATCGCATAGCCACCAAGGTGGAGGTCTCCCACGGCGACTCGGGGGAGCTACAAGGCAAGATGGACCAAATTCTAGGGAAATAAATTAACATAATGATCGGTGGGTGTCGTATGGACCTTCGTGGGTATACACGTGTGGACCAGTGAAAAGTGGTGGAATGGTGAATGGTCAAATGAACAATGTGAAGCCAAAAAAGTGTGCAGTTGGAATAAGTGACAAACCTCAAGAGGAGTTTGCAAGGGTGAATGGTGAAATGCAAGCTGTTGGTGATTGGGAAATACTAAGATGACAAAAGGTGATATGAAGAAGGTTGTAAAACTGTGAAAAATCAAAACAATGGGAAAAAGAGAACGACAAGAAAGCCAAAACAGAACAAAACAAAAAACAGAGGGGAAGCGGTGCGCCGGGGGCGAGCGCACGCCCTCTACCCAGAAGTGCAGAATCACATATACCAAGCATTACCAAGCAGAAACGGTGCGCCAGGGGATGTTACGCGTGCCCCCCCTTACCCAGAGGTGCAGAATCACATATACAAAGCATTACCAAGCAGAAGTGGTGCGTCGGGGGCGAGTGCGTGCCCTCTACCCAGAAGTGCAGAATCACATATACCAAGCATTACCAAGCAGAAGCGGTGTGCCAGGGTTAGAGTCAGAGTTATACTTTAAAGGGCCAGTGCACTGACAGCGGATCTTCCAGTGTGTGATGGATGTCCGGTGATATCTTCTGCCTCTCGGGGGCGCTGGATGTGTTTCGCAGAGCTCTGCAACCATTGGAAGTTCTCTGTTACATTTTGAACACATTCTTATGTATCCGGCTGGTTGCTGAGAGAAGTGCGGAGAGTAACATCTGTGTGACATCCCCGGGACGTTACTCCAGTTTCTGGACAATTTATTGTTTTTTGGAGAAGTGAAATCCCTTGCGGCTTTGCAGTTTTACATAATGTACTCAACTTATTATTGAATAGGAGAGCAGCTCAGCCTCAGGATCATTAAACAGAATGCAAAATAAAAATAAAAAAAGATACAAAACATCAACAAAAAGATACAAAAACAAGTATTTCCAAATTGATCTTTAAACAGAATGAAAAATTAAAAAAAAAAAAAAGATACAAAACATCAACAAAAAGATACAAAAACAAGTATTTTCAAATTGATCATTAAAAAGAATGCAAAATTTAAAAAAAGATACAAAAACACCAACAAAAAGATACAAAAACAAGTATTTTCAAATTGATCATTAAACAGAATACAAAAAAAAAGATACAAAAACATCAACAAAAAGATACAAAAACAAGTATTTTCAAATTGATCATTAAACAGAATACAAAAAAAAAGATACAAAACATCAACAAAAAGATACAAAAACAAGTATTTTCAAATTGATCATTAAACAGAATGCGCAAAAAAAAAAAAATACAAAAAAAACCCCAAAAAAGATACAAAAGAAAACAACAAAAAGCTAAAACAAAAAATTAAACAGATACAAAAACCAACAAAAAAAGATAAAAAGAAACAACAACAAAAAAAAATAACATAAAAAGTGTAAAACAACAACAAGGAGTATTTCCAAAGTAATCATTGGTGATGTTTGTTTTTCAGATGACCGGAGGGACAGGGAGGGAGGCCAGCCTCGTCCAGCAGACCTTTGTTCTGCTGCGGAAGAATATTCTGGTACAATGGAGGCGCCTGGGAAATGTAGTGCTGGTAAGTAAACCGTGACTGGGGGCAATACTGTGGGTCTTGGGGGGGGAGGGGGTGCCCTTAAATGAGAGAACAATGTAAGTTTCTGCTGCTGACCTTTCCTTTCCTACAATAAATTTGCAGAGAGCTCTGTTATTGGATGTTTATTTTAGTGAATGGGTCACTTTAAAGGCATTAAAGTGACCCACGTAGGTCTGCGGGTGGTGAGTTAAAAACCAGAGTTAGTGGAACTGAACTAAGTGGGGAGTTAAAAACCACAGTTTAAAACAGGAGGTTATAACAGGGATCATAGTACCTGTGTAGTGCGAGTACCTGAGTGTTGTCTGAGTAGTGTGTGTGGATCGTTAGTACTTGTGTATTGCGGGTGCACGTAGGTCGGCGGGTGCACGTAGGTCTGCGGGTGCACGTAGGTCTGCGGGTGCACGTAGGTCTGCGGGTGCACGTTAGGTCTGCGAGTGCACGTTAGGTCTGCGAGTGGACGTTAGGTCTGCGAGTGCACGTTAGGTCTGCGAGAGCATGTTAGGTCTGCGAGAGCATGTTAGGTCTGCGGGTGCACGTAGGTCTGCGGGTGCACGTAGGTCTGCGAGAGCATGTTAGGTCTGCGAGTGGACGTTAGGTCTGCAGGTGCACGTTAGGTCTGCGAGAGCATGTTAGGTCTGCGGGCGCACGTTGGTCTGCGAGTGCACTTTAGGTCTGCGAGTGCACGTTAGGTCTGCGAGTGGATGTTAGGTCTGCGAGTGGACGTTAGGTCTGCGAGTGGACGTTAGGTCTGCGAGTGGACGTTAGGTCTGCGAGTGCACGTAGGTCTGCGAGTGGACGTTAGGTCTGCGGGTGCACGCAGGTCTGCGAGTGCACGTTAGGTCTGCGAGTGCACGTTAGGTCTGCGAGTGCACGTTAGGTCTGCGGGTGCACGTAGGTCTGCGGGCGCACGTTGGTCTGCGAGTGCACTTTAGGTCTGCGAGTGCACGTTAGGTCTGCGAGTGGACGTTAGGTCTGCGAGTGCACGTAGGTCTGCGAGTGGACGTTAGGTCTGCGGGTGCACGCAGGTCTGCGAGTGCACGTTAGGTCTGCGAGTGCACGTTAGGTCTGCGGGTGCACGTAGGTCTGCGGGTGCACGTAGGTCTGCGAGTGCACGTAGGTCTGCGGGTGCACGTTAGGTCTGCGGGTGCACGTAGGTCTGCGGGTGCACGCAGGTCTGCGAGTGCACTTTAGGTCTGCGGGTGCACGTTAGGTCTGCGGGTGCACGTAGGTCTGCGGGTGCACGTAGGTCTGCGGGTGCACGTAGGTCTGCGGGTGCACGTAGGTCTGCGGGTGCACGTTAGGTCTGCGGGTGCACGCTAGGTCTGCGGGTGCACGTTAGGTCTGCGGGTGCACGTAGGTCTGCGGGTGCACGTAGGTCTGCGGGTGCACGTAGGTCTGCGGGTGCACGTAGGTCTGCGAGTGGACGTTAGGTCTGCGAGTGCACGTTAGGTCTGCGAGAGCACGTTGGTCTGCGAGTGCACTTTAGGTCTGCGAGTGCACGTTAGGTCTGCGAGTGGACGTTAGGTCTGCGAGTGCACGTAGGTCTGCGAGTGGACGTTAGGTCTGCGGGCGCACGTTGGTCTGCGAGTGCACTTTAGGTCTGCGAGTGCACGTTAGGTCTGCGAGTGGACGTTAGGTCTGCGAGTGCACGTAGGTCTGCGAGTGGACGTTAGGTCTGCGGGTGCACGCAGGTCTGCGAGTGCACGTTAGGTCTGCGAGTGCACGTAGGTCTGCGAGTGGACGTTAGGTCTGCGGGTGCACGCAGGTCTGCGGGTGCACGCAGGTCTGCGAGTGCACGTTAGGTCTGCGAGTGCACGTTAGGTCTGCGGGTGCACGTAGGTCTGCGAGTGCACGTAGGTCTGCGGGTGCACGTAGGTCTGCGGGTGCACGTAGGTCTGCGGGTGCACGCAGGTCTGCGAGTGCACTTTAGGTCTGCGGGTGCACGTTAGGTCTGCGGGTGCACGTAGGTCTGCGGGTGCACGTAGGTCTGCGGGTGCACGTAGGTCTGCGGGTGCACGGTAGGTCTGCGGGTGCACGTTAGGTCTGCGGGTGCACGTTAGGTCTGCGGGTGCACGTAGGTCTGCGGGTGCACGTAGGTCTGCGAGTGCACGTAGGTCTGCGGGTGCACGTAGGTCTGCGGGTGCACGCAGGTCTGCGGGTGCACGCAGGTCTGCGGGTGCACGTAGGTCTGCGGGTGCACGTAGGTCTGCGAGTGCACTTTAGGTCTGCGGCTGCACGTTAGGTCTGCGGGTGCACGTAGGTCTGCGGGTGCACGTAGGTCTGCGGGTGCACGTAGGTCTGCGAGTGCACTTTAGGTCTGCGGCTGCACGTTAGGTCTGCGGGTGCACGTAGGTCTGCGGGTGCACGTAGGTCTGCGGGTGCACGCAGGTCTGCGGGTGCACGCAGGTCTGCGGGTGCACGTAGGTCTGCGGGTGCACGTAGGTCTGCGAGTGCACTTTAGGTCTGCGGCTGCACGTTAGGTCTGCGGGTGCACGTAGGTCTGCGAGTGGACGTTAGGTCTGCGGGTGCACGTTAGGTCTGCGAGTGCACGTTAGGTCTGCGAGTGCACGTTAGGTCTGCGAGTGCACGTTAGGTCTGCGAGTGCACGTTAGGTCTGCGAGTGCACGTTAGGTCTGCGAGTGCACGTAAGTCTGCGAGTGCACGTTAGGTCTGCGAGTGCACGTTAGGTCTGCGAGTGCACGTTAGGTCTGCGAGTGCACGTTAGGTCTGCGAGTGCATGTAGGTCTGCGAGTGCAAGGTAGGTCTGTGAGTGCACGTAGGTCTGCGGGTGCACGTAGGTCTGCGGGTGCACGTAGGTCTGCGGGTGCACGCAGGTCTGCGAGTGCACTTTAGGTCTGCGGGTGCACGTTAGGTCTGCGGGTGCACGTAGGTCTGCGGGTGCACGTAGGTCTGCGGGTGCACGTAGGTCTGCGGGTGCACGTTAGGTCTGCGGGTGCACGTAGGTCTGCGGGTGCACGTTAGGTCTGCGGGTGCACGTAGGTCTGCGGGTGCACGTAGGTCTGCGAGTGCACGTAGGTCTGCGGGTGCACGTAGGTCTGCGAGTGCACTTTAGGTCTGCGGCTGCACGTTAGGTCTGCGGGTGCACGTAGGTCTGCGGGTGCACGTAGGTCTGCGGGTGCACGTAGGTCTGCGAGTGCACTTTAGGTCTGCGGCTGCACGTTAGGTCTGCGGGTGCACGTAGGTCTGCGAGTGGACGTTAGGTCTGCGCGTGCACGTTAGGTCTGCGAGTGCACGTTAGGTCTGCGAGTGCACGTTAGGTCTGCGAGTGCACGTTAGGTCTGCGAGTGCACGTTAGGTCTGCGAGTGCACGTAAGTCTGCGAGTGCACGTTAGGTCTGCGAGTGCACGTTAGGTCTGCGAGTGCACGTTAGGTCTGCGAGTGCACGTTAGGTCTGCGAGTGCATGTAGGTCTGCGAGTGCAAGGTAGGTCTGTGAGTGCACGTAGGTCTGCGGGTGCACGTAGGTCTGCGGGTGCACGTAGGTCTGCGAGTGCACTTTAGGTCTGTGAGTGGACGTTAGGTCTGCGAGTGCACGTTAGGTCTGCGAGTGCACGTTAGGTCTGCGAGTGCACGTT
Organism: Lithobates sylvaticus; assembly: GCA_028564925.1. NCBI lineage: Eukaryota > Metazoa > Chordata > Amphibia > Anura > Ranidae > Lithobates > Lithobates sylvaticus. The sequence continues at coordinate 4,440,430 of CM053037.1, forward strand.
AGGTCTGCGAGTGCATGTAGGTCTGCGAGTGCAAGGTAGGTCTGTGAGTGCACGTAGGTCTGCGGGTGCACGTAGGTCTGCGGGTGCACGTAGGTCTGCGAGTGCACTTTAGGTCTGTGAGTGCACGTTAGGTCTGCGAGTGCACGTTAGGTCTGCGAGTGCACGTTAGGTCTGCGAGTGCACGTTAGGTCTGCGAGTGCACGTTAGGTCTGCGAGTGCACGTTAGGTCTGCGAGTGCACGTTAGGTCTGCGAGTGCATGTAGGTCTGCAAGTGCAAGGTAGGTCTGTGAGTGCAAGGTAGGGTACGGCCCACCCACCACTTTCATTACAGGCCTTGCAGGGTTCGTTTATAACGGTTTGCCCACTGTAATTTTTGGGGTGGCCGAACAGGGAGTGACCAGACCACTTCTTGTAAGGGTGCCAAAAGTAACCTTGGCTTGTGGCTGTACAGACCAATAATACTTGCTCCATTTGCTTCTTGGTTGCCCTGCAGAAGAGTGCCACCTGCAGGGAAGAAAGAAGACTATGCCTGCCTGCACTGGTGTCACCAGGACATGAAGACACAGGGAGCAATGAGGGCTAAATGATATTCTATTGCCACTTGCTTGATATCATTATGGTGTTCTTGCTGTTTCTGTTCATTACTACTTCCCACCCATGTGACACCCTGTCCCCAGGACAGGAAGTTATCAATATATCCCCTATGGGGACACAGGAATTAACACTTTCTGCCTGACCCAGCTACAGTTTGATGTTCTTGTCACGATCAGGGGTCAGGCTCGAAGACCAATTGCTATAGCAGTTGCAGTACCACTAACCAGCAGGATAGCTAAACAGGCAGTCACCCTGGCAGATGACACAGGCTCACCTGAGGTGCGGTGTCTAAGTACTAACCGGTGTTCACCAGAGCTCCTGATGGCGGAGATGGATTTAGCTGCGTGTTAGTACCAGGTCGCGGTCCTCAGGATCGCCCCACCAGGAGGTGAGTAAGCCGGGGTTCAGTAGCGGATGAGCAGGTAAGGATCAATCAGAAGAGTGGTCTGTAAACAAGCCAAAAGGTCGGTACCGAGTAGTTGCAGGTTTGGATCAGGCAGAAGCGTAGTCGAGGAACAAGCCAAGGGTCGATAACGAGCAGTAGCAAATATGAACGGCAGCAGGGAAGACAGGCGCGAGATACTGGCTGGAGATAGCACAATATTCTGGCAAATAGGAAGTGCAGAGACATGGCTTTTATCAGGAAGTTCGTGGGAGGAGCAAAGAGTTCAAGGTTCAGCTGACATCAAGATACAAGGCAGGGTTGTAGGGTTTGTCCAAGGGATCTGACAAGGCGCTGTCCAGCATCTCAGATAGCTCAGTGGGAAGACTCACTGCCAGACACAGCTGAGGTCCCAGGTTCAAGTCCAGGTCCTAACAGTTCTTCATGGTCCAAATCCTTTCTGTAAATCTCTTTAGATTTTTAATCCATATAATCATTGGTTTAATATAAACAGCTCTGATGAAGGGTGTGATGTTCTGAAACGTGTTGGATTTTCACCTCTGCCATAAACACATCAGTGATTGAAATTCCACAGCTGGCCTTTTGCTATTGAGGTTTAAGGAGGAGCGCATCAAAAGCCAACAGTGGTTCAAACCCTCTCTGTGCATAACTAAATAAAACTGTTTCTCTGGAGTTCAGCTTTAACGATCCAGAGAGGCCGTCCCATGTCTTCAAGGAGAATGGATTCCTCTGGTTAGGGGCCCCTTTATTTTACCCAGAATTTCCTGTAGTGGAGAGCTCAGGAGATCTCGGTCTGGGATCTCAAATGATTTTATTATAATTGGTGATGGTGGTGACCCCATGTTTGGTTTACAGGAGTGGGTCCAGCATTTGGCGTTGCTCTTCGTGCTCTTCTTAGTGCTGGCTCTTAGAGACATTCCAAGCCCGAGTGAGTACACACCGACCATTGTCCTGGGGCGCCTGGATGAATTCAGCAACAAAAGTTTTCCAGTTGGCTACATCCCTACAACCCCAGCCATCCTGGACATAATGCAGAGGGTCGGCAGAAGCCCCATCACCCCAGGTAAGATCAGCTCTAAGCCGAGCATGGTGCTCCTCTCCGATGAATGAGGAGTGTATGGGGATCATCATAGGGCCTGACTGCTTTATAAAATCTTTTAGTTCCTGTTCAAGTGTTATATGTGCGTACGAAGCTGGGGTACCCCAAGAATGATCCCCCGCTAATAAAGTCCTGATTCCTCCTTCCAGAAATATCAGTGAAGGAATTCCAAAATACTTCTGATCTCCTGGACCAAGTTATTTGGAACATCACCGCTGCTGTGGAATTTGAGACCGAATTTACGTATTTTATCAGATATGATCACAACATCCCGAAACCCAATGAATACTTGGCTAATAGAGGTAAGAGAGCAAGTAGACAATTTTTCAGCAGTGCCACGGAGGTCTCTGTTTTTACATCCTAAGCAATTTCACTTCCTTTAAAAACATCAGCATGCTGAAACTTTCATACTGCCACTTACTTGTTTTATTTTGGCATTTACATGAAAGTCTACTGCAGGCTTTCTCAACCATGTTACCTCTGAAATAAGTCTTTGGAAAGAATTTCCCTTACATTGGTGGTCAGTGGGAAAAATGATCCTTCCATCAGTTATCAGTGGCAAGAATGCTTCTTGCATTGGTGGTCAGTGGGGAGAAAGATCCTTCTATTGGGGGTCAGTAGGAAGACTTCTCCTTACATTGGCGGTCAGTTATAAGAACATCCCTTACATTGGTGATTAACGGGAAGAATGCCCTTTACATTGGTGGTGACCAGTGGGAAGAAAGCCCCTTAAAATGGTGGTCAGTGGGAAGAATGCCACTTACATTAGTTGTCAGTGAGAAGAATGTTCCTTACATTGGTGATCAGTGGGAAGAATGTCCCTTACATTGGTGGTCAGTGGGAAGAATGTCCCTTACATTGGTGATCATTGGGAAGAATGACTCCTTACATTGGTGGCCAGTGAGAAGAATGCCCCTTACATTGGTGGTCAGTGTAAGAATGCCCCTTATATTGGTGGTCAGTGGGAAAAATGCCCCTTACAATGGTAGTCAGTGAGAAGAATGCCCCTAAAAATGGTGGTCAGTGGGAAGAATGCCACTTACATTGGTGATCAGTGGGAAGAATGTCCCTTACATTGGTGATCAGTGGGAAAAATGCCCCTTACAATGGTGGTCAGTGAGAAGAATGCCCCTTAAAATGGTAGTCAGTGGGAAGAATGCCCCTTACATTGGTGGCCAGTGAGAAGAATTCCCCTTACATTGGTGGTCAGTGTAATGCCTCGTACACACGTAGGGACTTTTGCCGGCGGACCTAGTCCAGCGGACAATCCCGCGGGACTTTCCGGCTAGGTCCGCTGGACTTTCCGAGGGTGTGGACTTGCCCACACACGCACGGACTTCTCCAGCGGATAATCCGCCGGCCAAAAGTCCGCGGGACTTTTGAAAATGAACGGACTTGCCCACACACGGAGCAGTCCGTTCATTTCGAACGTAACTTCAGGTTACGTAGCTAGCGTAGGCAGTAAATGCCGCCGCGCTAGCTCCGCAAGCTGGCATGGATTTAAAGGGAATCCCCACGCCGAAAAAACGGCGTGGGGGTTCCCCCCAAATCCATGTCAGACCCTCATCCGAGCACGCAGCCTGGCAGGCCAGGAAAGGGGTGGGGACGAACGAGCGCCCCCCCCCCCCCTCCTGAGCCGTACCAGGCCGCGTGCCCTCAACATGGGGGGTGCCCTGGGGAAAGGGGGGCCGTGCGCCCCCCCCCCCACCCCAAAGCACCTTGTCCCCATGATGAGGACAAGGGCCTCTTCCCGACAACCCTGGCCGTTGGTTGTCGGGGTCTGCGGGCGGGGGCTTATCGGAATCTGGGAGCCCCCTTTAATAAGGGGGCCCCCAGATACCGGCCCCCCACCCTATGTGAATGAGTATGGGGTACGATGTACTCCTACCCATTCACCTAAGGTGTAAAATGTAAAGTACAAAAACACACACACTTTTGAAAAAATATTTTATTGCACTGCTCCGGGGTCTTCTTCCGTCTTGGGGGTCTTCTCGCCGGACTCCTCCGCTCTCTTCTGCTCTTTTACCTAGCTCTTTCACGAGGGGAGGAGTCCGGCTACCTTCTTCGTCGTCGCCGCCGTCGTCTGGGGGTCTCGATCCGCCTTCGGGGGTCTTCCGGGGTCTCTTCTGTTCTTGCGGCGGTCGTCGTCTTCCGCGCCGCCGGCGCCTTCTTCTTCTTGTCCTTCTTCTTGTCCTTCTTGTTCTTCTTCTTCTTCCGATGTTGACCCGACGCTCTCTCTGCCCGGAATGCCTGTGCCGCTCTGCGCTCGGACTTATATAGGGACATGGGCGACAGGGTCACATGTTCATGTCACATGGTGACCCCGCCCCCTTGCGATGTCACAGTCCCAGCATCCTCCGGGACTGTGACAACACAAGGGGGCGGGGTCACCATGTGACATGTGCATGTGACCCTGTCGCCCATGTCCCTATATAAGTCCGAGCGCAGAGCGGCACAGGCATTCCGGGCAGAGAGAGCGTCGGGTCAACATCGGAAGAAGAAGAAGAACAAGAAGGACAAGAAGAAGGACAAGAAGAAGAAGGCGCCGGCGGCGCGGAAGACGACGACCGCCGCAAGAACAGAAGAGACCCCCGGAAGACCCCCGAAGGCGGATCGAGACCCCCGAGACGACGGCGGCGACGACGAAGAAGGTAGCCGGACTCCTCCCCTCGTGAAAGAGCTAGGTAAAAGAGCAGAAGAGAGCGGAGGAGTCCGGCGAGAAGACCCCCAAGACGGAAGAAGACCCCCGAAGGCGGATCGAGACCCCCAGACGGCGGCGACGACGAAGAAGGTAGCCGGACTTCCCCCGCTCGGTAAAAGAGCTTGGTAAATGGCGGGGGAGTCCGGCGAGAAGACCCCCAAGACGGAAGAAGACCCCCGGAGCAGTGCAATAAACTATTTTTTCAAAAGTGTGGGTGTTTTTTTTTACTTTACATTTTACACCTTAGGTGAATGGGTAGGGGTACATCGTACCCCATACTCATTCACATAGGGTGGGGGGCCGGTATCTGGGGGGCCCCTTATTAAAGGGGGCTCCCAGATTCCGATAAGCCCCCGCCCGCAGACCCCGACAACCAACGGCCAGGGTTGTCGGGAAGAGGCCCTTGTCCTCATCAACATAGGGACAAGGTGCTTTGGGGTGGGGGGGCCGCACGGCCCCCCTTTCCCCAGGGCACCCCCCATGTTGAGGGCACGCGGCCTGGTACGGCTCAGGAGGGGGGGGGCGCTCGTTCGTCCCCACCCCTTTCCTGGCCTGCCAGGCTGCGTGCTCGGATGAGGGTCTGACATGGATTTGGGGGGAACCCCCACGCCGTTTTTTCGGCGTGGGGAGTCCTTTTAAATCCATGCCAGGTCACGGAGCTAGCGCGGCGGCATTTACTGCCTATGCTAGCTACGTAACCTGAAGTCACGTGCTAAATGAACGGACTTGCCGATGAGCGGCAAGTCCGTTCATTTCAAAAGTCCCGCGGACTTGCCCACTAACGGCGGGATTATCCGCTGGACTGCCAAGTCCAGCGGATAATTTGAAAACAAAACTTCAAACTTTAGTCCGCCGTACTTTGGCGCCAAAAAGTCCGCCGGCGCCCACACACGAGGGGATTATCCGCTGGACTTCAGTCCAGAGGATAATCCCGCGGGATTGTCCCTTCGTGTGTACGCGGCATAAGAATGCCCCTTATATTGGTGGTAAGTGGAAAAAAATGCCCCTTACAATGGTGGTCAGTGAGAAGAATACCCCTTAAAATGGTGGCCAGTGGGAAGAATTCCACTTACATTGGTGGTCAGTGGGAAGAATGCCACTTACATTGGTGATCAGTGGGAAGAATGTCCCTTACATTGGTGATCAGTGGGAAGAATGTTCCTTACATTGGTGATCAGTGAGAAGAATGTTTCTTACATTGGTGATCAGTGGGAAGAATGCCCTTTACATTGGTGGCCAGTGAGAAGAATGCCCCTTACATTGGTGGTCAGTGTAAGAATGCCCCTTATATTGGTGGTCAGTGGAAAAAAATGCCCCTTACAATGGTGGTCAGTGAGAAGAATGCCCCTTTAAAATGGTGGCCAGTGGGAAGAATGCCACTTACATTGGTGATCGGTGGGAAGAATGTTGCCTGCCTGTGTAGTCTGGTGGTAGTATTGATGCATAGCAGGTGCATCATCAGAGCTGGCTGGATAGCTGGAACAGCAGATCCTGGACTGGTAGACAGCAGGCAGCAATGGGCAGCGGCTGATAGCAGATGCAGGAAGACCCACAGACAATAGAAGATGCTCTAGTCTGAGCTAGGCAGATACAGGCAGGGCAGATGAACAACTGGATGTGAGGTCAGACAAGCCAGGTCGGCAACAGACGGTCAGATGCAGGTATAGATGTCAGGCAAGGAACTGTCAGGGTACAGGCAGAGGTTGGCAATACGAGATCAAGCAGATAAGCAGAAGGCAGAGCAAAGTCCAGAGACAGGCACAGGTAGCGTTAAAGCAAAGTCAGGAGCAAGTCGGATTAAAGTCTGCAGAATCTGATACAAGAACACGGGTACAGCTGCAGATCAGACACCAATGGTCTAGTGCAGCTGCTGCACTTATATAGGCCACTTGGTGCCAGTGTCAATGGCTAATGCACACATGCGCATAAGTGTGTACATTCACATGCGCATATATGTTCACCTGAGCACAGTAATGCCCCGTACACACGGTCGGAAATTCCGACCACAAAATCCGGCGGATTTTGTCCGACACTGGTGTTGCATACACACGGTCGGACAAAGTTGTCGGAAAATCCGATCATTCTGAACGTGGTGACGTTCATTGCGTACGACGGGACTACGTAGAGGCTAGTAGCCAATAGCTTTGGTCTTGTAATGTGATATGAGCATGCGTGGCACTTTGTCCGTCGGAATTCGCTACACACGATCGGAAAAAGTCTGATAGGACTTTGTTGTCGGAAAAATTGAGAGCAGGATCTCAAACTTTTTCCGTCGGAAATTCCGACGGAAAAAGTCCGATGGAGCCCACACACGGTCGGATTTCCCGACAACATGGTCCGATAGGACGGGGCATAAGACTGGCACCAGCAGGCCAGCGTTGCATGCGCCTCGGAGGTTCAGCTGTGCTATGGCCAGCACGTTCCAGACAGCTACCATTCTCTTTCACAGGGTTGCATATAAGAAATACTACAGGCTATAATATTTATCTTCTTTTTGTCTTTGCTCTTCCTGTGTGTTCCTCCAGTTTACTGTGAAACTTCAGAATACTGCCGCCCCCTGGAGTACTGGAAATTGGGCTTCATCTCTCTACAAGCCAGCATTGACTCTGCCATTGTTGAGGTGAGCCAAAAGCCATTTCTGTCCCATCACTACTCGTTATATAGGTAGCTGTCTGATCAGTGGAGCGTGAAAGATCCCGAGGGGTAAAAATGGACCCGGGTTCATAAAAGTCCTAACAGACACACTTACGTTTCAAAGTGGGAAGAAGACCAAGGAAGGCACCAAAGGCAAGGAAGACGGTCACAAATCTTTTAACAGAAAAATAATCTAAAAAAATATATAAACTTAAAAAATGCCCAACCTTAAAAAATACTGAAATAATCAGTACAAACAATATTTTGCAGAAGAACACCAAGCAGTCGCTGTGGGATGGTTTGGCGGCCACAGAGGTGGTGAAGATGAAATCTGTGAATTATACAGAAAGGCCGGTTCTGTTCATGGGCACCATCATCTATGAATTGAGCATGTGCTTCGTCTCACTGTCCTATCTCATGACGCTGCAGATTACCCGGGAGAGGAGGAAAACCAGGGAGCTGATGAGGATGATGGGACTGAAGGATCTGGCATTTTGGTAAGTGGCGTTGGTCAACCAAAATAAGTATATTCTTGGTAGGGATTCTTTATTGAAGATAAATAGCTCAGGTAGGGTGCCAATAGTGTGGGAGGGGGCAGTGACACAGTGGTGGTGCTACTGACTTTGAAAAGTTCAGGAAGATCGGGGGTCACAAGCATGCCTGCCTTTCTCGGTGGATAAAATGGCCCCCATTGGTTGGAGATTTCCATTCTTAGAAGATCTCCAGTATGATGTCATCATCTTGTATTTCAGGTTGTCTTGGGGGTTGCTGTACATCGTCAGTGCCATCATCATCGCCACCCTCATGGCTCTGCTTGCCACCACTTATCTGTTTGTGCAAAGTTCCTTTGGCGTTATTTTTTTGCTCTTCAGCCTCTACGGCGTTGCAACGGTAAGTCTGGATGATGTGTTTGCGTAAATGAAAGCCACATTTTTATCACCCTCCTAGTTAGGTTGCTAGTAGTATTGAGGTAAATTTAGTTGTTGGCTCTTCTGTAACCAGTGGAGCGAAGTTTGATTGCTTTTGGCTGTTTTGGGTTCTGCTGGTTGTAGGCTTGGCTGCTTCCCCCTGATTTTGGGTGGGTTCCAGAATTTAGTGGGTTGGAAGATGCAGGCTCTTTAACTTGCATATTGAACAGCATCAGCCAATCCTGAGGTAAGAAGAATGATCAGTAGGTGGGTGAGGTGTGTAAAAATAGTCTGGGCCCTAGAACAGTAGGGTCCTTGTCCTGTGGGAGAAGACCCAGCCTGAGGGTTGTGGCCCTATTGTCACTTAGTGAAAGTTTGCAGGAGGCTACAAGGGTCCCAACTCAATGAGAGCTTAGGGACCTGTGTCTGATGATGCTGGGAGTAGTTTGGAGGAAGTCTACAGAGGATCTGGTCTGGAGACTCACAGTACAGAAGCCATCTGGTACTGCAGGAAAGCATTCAAATATCCAGGGAACAGTGATAACAGGCCTGAGCGAGATCCTAGAGACTGCCCTTGTTAACTCTTGGAGAGACTGCTTATGGTTGTAGGCTCAGATTTGCTCCTTCATTGGAGTCCGCTGAGGGGTTTCACCCTGAGGAGTCCGTCATAGTCAGAAAATGTCCTCCTTTATACTTTTCACCAAATTTGGGTCATGGAACTTCCTATTATGGGGCGACAACACTGTCTCAGTCTCCCTGCATTGTCACAAGGGATTCCAGTGGAGACTACAAGCAGACGTGTCAATACATATTACACAGGCATAGCCAAGTGTTGTCACCATTAGCAAACCCTCTGAAATGCCACGCCACCATCCCTAGAGTGCATGTAGACAGGAAGTGGCTGGAGATCTCCAGGGCTCAGAGCAAATTACATGTCATCTAGTTTACATCGCTAGGGTTTCATAAGGGATCCTTACCATATGGGGGTATTATAGACAGGAGGGATATGGAGGTAGTTTTCCTCTGCAGCTCCTTTTTTATGAACTGAATCCAACCTCATTGATTAATCTTTTACCCACTCAGGTCTGTTTTAACTGCATGTTGAGCGCCCTCTTCAGGAAGCACCACCTGGCAGCGATTCTGGGGTTTTTCATCACTCTCTTCCTAGCCGCGTTGGGCCTCCTTCCACTGGTGAACGCCATACCCAAATCTCTGGAAGTGTTTCTGAGCATTTTCCACCCCTTCTCCTTCGCCGTCGGGATGGTGGAGGTAATCATTTATTTTTGGGAGCTGTTTGTGGAGCTTACACAGGGCTAAGGAATATCGCCCCACCCCTAGTCAGGCACCAAGCACCGGTGCAGTCATAAGACAGGAAGGTGGGAGGAAGTGGTATGGTCAACAATACCTGGACCTACTGATCTTCTTTATTTGGAAGCTGAATGGAACCGGGGAGGCGTGAAGGAACGATTCAACAGGGCATTAATGTGAACCTGTTGTCCTGCACTGCATGGATAAAGCATCAGGTTTAAATACACTTCAGAAAGTATACTCAAACACTTTGAAAGTGTATTTGGCATGGACTCTCATATTGTTGGTGTGAGATGTGCCCATTAATTATGGCTTCTCTGTGTTTTTAGAGCATGCACATGGAAAATGACCTTCAAGAGGCCTTCTTCTCAGACATCGGTGGTGACTCCTCCCCCATACTCTCCAGCGCCATCTACCTGACTCTGGATTCAGTGCTTTATATCATTCTCACTCTCTATTTCGAGAAGATTTTTCCAGGTGATTACAAATAGCTGATATTTATTTATTGGCCAATAACAAAATGTGTCAAGTAGAGCATACGGGTGGGAATGTCAATTGTGTCCAAGCTTCAAACATAAGTATGGAAGCTGTTGCATTGGCCTGTCTTGATCACTGTGTTGTCTCTCTTATGATGTAATTATATACACGCTGGTCTAAAAGCCTCAACCAAACTAACTCTAAAGTTGTCTTTAATTTATTCTCATGGCCTTAACCAGACTTGACTTATTTTCAGATAAACACGGAGTGAGACACAACCCGCTGTTCTGCTTGAGCCCTTCATTCTGGTCAAAGAAGAAGAAGATGATCCCCGTACCGCTAGGAGAAGGAGAGCGCATAGAAGAGGACTCGGGGGACTATGCAGAAAAAGTTCCCATTGAGTTACTGGGAAAAGAAGCGATCAGGTACTGATGTTCGAGTTGAAGTCTCCACTTCTGTGTCTATTATAGAAGTCACACCCCTCAAGCACCTTAAATAAAAGAGAGCCCAAGGCTTGTTGACACAGACCCCAAATATTATTTTTAACAATGATCCAGGATGGGGGCACCTTTTTATTTCAACATGATGTTATATATTTGAATTGCCATGGAAGCGGCTATTATTGCCCATTATACAGTGCCTTGAAATGTTACAACCAGAAACATAAATGGATTTGGAGTCGTACAAGTGTGAATGGAGCAGCTTAGCATTTACGAGCTGTGATATTTCATTCATGGCAAGGAAAATGTCCTTTGTTACCCAATATATGTGATTTGGCCATGCTAATAAGCATTCTGTTGAATTATGTGGAGCCGCTTTCTCCTTTCCTTTTTACCCCAGAGAAACCTAGAAATAATTTTGTAGGCCTCGGAGAACCCCTGCTATAAATAATTCTTTGGTGGTCATTGGAAAGAATGCTCAACACCGGTGGTCAGAGTTGTAAAACACAGCTAAAAAGATAATTGGGGCCATGGTTCTGGTTCAGTTGAGTGGTGTTGGCTCTGGAACTATGCAGGCACCATCAGTTGGGAGGTCAACCAACGAATGCCCAAGGAACCCCTAAAAACTGGTTTAGATTAGTTTATGTAAAATGTTAATTTTAGTATTGGGAACGAAACTTCCCACACTTTCCGCTTGAGTCCTTTCGTCATATACCGCTTCCTCCCAGTCTGAATATAGATATCAGATATTCCAACTGCTCCCAACAACAAAACTAGACAATACTCGTTTGGTTGCTGAACATTGACTGTTTATTAGAACAAGAATACAGTCTTATATACAGTTGAAGAGGAGATTCCCCCCTCCTGCTTATATTACTCTAACAATACACCTGTAACCAGAAACCTAATTAACATGAGCTAGTTATCAAATCATTTACCCAGACTTGGTGACTCAGAGATATGATCTTTCAGGGTAGACTTCCCATCTCCTCACTCAACTTACAATACACATAAGTATAAACACATCCCCCAATAGTTTGCTAGGAGACAATGGTGTGTTAATGAGCACAATAAACTATTAGGTGAAAGACACAGGCTTTCCAGATCTCATTAATCAGCATTCCTTTCACATACATCTGTCCACTGAGTCCCAAGCTGGCATCATCGCCTCCTTAATAATGTCCTTTTGCATTACATAACAGAATATCTTTCTAAATGCTTGTAGCTCCCTCAAATGCCAGGGCTCATAGTCGGTAGGCAAGAGGCTAGCATTCAGCCCCCTCCAAAAGCCTCTGTCCCGGGTGAGTCTGTCACAGGAACTAGCTCTGTATAGTGGTTTTGGCCCTGAAACTATGGAGGCACCATCAGCTGGGAGGTCAACCAGCCACAGCTTAAGGAACCCCTAGAAATCTCTGGAGGAACCCTAGTTGAGAATGGTTGATGTAAACTGTGAATTTTGGTATCGGGAACTAGCTTTGTAGAGTGCTGTTGGTTCTGGAACTATGGAGGCACCATCAGTTGGGAGGTCAACCAGCCACAGCTCAAGAAACCCCTAGAAATCTCTGGAGGAACCCTGGTTAAGACTGGTTGGTGTAAATTGTGAATTGCAGTATCCAGAGATAACTCTGTAGAGTGGTGTTGGCCCTGGAACTATGGAGGCACCATCAGTTGGGAGGTCACCCAGCCACAGCTCAAGAAACCCCTAGAAATCTCTGGAGGAACCCTGGTTGAGACTGGTTGGTGTAAATTGTAGTATTGGGACCTAACTGTAAAGTGGTGTTGGCTCTGGAAGTATGGAGGCACCATCAGTGGTCAACCAATGACTGGAAGTATGGAGGTCAACCAATGACTGCTCTAGAAACCTCTGGAGGAACCCTGGTTGAGAATGGTTGATGTATTATATGAATTTTAGTATCAGGTCAAAGAACATGTCCTTGGACTGGTTTTATGTAATTTCCTCTAAATCATCATCGTCTCCCTTCATACAGGATAAGTAATGTCAAGAAAATGTACAGCGGCAAGGACAAGACGACAGAGGCGCTACGAGGTGATCCAATTTCTAAAATGTTCACTTCTCTTGTCTGTAAATCCACAATCCTGGAAAGAAAATATTTAATTCTAGAGATGTGCACAACAGAGAAAGATTTGTGTGTTAAGTTAATTTGTTTGTTTCCTCATATTTATGACAATGTTGGAATAGTTCGTTTTTATAATTTTTTTTCGTATATTCGTTATTTTCAAATCGATTCGAAATGAACTTGAAAATTAATTTGAAATGGAACATATTGCCATAAATACAATAAGATTTAGCAGTGAAAAAAGATGACGATTCCTACTTAGGCTGCTTTATAGAACAGAATTGAAAAGAATAGATTACAATAGAATAGAAATTAATAGAATATTTTATTATGTGTAATTCGATTAAATTTTTTTCTGTTCTATTCTATTTTATTCTTTTCTTTTCTATCCTTTAATTTTCTGTTCTATTCTAATCTATTCTTTTCTTTTCTGTTTTATTCTATTATTTTCTTTTCTATTCTATAAAACATCCTAAGTAGGAATAATCATCTTATTTCTCTTTTATTCCTTACTGTATTTATTGCAATATGTCTCCATTTTGAATTCAAATTCAAATACATTTTTTCATTCAAATTTGGATAATTAGTTTATAATTTATTTAATAAAGTTTTTAATTTATTTTGGATTTATTGAAATTTGTTATTACTGTGATTCGTAAACTCTGAATGTTGTGAAGCTGAATTCTTCTTAATATACATTTCCCTTCATTTAAGGCAGAGGATAGGCTGTCTGTCCTGAGAAATTCCTATGTAGAAGACAGTGGGCATACAAACATACAAACATTCACAGCCAATACTGAATTTTAATGAACACACTGTATGTAATAATTAAAAAGATTAAGGGGTGTATTTATAAAAATAAAAAAAATAAAAAATAAAAATTCTGTATGAACATCTCAAGCATTCTCTCAGCTGTCACGAATAATCCCCATATATTGACAACGATGTTTATTCTTATAATCGCCAGCTCCATCTAGTGGCCATGATGTGATATTTCCACGATTGAGGTATTACAGAAAAATACCGCGTTGTAGCCAGTAGATGGAGCTGATGATCATAGGAAACACACATATTAGGCAAATTATGGGGACTATTTGTTATAGCTGTAAGAAAGCTAAAGGTATTTATTTATTTATTTTTATAAATAGAACCCTTTAAAAGCAAGGAGACCCGAAAAGTTCCAGAAAGTTGGGAAAGGATAAGTATACTTTAAAAAAAAAAAAAAGGACAGTCATCCTTTTTGTGTAAAGAGACTCAATGTTGCATTCCACAATATTTTGGTTTCTGATGGAAGCATAATCCTATATTGTGTGGCCGTGCATTGATCACTGAAAGGTTTTACCCCCCAGGACTGAATCTGGATATCTATGAGGGGCAGATCACAGCGTTACTCGGTCACAGCGGAGCTGGAAAAACAACATTACTGAATATACTCAGCGGGATGTGCGGAGCCACTGGTGGTGAGTGTTTCCTCTCGATATATACATTACCTGTCTATATAAAAATGGATTGGCACGGCCTCTGCAGTCTGCATCCAGGGCTGAATGTAACTACTGCCGGGCACATTTGCTACTGTAAATGTGGCCTAACATTAAAAAAAGCTGACCCAAATCCAATACAGTTTCCATCTCTCTACTTATATTGAGCTTCAAAGAGCCCTCTGACAACACTGTGCCAATACCACATCTAGAAACATCTGAGAAGTGGGCACCATACTGCTGTTGAACAGAACGAGCAACGGTGTCATTATCTTACTGTGCATTGTGGGTACATGACTTCTAATCTTCTGATAGGACCATAACCAACCCCTGAAATACAGATGGAGGCTCAAATATACGTTTTGGGTGGAGATGACCTTTTAACGTAATTTTTTCCTCATTTTAGGATCTGCCAACATCTATGGCCATCCTCTATCAGACCTCAGTCTTCGTCAGGAGATCCAGAGAAAGATCGGCTTTTGCCCGCAGATCGATATCAACTTCGAGCTTCTAACGGTGAAGGAGAACTTGGAGGTTTTTGCTCAGATTAAAGGAGTTCCTAGAAGTAAAGTGAAATCCGAGGTACAAACCAACGCGCATGTGCAGATATACGTCAGCAATAGACATCTGCAAATGGGAGGTTTGAATTTTTGCTGATCAGATTTATTTTATAGGTAGAAAAGGTCCTTTGTGACCTGGACATAGAGAACATTGAAGACCTGAGAGCCAATAAACTGAGTGGAGGTCAGAGGAGGAAGCTGACCCTGGCAATTGCACTATTAGGAGACCCCGAGGTGATCTTTTCAAGTATTTTTTGTCTTTCATTGCAAAAAAAAAAACACATTGTGAGAACCAGCATGGAGCATTAAGGGTGCATCCATTTTCTTAAAGTGGATTTAAACCTGTGAAATGAAAAATGAACAAAGCCCCGAGTGTGATTTTTGTCTACTCTCACAAGCTTCTGCTATCTGCGTGAGTCAGTTCTGCCAGTCTATGCCAGGGGTGTCACAATTTCATTGTGGGCTGCATCAGCATTATGGTTGCCCTCAAAGGGCTGGTTGTATCTGGAAGACTATATGTCCAGAGCACCCCATCCCCCTTACATCAAATGTCAAGAGCCCTCCAACCATCAGAAGTCAAGAGTCCCCACCCTCCCTTTTATCACAGTGTAACCCCCTTACCTTGTGCTGCTGCCGGGAAGAAGCTGGGGGCAGAGCTGGGAAGCAGAAAGTGCAGGGTCTGGAAGAGGACCAGAGCATAGTTGCCAACATTGTAAAAAAAAATTTAGGGACACTTTTTTGGCTGTGGGCGGAGGCGCATTATAATTAGGGGCGGGGCATGCATTTGTTGGCGTGGCATAGAAAAATATAAAAATGTGACACGCAAAGCACGATGTGCCGAAGAATGGGTGTGGTTTACGTGAAATAGTGGGCATGGCTTAAATGGGCGTGGCTCAAAGGGGTGTGGTTAGAGTCTGAAATGAATGAGGGTTGGAGAGGGAAAGGAGGAAAGGGTGGGAGAGGGATGGAGGGACAGCAGCCCCAGATCCTACACCACAATAGCAATATGTGTATTCCAGAGTTTAACAATCAGCAGATAAAGATACTTCAAACACCTGGTGTTAGCGCTTCAGTCATCATGGCACCATGGTTGTTGTGGTGTCAGGATGATTGAAGCGCATTATTTCTATTATTACATTGTAATATAAAATGAAATCATTCAACTCACCATAATGCAGAATCAGTGGGAGCCCTGAGCGTGTCACCTGCCACGTCGCCTGCCACCAGATGCCATCAGGTGCTCCCAGCAGAGTCCCTCCTTAAATCAAGTGCCCCCAGCAGAGTCCCTCCTTACATCAGGTACCCCCATCAGCGGAGTCTTCCTCACATCTGTGTCCCCAGCAGCAGAGCCCCTCCTTACATCTGTGTCCCCATCAGCGGAGTCCCTCCTTACATCTGGTGTCCCCATCAGCGGAGTCCTCCTTACATCTGGTGTTCCCATCAGCGGAGCCCCTCCTTACATCTGGTGTCCCCATCAGCGGAGCCTCTTACATCTGGTGTCCCCATCAGTCCTCCTTACATTGTCGTGGTGTCCCCATCATACATGCAGACTGCCCCTCTCTGTGACATGCAGACTGCCCCCCTCTGTGACATGCAGACTGCCCCCCCCCCCGTGATATGCAGACTGGCCCCCCCGTGATATGCAGACTGGCCCCCCCGTGACATGCAGACTGGCCCCCCTGTGACAACCAGACTGCCCGCCCCATGACATGCAGACTGGCCCCCCCTGTGACATCCAGACTGTGTGTAGCCGATACAGCTTGTTGCTGTTCCCTCCTCACAACCAGCCTGTGTCCCCTCGTCGTGTCCCCCGCTATCATCCAGATGGAGCCAGGTGTCTCGCTGTGACTTCATGATGCAGCCGATCAAGTTAATGTAACTCAGCTGTATTTGTCGGCAGTAGCTCTGCACTCCGTTTCTCTTGTCTGAAATCGCCACATGCGCATTAGTAGCAGAGGATATTCTCTGTGTGTTTAGTGGAGAGGGGAGGGGCCTCCCCTCTCCACTGAACACAAGGGGATTAGTCCTCACGGTTGCAGCGGCGGCCATCTTCTTGTAGCCCGCCTGCTGTTTTTGCTAAAACATTCCCGATTTTCCCAGGACAAGAAGCGACATCCCGGCAATTTAATCGGGACGAGGGTCCCAAAATCATGATTTTTTTCCTGGGACTGTTGGCAAGTATGTCAGAGGCGGGCTGGAGTCTGCTGAATGCTGAGATCATTGGAGGTGGAGATGAGGGGGTGCCATGGCTGCACAGAGAATATGTAGAAGGAGCCTCTCCGTGGCTGCAAGGAAAAGTGCTGGATCTGGCGGAGGAGTTCTGTCTTCCCCTCTCTGTTGACTGCTGAGACAAGGTGGGTGCAGAGACAATGGGGTTGTCGCAGCTGCAGGAGAGGTGCAAGGGCCACAAGAGATGGCCAGGAGGGCTGTATTCAGCCCATGGGCCTTGTGTTTGACATATGTGGTCTATGCTAATATCAGGCAATTTCGGGAGATGGCCCTGTCCCCGCTCCAGCATACAGCAGGTGATTGACAGTCTTAGCTGTGCAGGTTACCTTATTAGACTGTGTAGAGGGGGTGTGTCCATTCCCACCACTCGGGTCTCAGATTACACTCAGGTCATTGTTCTGTGCTGTGCAGTGTGTGACATCAGATCTCCACCCCCTGCTTTCTGGAGCTCGGAATTGTGTTTTTTTAGGAGGCTAAAGAGAAGAGAGGGCCGCAGATAAACAAGTAAAACTTATGTAGGAGGATTTGCTTAATCTTTGTGTATCACTTGAGGCCAGTCACCTCACAGGGTATATGGAAGGATTTACAACCACTTTAAATTTTATTTTTAAGGGCGTTTCCTGCCCATAATTATTAAAACAAAGCTCAAGTTCCACACACACGTATTTTTAGCATTCCTCTTCCACCAAAGAAATACACAATCTGACTCCTGGCCAGAGATCTCCTTTTGTCTGGGGTGGAGCCCTGATCCGTAGTCACATCTATAAAGACAGCCCTCCACACACCTAGACTGCTGGTGGACTCAGGTTGGGAGCTTCATCCCTTCAAAGTCTCTACGAAGCCTCTGGGCTCCAGGACCAAAACCGAGTTTTACCAATCTCTGAAGAAACATAAAATCCAAGTTTCCCTTGTATTAAATAAGCACCCAGGAGTGCCTCAACCTGCCTGGATGAAAACCATGGGGATAGAAAACCTTTTCACACCATGGCACCACACTTTTTTTTTTATACATAGTAAATCTAACATCTTACAATTTAAGGATTCTCATTTCTCTAAAATTGTGGAAGACATGGATGAGTATGAAATTATATATGAAGTAAACATAATTTATGGTTTTGACTGAAGTTCTCTTTTAATCGCTGGTATGAAACACAAATCTTTACAAACATCTCTTCTATTTTTAAAACTGCCCTTCCTTTTAGATTCTGTTGCTGGATGAACCGACGGCTGGCCTTGACCCGTTTTCCAGGCACCGTGTATGGTCTGTTCTCCAAGAGCGCAAAGTTGGCCACGTCACCTTATTCAGTACACAGTTCATGGACGAAGCTGACATCCTTGCGGGTGCGGTGCTTTAAGGTTTTGGTGTCCACCTTTCTGGTGTAATTTGAACCCTTAGGGCCCTTGAGAACCATTTATTTAAAAAAATGTACTCAAGACTACTCATGTCCATTTTTTTAGACCAATAAGTGGTCCCTGCCCAAATATTCTGAAGCCAATCAGCACGGTTGTATCTGCTGTAAAAGTTCACATGACCAAGCATTTTTCCTTTAAATGTGTGACCTTAGCTATCATTTGGGCTATTTAGAGCTACAACAAAGGTTGGCTTTTCAAAGACCAATCTCTGTAACCAGATGCATCCAATTTGGTTTATCCCAACTCTCAGACTTGCTTGTCACGGCATACGAAATGTTTAAACTTGTTGGAAATTCTTATACATGTCTGATCATTATCTTTTAATTTGGTTCCAGACCGTAAGGCTGTGCTCTCCAATGGGAGGCTGAAATGCGTAGGGAGTTCTTTTTTCCTAAAGCGAAAATGGGGCATCGGCTATCACTTGAGGTGAGCATGGAGACCCAAACCTGCATGTAATGCTTTGAGACTTGCAGAAGATGTAGTTGGTGCACTAAGTTTAGGAGTCACCAAACAATTCCTCTAACATCAAGGACTGTGGGGCAAACACAAAGGGTCTCATACTTGAAATTTCAAGGAAGGGTTAAGGTTCACCAAACAACTCCTCTAACATCTAGCCTTTGGCGCTTTCACAAAAGGCTTCATACCTAAACAACACGGAAGGGTTAGGATTCACCAAACAACTTCTCTAACAATTAGACTTAGGAGCAAAAACAAAGGGTCTCATATCTGAACCTTCAAGGAAGGGTTAGGATTCACCAAACAACTCTTCTAACATCTAGACTGTGGTTGTTATGCAAAAGGCTTCATACCTAAACTACATGGAAGGGTTAGGATTCACTAACAACTCCTCTAACATCTAGACTGTGGTGAAAACACTAAGGGTCTCATACCTGAACCTTCAAGAAGGGTTAGGATTCACCAATCAACTCCTCTACCATCTAGACTATGGTGCCAACACAAAGGGTCCCATACCTGAACTTTCAAGAAGGATTAGGATTCACCAAACAACTCCTCTAACATCTAGACTGTGGTGCAAACACGAAGGGCCTCCTACTTGAAATTTCAAGGAAGGGTTAAGGTTCACCAGACAACTCCTCTAACATCTAGACTTTGGTGCTTTCACAAAGGGCTTCATAACTAAACTACACAGAAGGGTTAGGATTCACCAAACAACTCCTCTAACATTTAGGCTGTGGTGCCAACACAAAGGGTCTCACCGTCTCATACCTGACCCTTCAAGGAAGAGTTCGGATTCACTAAACAACTCCTCTAACATCTACTGTAGTTCCAACACAAAAGGCTTCATACAGGAACCCCCATGGAAGGGTTAGGATTCACTAAACAACTCCTCGAACATCTAGACTGTGGTGCTAACACAAAGGTACCCCTACCGGAACCTTCAAGGAAGGGTTAGGATTCACCAAACAATTCCTCCACTATCTTGACCAGTGTAGCCTAAATGTCCCCATTTTTATGCCAATACCAGCATGGCCAAAATACCCCAACCTTATAACCCCCCTTTTATAAAGGATGAGACCACACCTTGCTCTTGGAGTAAAATGGCCACGACAGCCTTTATTAACCAATTAAATACACTCCAACCAAAATATAAATATATATAAATATAAATAAACATCACAAGATATAACTGTACAACCCAGTCTGGTGATCTCTGACGGTGAACAAACTTGTTGCAAGCAACAAGGTCACTGCGGTACAAATTAACCTTTTACCAGGCCTCCAAATGAGAACTCTCTGAGACAACCATCCGTCAGTGAACAAACCAGTATTCCCTCCAACGTTCAGGAATACCCAGGAGGAGCAGTTACACTATGAGCCCCCCACCCATTTACGATCACCTCTGATACACCGTCACCGTCAAAGACCACCAAAACACCGCCCATTTTCGGATCCAAACCGCTGTCATGACTCCTTTCCACGATACCTGAAATACAAAAACGAAAGCAGGAACACCCAAAACCAAAACATACAAATTTAGGGAGGGAGGGTGGGAAAAACTGCCTCCTCTGTTGGTCACACTCCTGAAAGTGATCACATGCCTCCACCCATCCCCTTTATATCAGACCTCCCCTTCCTTCCAAAAATTACCACACAGCCAACCCCTTCCTGTTCATTCTCTTTTCAGTTACCAGTTAACCCTTTGTAGCCCTTAGTCACCACTGTCATGCCCGGCCCTGCATTCCATTCCCTGCAGTCATACATTCCGTGCCTCACTTGACCAGTGTAGCCTAAATGTCCCCATTTGTATGCCAATACCAGCATGGCCAAAATACCCCAACCTTATAACCCCCCTTTTATAAAGGATGAGACCACACCTTGCTCTTGGAGTAAAATGGCCACGACAGCCTTTATTAACCAATTAAATACACTCCAACCAAAATATAAATAATATATATAAATATAAATAACCATAAACATAAACATAAACATCACAAGATATAACTGTACAACCCAGTCTGGTGATCTCTGACGGTGAACAAACTTGTTGCAAGCAACAAGGTCACTGCGGTACAAATTAACCTTTTACCAGGCCTCCAAATGAGAACTCTCAGAGACAACCGTTCAGGAATACCCAGGAGGGGCAGTTACACTATGAGCCCCCCACCCATTTACGATCACCTCTGATACACCGTCACCGTCAAAGACCACCAAAACACCGCCACAGCCTGAAAGGGGGACTACCTCTACCTTGAGGGCCACCCCACCCTAAGAGCTGTTTGTATCCCCTCCTGAAGACCCATGGACCACAGATCAATTCCAACATCAGTGAGGTGAACACCATCGCGCCTCAAATAGAGACCAATGTTGATCTCCAACTCCCGGTGCCTAATAACAATCCCACCATTCCTGACCACAAACCTCCCAATCACCTTATTAACGTGTATCCTTGTTTTGTTAATGCTGACCACTGACCTTGCCCATCTCCACACTGTCCTGGCCACAATGTCGGACCAAACCAATATGGTGTTCGGGAAACGTGCCCGCAGCTGCATAAAGTCCTCCTTTATGTCTGCAAGTATGTCCCTGACCTTGCGTAAGCCCAAATCATTCCCCCCCGCATGGATAACCAAAACATCCAGGGGGCCTATCCCTGAAAGCAAACCTCTCCACCTCCCGCTTAACTCTTTCCCACTTCAAACCCGGGAAGCCCAACCATCTAATATCAGCCTCCCGCCTGGAAATACCCAGCTGTCTGCTGTTCGGTCTTGCATCTCCTCTCCTGGCCCCCCAACACACATAGGAGTGCCCTAAGATCCAGACAAGGCGTGGATAACCTGCATCTGGAATGAGAAATAACAACATAACTGGCATCCGTACAACAGTAACCATCATAAATACGGCGCCCCAAAAACCCTGGTAACCTCCAACCTTAGCATAAGAATGCCCCTTCTCCTTTTTTTTTTTTTTTTAAACCGCCGCCAACTGCGGCCTGACATAAGTACGAAACCTCCTCGACTCCCATCTCCCAATTCTCCGTACTGCCTGCTCGTCCAACCCGCACCTGGCAGCCTCCGTGGCTGCCCCAATGCGGAAGGAATGCGACGCAAACTCCCATTTGTTCAGGCCAATGGCCTCCAAGCATTTTCTAAACACTGCAACAAATTGGAACCTAGAAAGGTATGACCCATCTGCATGAACCAAGAAGGGGCCCTCTTCCCTGCCCCTTACCTTTCCGAATTGCCCCACCGCTGCCACTGGGCACACACTAGAACCCGGCAACTCAAACAAGGTCACCATTTTTCCCCTGCCTTGTTGATCCGTTTTTGACCTTCGCAGCAAAATACTCACCCGATCCTTCTTCCATTGCACATCCTGCTGCAACAACCCACCCGCCACTGTCCTGGCGGGGCTGACCAGTTCCCCAACCCTAAACGCCCCATAAAAGGCCAAAGAAAACGCAGCCTTAAACAGCAAAGTCTCGTAATCGGTAATACAAACCGAGCGCAACTGTGCGCATATCGCCTGAAGATTGGCGAACGTCACCGGACGCCTGTTGTCCCTTCTCTTATGTTGCCTGCGATACCCCCGCAAAGCCTGCCTAACCCAAAAATCTTTTGTCCAGTCCTCCTCCCCTTGCAATTTGAAAAGAAATGCCAAACCTGCCAATTTCTTGTCAATCGCCGATGCCGATAAACCCTTTTCCATGCCCAAAGAAACCCAGTACAGAACCAGCAGGCGTGTGTCAGAGTCCCGTCCACTTACCCCGGATACCCTTATTAGCTCCCACCAATCCTTCCAAACCTTGGAGTACGCCCCCCATGTGGCCTCGCTCACTGACCGGCGTATCCAGCCTGCGACGACTCCAAGGGCAGCTCCCACATCCATGCCGGGCAGCGGGTCCCTGTCTCCACGGCTCCCGGTGCCAACTCCCTGAACTTCTCCCACTGAAAACGAGATAGGGCATCCGCCAGTGAGTTCTCCACCCCTGGTATATGTACAGCATAAATAAAGATATTCAACTGTAAGCACCGAAAAACCAACTGTCGCAACAGGCGGATGACAGGGGGAGAAGAGGCCGACATTTTGTTGACCACCTGCACCACCCCCATGTTATCACAGTTTATACGCAATTTCAGGTTCCGAAACTCCTCCCCCCACAATTCCAGCGACACGACGACTGGGAACAGCTCAAGCAGCACTAAGTTCCCCAGCAGCCCCGCTGTATCCCATGCCTGCGGCCAACGCTCTGCACTCCACTTGCCCTTAAAATATGCCCCGTAGCCCGTTGAGCCTGCTGCATCAGTGGCCAGGTCCACATCAAAATTGCTCACCGGGCCCGCCATCCACATAGCCCGACCGTTATAACTGGATAGAAAATCATGCCATACCCGCAAATCCTCCCTGTGTTCCCGATTCAAACCAATGAAGTGGGTCGGAACATTTACCCCCGCCGTAGCTGCCGACAGCCTTAGGCAAAACACCCTCCCCATCGGGATGATTCTACAGGCAAAGTTAAGTTTTCCCAACAAGGATTGCAGCGTACGCAACTGAACCTTCTGCCTTCCCTGTATCTCCATGATCTCCCTCTGCAAGTCGTCCAACTTATCCCTGGGCAACCGACATTCCATTGCTTTGGAATCAATGACGATTCCCAAGAAACTCAGCTCCTCAGTCGGGCCCTCTGTTTTATCCGCCGCCAGGGGAACCCCGAACCTGCCTGCGATGTGCTGCAACGTTGACAAGATAATCGCACACACAGCGGAGGCAGGTGGGCCCACGCACAGAAAGTCGTCCAAGTAGTGGATGACTGACTCCAGGCCCGACACATCCCTCACCACCCATTCCAAAAAGGAACTAAATGTCTCAAAGAATGCACATGATATAGAGCAACCCATGGGCAGGCACATGTCTACGTAAAACTGATCCCGCCAGTGACACCCCAACAGCCTAAAGCTGTCTGGGTGCACCGGCAGCAACCTGAACGCCGATTCCACGTCTGCCTTCGCCATAAGTGCCCCTTGCCCATATTTCCTCACCCAACGAACCGCTGCGTCAAAGGACGTATACGACACTGTGCATGCATCCGGTTCAATGAAATCATTGACCGACCCCCCTTTGGGAAAAGACAAGTGATGAATCTGGCGGAATTTGCCCGCCTCCTTCTTGGGAACCACCCCCAATGGAGAGACAACCAAATCCGGCCACGGTTTGTGCGGGAATGGACCCCCCATCCGCCCCATGGCCACCTCTTTTCCCAGCTTTTCGTCCACCACCCCTGGGTGTAACAACGCAGACTTCAAGTTTCTTGCCACTGGCGGTATTACTGCCAACGAACAAGGAATCCGAAACCCATCCCTAAACCCCCGCGCCAGCAACAGAGCTGCCGCCCTGTCCGGATACTTACTTAGAAAAGGAAGCATCCTTTCCACCATCACCGGCGTCCTCCCTCTTGTGACTAGAGGCTGATGTCCTTGTGATCCCACCTCAATTCAGACCTGACCGCCTTGCGCTGCCTAAATTGCTCATCGTACCGCAGCCAGGCCACCCCCCCATATATCCTGTGTGCCTCCCCAATAGCGTCCATGTAGCAAAACAACGCCGAGCAATGCTCGGGGTTCTTTTCCCCAATGACACTGGCCAGAATGGCAAACGCCTGGAGCCAATTTGAGAAAGTGCGCGGAATCAACCGATACCTGCGCTTCTCCTCATCGTCCTTCTTGGAGCTATCTGGTTTCACCCTGTCCAAGTTAAATTTTTCCAGCGGCAGGAGGGAAAAAATTTCAACATACTCACCCTTGACAATCTTGTCTCGGACTTCCTGTTTCAAATGTGCTCCCAGCGGACCCTCAAAACACACATACACCTCGCATTTTGCCGCATCCGCCATCCTTACCACATCCGCCCGGACTACCGTCTCCTTCTCAGGGCCGGACTGGGAATAAAATCCAGCCCTGGAAAAAATTTCACACCAGCCCCACAGCGTTATTATACCAGCGCAACAGCATAACGTCATTATTTCCTGGTTCATGAAAGGGAAAACCATACGTTTTAAAGCACATTTGAAGAGTGTATTATATATAGATAAGACAGATATGAAATCACATAGGGCTTTATAATATATATATATATATATATATATATATATATATATATATATATATATATATATATAGATATAGATATAGATATAGATAGAGAGAGTGCTGGGGGGGGAGCCAAAAAGAACAGGGGTGGAGAGCACTGGGGTGGGGGCTGGAGAGCACCGGGGGCAGAAAGAACAGGGGTGGAGAGCACTGGGGGCAGAAAGAACATGGGTGGGAAGCACGGGGGGCTGGACAGCACTGTGGGGGGCTGGAGAGCACCGGGGGCTGAAAGAACAGGGGTGGAGAGCACTGGGGTGGGGGCTGGAGAGCACCGGGGGCAGAAAGAACCGGGGTGGTGAGCACTGGGGTGGGGACTGGAGAGCACCGGGGCAGAAAGAACAGGGGTGGGAAGCACGGGGGGCTGGAGAGCACTTTGGGGGGTGGGGAGCACTGGGGTGGGAGCTGAAGAGCACAAGGGCAGAAAGAACAGGGGTGGGGAGCATGGGGGGGCTGGACAGCACTGTGGGGGAGCTGGAGAGCACCGGGGGCAGAAAGAACAGGGGTAGGGAGCATGGGGGGGCTGGACAGCACTGTGGGGGGCTGGAGAGCACCGGGGGCAGAAAGAACAGGGGTGGAGAGCACTGGGGTGGGGGCTGGAGAGCACCGGGGGCAGAAAGAACAGGGGTGGTGAGCACTGGGGTGGGGACTGGAGAGCACCGGGGCAGAAAGAACAGGGGTGGGAAGCACGGGGGGTTGGAGAGCACTGTGGGGGGTGGGGAGCACTGGGGTGGGAGCTGAAGAGCACAAGGGCAGAAAGAACAGGGGTGGGGAGCATGGGGGGGCTGGACAGCACTGTGGGGGAGCTGGAGAGCACCGGGGGCAGAAAGAACAGGGGTGGGGAGCATGGGGGGGCTGGACAGCACTGTGGGGGGGCTGGACAGCACCGGGGGCAGAAAGAACAGGGGTGGAGAGCACTGGGTGGGGGCTGGAGAGCACCGGGGGTAGAAAGAACAGGGGTGGGAAGCACGGGGGGCTAGAGAGCACTGTGGGGGGTGGAGAGCACTGGGGTGGGAGCTGGAGAGCACCGGGGTCAGAAAGAACAGGGGTGGGGAGCACGGAGGGGCTGGACAGCACTGTGGGGGGGGGCTGGACAGCACCGGGGGCAGAAAGAACAGGGGTGGGGAGCACGGGGGGCTGGGGAGTATGGGGGTACTGAACAGCACTGTGGGGGGTGGAGAGCACTGGGGTGGGGTCTGGAGACTGATGGGGAGAGCTAGAGAGCACTGTGGGGGGTGGGGAGCACGGGGGGGCTGGAGAGCACTGTGGGGGGTGGGGAGCACGGGGGGGGGGGGGCGGGAGAGCACTGTGGGGGGTAGGAAGCAGGGGGGGGCTGGAGAAGGATGGGGAGAGCTGGAGAGAGGGGGAGGCAGAAAGAACAAGGATTGAGAGAACTGTGGGGGGGGGGGCTGGAGAGTGTGGTGGGGGAGGAGAGCACTGGGGGGGAGCAAAAGGAGAAGGGCGGGGCAGTAAAATAATTTGGATAGGAGGAGAAGCAGGGGGGCTGCGTATAGAGGAAATTAGCTTTCTATATTCCTCCATGCAGCCCCTGAATGCATGATTCTCCTCCTCTCCCTCCTCCAAGCATTGAGCGGCTGCATGGAGGAATATAGAAAGATAATCTCCTCTATATGCCGCCGCCGCCCCCCCCTGATCCCCCTATCCAGGCACACAGTTTGGGCTGTACTCACAGGCATCTCTCTCTTCCTTCCTTTGATCACGGCGCTGGCCGGGGCTGTGCTCTGCGGCCGCGCACCGCGCTGTAACACGGTCCCGCCCCCATAGACCGGCTCGTGTGATCGGTGGAACACACACTGATTCTATCTACTATCACATGAGCCGGTCTAGGGGGGCGGGACCGCGTTACAGCGCGGTGCGCGGCCGCAGAGCACAGCCCCGGCCAGCGCCGTGATCAAAGGAGCAGGAGAGAGGGGATTCAGGGGAGCACTGCAGCCGCAAACCGGCCCCAGGGCAGGCAGCCTACCGGGAAATATCCCGGTATCCCGGTAGGCCAGTCCGGCCCTGCTCCTTCTCCACCACTCCGTCAGGGCCCACCTCAGCAGCAACCTGCCCTACCTCTTCCACAGCAGCGGGTTCCACCCCCTGTTGACCACCGGCCCCTTTTCAGGCGAACTGACCCCCCCCCCCCTGCTGTCCATGGCGCCACCTGTGCATGTTGACCTAGATTGTCCCCAAATTTCCCAACCAGTGCCCGTAATCCGTCCAATAAATCTGACATTTGAGCCTCGGGCTCAGCCCTGCCGGGGATGACCCCCGGCAGAGGCCGGTCCCCTGTTTTACCCTGTGCACCAGACTCCAATGTGTTCGCCCTGACCACCCCCAACAAACCCTGCAATGCATTAGTTAAAGACAATGAACTTGTAGGCTCACCCGGCTGACCAGAAGGTCGTCCCACAGCCGATCTGCTGCTCTCCCTCGCTGGCACCTGTGGTTCCTCCTCGTCCGATATCTCGCCCTCCGATCGTTCTTCCCGCTCACGGTCAGGTGATAACGACAGCCCCCCGGGTGATCGAACCACGGCAGCTGCGTCCAAAGATGGCGAAGACTCCCGGCTGGCAGCTGTTGTCCCATCAACCCCAGACCGGCTCCACTTATCGATCGCTGGCTGCCCCCCCACCCACCGAACGTCCTTCTGGCAAGCCCCGCCCCCTCGCAGTCCCTACCGGACCTCTGCCCCTGCTACTTGCCGCCTTGGGCTGTGCACTCCGCCGTTGTCCCCCCCCTACCCCCCCTGCGACCAGTCCTGCGCCCGCACCTGACCTCCTGTTGCTGCGGGTTCCAAGCGGTGAAGCCGCGCCATTCCGGCCGGTGGCTCCGCCCCCCGCGACGTCCATGGCTGTGCTGGGCCCCCCCGATGACCCCCTGCCCCTGGTGAAGCAGCGGGTTCCAGGCGGCGAAACCGCGCCGATCCGGCCGGTGGCCCCGCCCCCCGCAATGTCGATCGCTGTGCCAGGCCTCACCGGAGCTCTCCCCCCTCTGGTGTTGTGGGTCCCGGGTGATGAAGCCGCGCCGCGCCGGATGGTAGCCCCGCCCCCCACGATCGGTACCGCTCGCTCCGTCCGTCCGTCCCTGGCCTGCTCCCTCGCGCAGCGTGCGCTTCGCTGGGGGGTTAGATCTGTCCTCCCCCGGGCTCCGGGTGACACGAGGTGGCCGAGAAGAGGGCCCAGGCGAATAACGCTCCGGAGGCCTGGGCCTCCACGCGCGCTGCTGCCTCCCACCGTCCTGCGATCCCCCCCCGTCCTCCTCTGCCAGAGATCCCACTTGCCTTCTGAGCCAAGCCGCCCCTTTCACCGCCGCAGCCCTCCTCAAGGATGCCAGCATTTCTTCCACCTATGCCATGCTGCTGGGAGAAGAGGAGCAGTTGAAGAAAAACTGCCTACTCTGTTGGTCACACTCCTGAAAGTGATCACATGCCTCCACCCATCCCCTTTATATCAGACCTCCCCTTCCTTCCAAAAATTACCACACAGCCAACCCCTTCCTGTTCATTCTCTTTTCAGTTACCAGTTAACCCTTTGTAGCCCTTAGTCACCACTGTCATGCCCGGCCCTGCATTCCATTCCCTGCAGTCATACATTCCGTGCCTCACTAGACTGTGGTGCTAACTCAAAGAGTCAAAGAGTCTCATATAACCTGAACCATACCCGAATAACCAAGGAAGCTTTAGTTGCCTGGAGTCACCAAGTCTACACTACAAGAATAGAGAACTAAGCCTAGTTGGGTTTATGAAAATGCAGAAAGTTCTATGCTGTGGGTCAATGTGGTAAATACAGAGGAATTTCAGCATAGACTATCCATCCACCATTGTTGTGTCATTAAACCGTAATCTCCGGTATAGCATGTGGCCCTTTTTAAGACTAAGTCTGACATTTCCAGCTTCAAAGGAATATAAGGGAGATCCATATGAAGGATCCATGTCCCTCAAAAGTGTGGAGAGTGTTTTAATGATTCATTTTGACGGATAACTTTGTTTTTTTGGGGTAACCAGGATGCAGGTGACCCCATCATGTGACACAGAGGCCATCACATCCCTCATAAAGCAGCACGTCTCCAGTGCCAAACTCGGCACACAGAATGTGGAGGATTTGACGTTCACCCTGCCATTCCTGAACATGGATGCCTTCCCTGGTACGGGGCTCATGTCATAGTCTGGGGGGGCATAAAATGGAAGTATACATTCATTTGTAGTGGATTCATAAAATAACAGGGAAAGGAAGCAGGGAGTGCACGGACCAGGAGCATCGAGCTAAGGGTACCGCAAAGTTCCTGCCATATTTATATGATCCCTAAGTCAGAAAAGACAGCATGGAGATAAATGTAATTCATTGATTACACTAACCTCCTACTGTCCTTTCCACTTCTATATCCTGAAGTTCTCCTTTAACACTGAACTCTTTTTTTGCAGCTCTGTTCTCTGACCTGGAGGAACATGTGGGCCGAGACATTGTAAGTTACGGAGTCTCTATTACTACTCTGGATGATGTGTTCCTGAAATTGGAAGGAGAGGCCGAGATCGAAAAGGGAGGTGGGTGACGTTTTTATAATCTGGCAGTTCTAATGTCTGAAATTCTGCAAACTTTTACTAATTCTTAAATGCAGTGGCTGTCCCTACTTTACCAAATCGCAAAATACATGCCAAATCTGGGAGCCAGGGCCTTAAAAAGGATCCGCCTGTCCCAAGATGGCTGTTAGAGCCACAATGGATGGCAGCATCCAATGGGATAGCTTCCCTAGTGACCCAGGAAACCATAGAGGGATCATGTTCCTCTTGACTGCCTCTCCAACTGCAGTGTCACTGCAGCAACCCCCCAACAGATGCTGTCCTTGGCATCAACATAAAGTGGAAACAACAATAACAATGGTGATAAAAGCACAATCAAAATATGGGTTGGCAGAACAATAAACAACTCAAACAACTGCGGAGCAGAGCTGCCCGCGGTTTGACTGCAAAGAGTGCCGGCTCTCTTGATTCCCCGTAGAGTCACTTGGCAAAGGCTCAACTGCAGGCAGTGACTCGGGGGGGCCTCAAGTTACAAGGGCCCAGGCATGTCTTCTATTTTCTCTTCACCGGAGTCCAAGGTTGAATCTTCGAATGAGTCAGTACAGTCTGTGGTACTGGGTGGTGTGGGTGGGCATTCCTGGCTCCCAACTCCAACGTTGTCAGGCTCAGGACTGTGAGAGGCCAAAGACTCAAGCACCACCTGCAGTAGAGAAAGTAGACTGCACCTGCCCACACAATTTATATGAAGTTACCAGCTCACTGGATTTCTGGCAGGGTGAACAGGATTAAAAAAAATAAAACACTTTCAATTGTATATTTAACGAACCAAAAAGAGCCAAGGAGTTCGGTTTACATACTCTTTAACTACATTCCAAGGCTAAGCTTGAGGTCAAAATTGCTACCAACATGGTAACAAGGACTATATTATCATGGCGATTAATAACAATGAAATTTGCCACAACAAGGTCTTAGCAATTACATTTTTCTGTCTACCAAATTATTACTTTTCTCATCTTGAATGATCAGATTATGGCGTTTTTGCCCAAGAGCAAAACGAAGAAGAGGATCACTTCTCCTCAGAGCCGGAGGATTCTATCCTTCTGATGTCGGACTCCGGCACGCCCACCATCAGTGGACTGGCATTATGGAGACAGCAGGTGTTGGCCGTGGCGAGGATACGATACTTGAAACTTATCCATGACATAAAAGGCTTTCGATCCATGTAGGTGATGTAATCAGTTTCTGGCGATCTCTGCTATGGCGGGACCGGGGTATGGTATAGAGAGTTATTCCATGTGTTAAATCTGCTTATTTTAAAATGTACACAGAAGACCTGGCTTGCAATCGGCATTCTAACTTTTTCTATGGTGCTCAGTAGGGCTGAGGTCAGGGCTCTGTGCAGCACTCTCAGGTTCCTCCAAACCAATGGAGCTGGTGTTCTATACAGAAGACCTCGCTCACATTTCAACTAATCCCAAAGGTGTTCAGTAGGATTGGGGTCAGGGCTCTGTGGAGGCCACTCATGGTTCTCCACACCAAATTGGTCACACCATGTCTTTATGGAGCTGGTTTGTACACAGGGGCTCAGTCATGGTGGAACAGAAGTGGGTCTTCCCCAAATTTTTACCATAAGGTTGGAAGGGCACAATTGTCTACAATGTCTTTGTATGATGGAGTATTACCAGGACCCGTCACTGGAGACACCTGAATGCCATCATTTGGAGAGGTGGCCCCATATAGTGTACTTTTCTTCAAAGATATACAGTATACTACTTTTGGATTATCTGATGGGTGGAGTTGGGCACATTGGTGTTGAAGTAGCAGGTTACTGCCAACCACAAATGTCAGATGCAATATTGGAATGGAACTAGGAGACTGTGTGTAGTTGTTCTTAATCTAATATGCATGTAACACGCCATCTTGAATTTCAGACTTCTTCTGCTGGTATTGTTCATCTTTCCCCTGATTACCACCACCATACTGGTGAACAGTTTCCACTTCATAAACACCTGGGAGCTGACGCCACAGCTTTACTTCCGAAGACCCGGAGATCGGGCCCACAGATATTACTCCAATCTTCTATTCGTCAACACCACCGGTACAAAACCAAAAGGGGGCGTCATTTTCAGTTATCAGCACTCTAAGCTTAAATATTTAATTTGGCAAATCAAAAACATTCTCAGTCTTGAAGCAGAACTGGAGCAGCAGTTCCGAGAACCTTTACTATAATGTCCAGGAATGTTCCACCTTATGGTGACTTAGATTGGCCTCCTCCAGCTATGCATGGTCCATGCTCCACCTCGTCAATCTCCTTCTAGGCTTCTTCTGGCCTGGCATCTTCTTTCTTCCCCCATTAGTGGGCCACTGGTAATGGACCTCCAACAAGTGTGTTGCAGTTACATCTTCCTGTCACCCAGCTCCATTCGCTTCTAGATGCCGGGAATGTACACTGCACTGTTCATGCACTTCACACAAATTACTAATAGAAATACTTTTTTGGGGCAGAAGAAACATATAGGGGTTGGTTTACTTAAATTGGAGAGTGTAGAATCTGGTTCAGCTCTGCATGGTAGCCAATCAGCTTCTACCTTCAGCTTGTTCAGTTAAGCTTTGACATTAAAAAAAAAACTGGAAGCTGATTGGTTTCTATGCAAAGCAGCACCAGATTTTGCACTCTCCGGTTTTAGTAAATCAACTCCATAAAGTCTCTACTCCTTGGAGTCTATGTATAAAAAGATCACTGTGGAAATGCCTCAAGCATTCTCACAACTGCCAAAGTTATTATTGTCAGCTCCATTTGGTGGCCGTATTGCAGAATTTTCCTGAAATACCCCAATGAAGAAAATACTGCATTATGGCCACTAGATGGAGCTGACACTCATAGGAAAGGACAGAGCCTTCAAAAAGTATTCATATCCCTTGAAATTTCCCACATTTTGTCATGTTACAACCAAAAACGTAAATGTATTTTATTGGGATTTTATGTGATAGACCAACACAAAGTGACACATAATTGTAAAGTGGAAGGAAAATGATAAATGATACAAATAAATATGTGAAAAGTGTGGGGTGCATTTGTATGGCACCCCCCGGAGTCAACACTTTGTATAACTGCCTTTCACTGCAATTACAGCTGCTAGTCTTTTTGGGGATGTCTCTACCAGCTTTGCACATCTAGAGGACATTTCTGCCCATTCTTCTTCTTTGTAAAATATCTCAAGCTCTGTCAGATTGGATGGAGAGCGTCTGTGAACAGCAATTTTCAAGTCTGGCCACAGATTCTCAATGGGATTTAGGTCTGGACTGTGACTGGGCCATTCTAACACATGAATATGCTTTGATCTAAACCATTCCATTGTAGCTCTGGCTGGATGTTTCGGGTCGTTGTCCTGCTGGAAGGTGAAACTCCCCCCCCCCAGTCTCAAGTCTTTTGCAGAATCTAACAGGTTTTCTTCTAAGATTTTCCTGTATTTGTCTCCATTCATCTTCCCATCAACTCTGACCAGCTTCCCTGTCCCTGCTGAAGAAAAGCATCCCCACCACATGATGCTGCCACCACCATGTTTCACGGTGGGGATGGTGTGTTCAGGGGGATGGGCAGTGTTAGTTTCCCCCACACATAGTGTTTTGCTTTTAGGCCATAAAGTAGAATTTTGGTGTCATGTGAGCAGATCACCTTCTTCCACATGTTTGCTCCCCTCCCCCACATGGCTTCTCACAAACTACAAACAGGACTTCTTATGACTTTCTCTCTCCAATGTCTTTCTTCTTGTCACTCTTCCATAAAGGGCAGATTTGTGGAGAACACGACTAATAGTTGTCCTGTGGACAGACTCTCCCCCCTGAGCTGTGGATCTCTGCAGCTCCTCCAGAGTTACCATGGACCTCTTGGCTCTTCTCTGATGAATGCTCTCCTTGCCCGGCCCGGTCAGTTTAGGTGGACGGCCATGTCTTGGTAGGTTTGCAGTTGTGCCATACTCTTTCCATTTTCCGATGATGGATTGAACAGAGCTCCGTGAGATGTTCAAAGCTTGGGAGATTTTTTTATAACCTAACCCTGATTTATACTTCTCCACAACTGACCTGTCTGGTGTGTTCCTTGGCCTTCATGATGCTGTTTGTTCACTAAGGTTCTCTAACAAACCTCTGAGGGCTTCACGGGACAGCTGTATTTATAATGAGATTAAATTACACTCTGGTGGACTCTATTTACTAAATAGGTGACCTCTGAAGGCAATTGGTTCCACTAGATTTTAGTAGTAGGGGTATCAGAGTGAAGGGGGCTGAATACAAATGCACGCCACATTTTTCACATATTTATTTGTTAAAAATTTTGAAAACCATTTATAATTTTCCTTCCACTTCACAATTATGTGCCACTTTGTGTTGGTCTATCACATAAAATCCCAATAAAATACATTTACGTTTTTGGTTGTAACATGACAAAATGTGAAAAATGTCAAGGGGTATGAATACTTTTTCAAGGCACTGTATATTACTCACATTATGGCAATTTGTGACAGATGTGTGAATACTTAAGGCATCCTCACAAAAAAAAAATTTAATAAATTGATCTATAGGCAAAAAACAATGTTACCAAAGAGTAAAAACAATTTCCATCTGTAGGAGTCATCCCTACAACCGCCTGAGAATGTTTTTACTATTAACCCGTACATGTCACTAAACTTTCTTTTAACTAAACCATAACCTTCCATAATGGTGACTTCCAGTATTTCTCCACATAGGTCTCCCCATTGAGAATCTTCTTCATGGTGTCATGGCTCAAGATATCGCCGTGGATGTTGTGGACGGTCCGTATGATGAAAACACTACGGCCTACAACGGCGCTATAGAGATCACACGAGGCAACAACACGGTAATAAAACTTTCTTACAAAGTAACATTTCTCCACCACTAAGGATTCTGAAAATAACCCAACAGGACATGTCCTCTACCATATTCCTGATATATACAGCACGGACATCACTGTGTAGACAGTACTGATAACATTATCACTTGCTATGCATACTGTAGCGGATCCTCAAGTCCGCTGGGAAATCCTTGAAGCTGAGGAAGTGCTAACTTATCCACAGCCACCTTTTACTGGACGACACACAGTTCGGGGAGTCAATGAACAACTTTATTTTAGCCAAAGCTGGCTTTTATGCTTCCTCATGCAAGGGGTTTCTTAACTAATTTTCCAGGGGCATTCCCCTAACAATAAAACATCTCGTAGCAGATAATAGGTGGATTCATTAACACACTAAACAATAGGTGAATGGAAAGCTGCCTCAGACCCTACTTAACCCAATTTACTTATTCAGACATCAGTAGACATGCCGTCTCCACCTCTCCTGGAATGTCCCGTCTAGGAGCCGGAGATCCTGGCCATCAACTTCACAGTATATTGGGGACTAGACTTTACATTTCGCTACACATACGTTATACAATATATGGCCATAGTATGTGTACACCTGACCATCACACCTATTTGAGATTGTTGGACATCCCGTTCCAAAACCATGACCATTAATATGCAGTTTTTGATTGAGTTGTCCAATTGGTGGCTATAACATCCTCCACCCTTTTGGGAAGACTTTCCACAAGATTTTGGAGTGTGTCTGTGGGAATTTGGTTTCATTTGGATGAGAGGATCTGGTTCCTATTCATCCCAAAGGTGTTCAGTGGGGTTGAGGTCAGGGTTCCATACAGGACACTCCAATTCCTCCACACCATACTGGCCAAACCATGTTGAGTTATCCCACTTTTGTGTCTATAACAGCCTTAACACTCCAGGGAAGGCTTTCTGTAAAATGTTGTGTCTGTGGGAATCTGTGTCTATCTGTGAGGTCAGGTGCTGATGTTGGATGAGATGACCTGGCTCAGAATCTGTCATCCTACCAAAGGTGTAGGGTTGAGGTCAGGGCTCTGTATACAGCATTCAAGTTCCTCCACACCAAACTGGTCAAACCATGTTGAGTTATCCCTTTTTTGTGTCTATAACAGCCCCCACTCTTCTCGGAAGGCTTTCCACAAGATTTTAGAGAGTGTCTATGGATATTTGGGCCCATTTGTGAGGTACTGATAATGGGTGAGAAGATCTGGTCCAACCAGGTCTGTATCAAGCTGGCTTTGTACACAGAAGACCTGGCTTGCAATCAGCATTTCAATTAATCGCAAAGGCGTTCACTAGGGTTGAGGTCAAGGCTCAATGTAGGCCCTCAAGGTTCTCCACACCATACTAGTCAAACCATATCTTTATGGAGCTGTTTTTGTACACAGAAGACCTGGCTTGCAATCAGCATTTCAATTAATTGCAAAGGCGTTCACTAGGGTTGAGGTCAAGGCTCAATGTAGGCCCTCAAGGTTCTCCACACCATACTGGTCAAACCATATCTTTATGTAGCTGGCTTTGTACACAGAAGACCTGGCTTGCAATCAGCATTTCAATTAATTGCAAAGGCATTCACTAGGGTTGAGGTCAAGGCTCAATGTAGGCCCTCAAGGTTCTCCACACCATACTGGTCAAACCATATCTTTATGGAGCTGGCTTTGTACACAGAAGACCTGGCTTGCAATCAGCATTTCAATTCATCGCAAAGGCGTTCACTAGGGTTGAGGTCAAGGCTCAATGTAGGCCCTCAAGGTTCTCCACACCATACTGGTCAAACCATATCTTTATGTAGCTGGCTTTGTACACAGAAGACCTGGCTTGCAATCAGCATTTCAATTCATCGCAAAGGCGTTCACTAGGGTTGAGGCCATGGCTCAATGTAGGCCCGCAAGGTTCTCCACACCATACTGGTCAAACCATATCTTTATGTAGCTGGCTTTGTACACAGAAGACCTGGCTTGCAATCAGCATTTCAATTAATTGCAAAGGCGTTCACTAGGGTTGAGGCCATGGCTCAATGTAGGCCCGCAAGGTTCTCCACACCATACTGGTCAAACCAAGTCTTTATGTAGCTGGCTTTGTACACAGAAGACCTGGCTTGCAATCAGCATTTCAATTCATCGCAAAGGCGTTCACTAGGGTTGAGGTCAAGGCTCAATGTAGGCCCGCAAGGTTCTCCACACCATACTGGTCAAACCAAGTCTTTATGTAGCTGGCTTTGTACACAGAAGACCTGGCTTGCAATCAGCATTTCCATTCATTGCAAAGGCGTTGACTAGGGTTGAGGTCAAGGCTCAATGTAGGCCCGCAAGGTTCTTCACACCATACTGGTCAAACCATATCTTTATGTAGCTGGCTTTGTATACAGAAGACCTGGCTTGCAATCAGCATTTCAATTAATTTCAAAGGCGTTCACTAGGGTTGAGGCCATGGCTCAATGTAGGCCCGCAAGGTTCTCCACACCATACTGGTCAAACCATATGGTTATGGAGCTGGCTTTGTACACAAAAGACCTGGCTTGCAATCAGCATTTCAATTTATTGCAAAGGCGTTCACTAGGGTTAAGGTCATGGCTCAATGTAGGCCCTCAAGGTTCTCCACACCATACTGGTCAAACCATATCGTTATGGAGCTGGCTTTGTACACAGAAGACCTGGCTTGTATTCATTGCTCCGGGGGGGGGGGGGCACAGTCATGCTGGAACAGAAAAAGAGTGTTCACCAAACTGTTACCACGAGGTCGGAAGAGCACAATTGTCTACACTGTCTGTGTATGAAGACAGCAAAAGATAACCTTATATGGGTTGCAATGCTTCCCTACTCTATCCAAAACTACCAAAAAAGGCTTTGGTATACATACACTCTAAATCCAATCGCATTGGATGAAAATGCATGAAATTATGAAATAAGTTTATGTGGCCTTGACACTTACAACTCCCAGACTTATGTTCCAGTGTTGGAACACATTCAGTAGATGCCTAGGGCACGCACGTGTGCACAAGTCCTAAAGACAATTCTGTTGAACATATTTATTCTGTATGGTATCACTTTTCTGCTTTTATTTTTTTAGGGTTACGGGTACAAAATAATCGGAAACCCCCGAGCACACAATATCCTCCCGGTATTGGTTAATATTATCAGTAACGCCTTTATGAGGATCTATAACTCCAAGGAGAGGATCAGGGTGTGGAATGACCCCGTCATGCCTGTGAGTACCCGTCTGCCCGTTCCTGGTTTACTTTTGTATCCTGAGGTTATTTTAATGCACAGCGACGCACCATCGCCACCTGCACCAGTTTCTATCGCAGAGGAACTGGCTCTGGGTCTGCTCTATTGTTATCAGAGGGAATGTGTCAGTTTTCAGCATAGAAAACTGCCGCATATCCGTGCCAGGTCGGGACTGCCATGCAGGATGTGAGTAGCTCACCTCCCACTCTCTGCTCATGCATTCATTACACTATATGAGTTCTCTGCCCTTCTCCTCCCTCCTGCACTCAACTGAGCAGACGGGGTGGGGGTGAGGGAAGAAATTTGGGCCGGGCAGAGGGATTCGGGGGCATAGAGTTCCATCCGAACTGCTCTCTGTGCTGTATCTGTCACAGACACTGCATACTTCGCACAGCAGGTCAGTCCTACGTAATAAAGGTGTTTGTAACTAACCCTAAGGGCTGGACTACTGGATCGGAGAGGAAGATTGTCCTCAAAAAAATGTTTTGTTTGCTTTCTAATCAAAAAAATGTATTTGTTGTTGTAACAATTTTTCTTTCTGTCACCAGGACCAGAAGGATCAAGGGTCATATGTGATTTTCTACATGGGATTGGTGTGTATGATCTATGCGTCTGGACTTGCCCCCCACTTTGCAATGACCGGCATGCAGGATAAGAAGGTTAGTATAGGCCAGGGGCCTCCAAACTTTCTAAGCAAAGGTCCAGTTTACTGTCCTTCAGGTTTTAGAGGGGCCAGACTGTGGCCATCGGGGGGTAGAAAATGTCCCAGCATCAGTTGGCGTAAACGATGCCCCATCTTTGGTGTCAGTGAGAAGAATTGCACCCCATAGTAGGTGTCTTTGGTAGGAATTATGTCTCATTGGGCCCCATTTTGGTGTCTTTGGGAGGAATTGTGCTCCATCATTGGGCCTCATTGTTGGGGTTATTGGGAGGAACTAGTAAAGAGAGGGGGTTTTGGGACTTTAAATGAGGCGTGGGTGAGCGCCTCCATCCCTGTATTTGGTATAATCGAGAAGGGATTTTGGGACTTTAAATGAAGCAGTTGAGAATGCAGAGGTAAAAGTAAAAAAAGATTTATTTCATGACAATATATAACAAAAGATTAATTTCATATATATACAACCATGTGTAGTATGCACAAAATATTAGCATAATGGATAAGAATAGTCTAAATGGATACATGGTGGTCAGAATAGTAACATCTAAAACAATAATATGACCTGCACATGCTACAGACGGCATGCCTGGTAGCTATATTAATAGTCGCATGGAGTATGAATATGGTAGAACTGTCTAGTGTTGATAGCATCATCAAAATGTAATTGGTATGGCTGTGGCATCAAAGTAAAGCTCTACGCGTTTCGTGGTATTTCCCCACTCGTCAGAAGCAGATGTGACAAATTCCTGAAAAATATACGGATATGATAAGCCATACACTATATAGAACAGACTAGGAATAATAGTGGTAACGGTTGTTAACCAGACACACTTACCAACCCTGGCAGGGGGTGCGACAAGTGAAAACTGGCATAAAGGGAGTCAGAGGCACAAAATTGGGAGGAACTATGCCCCATCATTGGTGCCATTGGGCCCCATCGTTGGTATCATTGGGAGGAAGTAACCCATTATTGGTGTCATTGGGCCCCATCATTGGTGTCATTGGGAGGAATTGTGCCCCATCATTGGGCCTCATTGTTGGTGTTATTGGGAGGAACTATGCGCCATCATTGGTGACATTGGGCCCCATGGTTGATGTCATTGGGAGGAAATGTGCCCCAACATTGGTGTCATTGGGAAGAATTGTGCCCCATCATTGGTGGCATTGGGCCTCATTGTTTGTGTCATTGGGAGGAAATTTGTCCCATCGTTGGTGTCATTGGTAGGAATTGTGCCTCATGATTGGTGTTATTGGGAGGAACTGTGCCCCTTCTTTGGTGACATATGGCCAAGGGCCATATAAAGGCAAGCAAAGGGCTGCATCCGGCCCCCAGGCCGCAGTTTGGAGACCACTGACAGGCTATGGGACTAAATTACTATCATGTTTTCTGATTTAGATTTAAAGGAGAAGTACAGGGAAATCTCATTTGGCTTTATGTCTCCTGTGGATCACAGGACTGCTGTTGGTTCTGCACTCCTGTGACCCCTTTTCAGAGCTGGTCCAGGCTTGGGCAAGACCACGACAATGAAGTCGGGATCCGCCCACATGCCTGGACCAGTACCTAGCTCCGCCTTTCAGCAAGCCACCCCCTCCACAGCCCAGTGCTCCAGTGAGCACGGGGGGGGACAAAGCAGGGAGATGGTGACTGAGAGTCACCAGCACTCTGCTCAGGGAGCCCTGAGAACTGAGCGATCGTCGATGTTTGATCGCTCAGTTCTCAGTGTTACAGCCAGTGGGGGATAGATGCAGCATAAATCCGATGGTGCATCCACCTAAGTAAGTATAATTCAGAAAAAACAAACCAACCCATACTTCTCTTTTAAAGTGTATCTCTACTGTGGAAGCCCAAAAAAGGCAAGGGGAGGGACTAGTCACCAGTATTACCTGTGAGCTTCCTGTGTCTTGTTGGATTGTGTCCCCCAGCATATACTGTCCCCTGTGTACTGCGTATGCACATTCCAGATCTCCTGAGGTGAGGTCATCAGGCGTGGAAGCAAGGAGATCCTTCCACTGCTGTTTCTCCGGTACAAATTCCTCTGCAGCAAGGAGAACAATGAGCAGCACAGTAATGACATCACCAAATCTCACACTATATCTTGAGACTGTCAGGCTTGGCAGCTTGCACTGCATGTCCTTAGACACAGCTTCCTCTCCATATAAAAGAAAGAAAAGTGCCTCTAATTGCAATATTAAAAGATTTAATCAAGTGCACAAGGTGTTAAAAGCACTTACAGGATAGTGCAAGATTCCGAAAATAGCCGAAGATAAACGGCGCCTGCGCCGTGAGTTCAGGTTCAAGTCCCACCATCTAAGTGGACATAGAGTTAGAATAAAAAAGAGGCAAGCGCAGCGAGGCAGTACCCGAAGCATGGCGAGCGAAGCGAGCCCGCGAGGGGCCCTCTAACTTTGGGTAGCCCTATGTCCACTTGGATGGTGGGGCTTGAACCTCGACTCACGGCGCAGGCGCCGTTCATCTTCCGAGATTTTTCAAATCGCTTTGTCCTCCCTACTGCGCAAGTGCTGCGCCTGCGCAGTACGGGGCTGACACTTTTCGATAGGCAGACATTTCGTGACAGAAAACCGGCAGTTTATTTTTTCTCCAAAACAGACTTACCATGCCCTGTTCTGCACCGTGTCTCTTTGTGGAAGCAACGATTTTGGTAGAGACAGAGCTTTGCTCCTCATGTCAGAGCTGACTCCAGACGACTGGTAGTTATCTGATGACTGCACAGATCCACAGAATGGATGAAGTACAAGCAGAGAGATCCTTGCATTGTAGGTTCTCAGGTGCAGTTTCCTCTCCAGCAAAGAGAACAGTGAGTAGCATTGTAGGGACATCACCAAATCTCACTCCAGACCTTCTGAGGAAACCAGGTGGCGTAGAATCAGGGAGATCCCTCAGGTCAGGGTCCGGGAGAAGGGGTGGGCAGGAGGGGCAGCTGCCCTGGGTGCAATAGTTTACTGGGGGTACCTTTTTTCTGTTCAGTAGTGACAGCAGCAGTGATTTATACAAGCAAGTGACTGCTGGGTGTAGGATCCCCTAAGCTTGCACATCATGAGCGGGGGAGGGGGGAGCAGTTTGGAATCTTAGTCCTGGGCACTGGATGGCCTTGTCCGGGCACTGCCTCAGGTATAAATTTCTCTCCAGCAACGGAAACAGTGAGCAGCACAGAAGTGACCTCACCAAAACTCCTGAGGCCACCAGGATTGGAAGCAGGGAGATGCTTGCACTTCAGGTCCTTAGGTACAGCTTTCCCTCCAGCAAAGAGAACAGAGAGCACTTAGAGCAGCACAGTGGTGACATCACCTAATCTTATTCCAGATCTCCTGAGGTGAGGTCATCAGGCGTGGAAGCAAGGAGATCCTTCCACTGCTGTTTCTCCGGTACAAATTCCTCTGCAGCAAGGAGAACAATGAGCAGCACAGTAATGACATCACCAAATCTCACACTATATCTTGAGACTGTCAGGCTTGGCAGCTTGCACTGCATGTCCTCAGAAACAGCTTCCTCTCCATATAACAGAAAGAAAGGTGCCTCTAAGTGCAATATTAAAAGATTTAATCAAGTGCACAAGGTGTTAAAAGCACTTACAGGATAGTGGATTGTTAAAAGCATGTAACATGGAGTCCTCCTCTAGTAAGTGGATCTATCCTCTGTCCGCGAATGGAGTGTCAAGTAATGCCGTCCAGCAGCTGTCAGATTACTTCCATGCGTGCGGGAGCGAGGAGGCAGTGAGGCGGCCTGTGTTCCTGGTTCGTGCTGAAACGCACAAGGCCAGGGGCGTCAGTGAGGTTTGGTGGGCGGTAACGCGTTTCGGAGCATGCACGGCTTCTTCGACATGTCTGAGGAAGGAGCTCTGAAATGCGCGGCTGCTGGATGGCGTTACTTAGCTCTCCTTTTGCGGACAGAGGACGGATCCACTTACCAGAGGAGGACTCCATGTTACAAGCTTTTAACAATCCACGATCCTGTAAGTGCTTTTAACCTCTTGTGCACTTGATTAAATCTTTTAATAATGCACTAAGAGGTGCCTTTCTTTCTTTTATATGTCTTTAGAGTTGCTTCTCCTCACCCAAAGTGCTGCCTGCAGTGCCATCCAACCATCACCTCCCCTGA
The DNA here is from genome assembly GCA_028564925.1 of Lithobates sylvaticus. Lineage (NCBI taxonomy): Eukaryota > Metazoa > Chordata > Amphibia > Anura > Ranidae > Lithobates > Lithobates sylvaticus. The sequence goes on from CM053037.1 coordinate 4,482,772, forward strand.
CCAGCCATCCACCTCCACCAGAGCGCCCTTACCTCCTTTTTCTGTTTACAGCTTCTTCTCCAGCAAGGAGAACAGTGAGCAGCAAAGTAGAGACCAGTGGCGGCCCATCCATAGGGGCGCACGGGCACCGCCCTCCTATCCATGCGTCCACCCCCCTGGTCTACATACAGGGGCGCTGGACCATGGATTCCAATGGGGGAAGGGGGGGTTTCTTTGAAGCACATGATTAGAGCAAGAGGCTCTAATAGGCTTCAAAATAGCTTCAAAATAAGGTGGGCCCACGTGAAAATAGTGAATATTCACTATTTTCACACTGATTCTCCTCCCGGCCAATCAGGAAGCGGGTCTTGAAACCCGTTTACCGATTGGCTGAAAGAAGACGCTAAGCTGGCCACCGGGAGGAGGAGAGAGGAGGAGGGAGTAGATGCAAGGAGAAGAGACACAGGCAAAGCTAGTGGGCCGCCCATCTGTTAACTGGAGGGAAGCTTTGCTGGCCCCCGGGAGTGGAGGGAGGAGACCCGCAACTGGAGGAGATGCAAGGAGAGGAGATATAGTAGCCGGTCGCCCAGAGGGAAGTCCACAGTAAAGCCCCATACACACGGTCGGACTTTTTCATCAATTTGGTCCGATCGGACAAGGTTGTTGAAAAATCAGACCGTGTGTATGCACCATCGGACAGTGTTCGTCGGTTTGTCCGTCGGACAAAGTCTTATCTCCTGCTGGAAAGAGTTGCCGTCAACCCGGTCCGATCACACCAAATCCGATCGTGTGTACGGTTGTCCGACCGGACAAAGTGCTACGCATGCTCAGATCACATTACAAGACCAAAGCTATTGGCTACTAGCCTCTACGTAGTCCCGTCGTAGGCAACAAACGTCACCACGTTCAGAATGATCGGATTTTCCGACAACTTTGTCCGACCGTGTGTACGCAAAACCAACATCGGACAAAGTATGACGGACATGGTCCGACGGACCTGGTCCGCGGATTGTCCGACCGTGTGTATGGGGCTTTAGTGTTGCGACCGCCGGGTGACACTGACCGACCGACAAGGGACAGGGGAGGGATGGGGCTTTGCGGGTGACCCGACCAGGGGAAGGGGGTGGCTGGCTGGCTGTGCACTGTTTTCCACCTACCCCAAAAAAATACCACCGGCCGCCACTGGTAGTGACATCACCAAATTTCTCTTCACATCTCTTGAGACTACCAAGTTTGGAAGCAGAGAGATCCTTGCACTTCACATCGTCAGGTGCAGCTTCCTCTCCAGCAAGGAGAACAATGAGCAGCAAAGTAATGACATCACCAAACCTCACTCCAAATCTGTTGAGCCTAGCACTAGCAGTCAGAGGTAGCTGTGCCTTAGTTGATCTCACATTGCAGAGATACAGCTATGAGCTTACAGAAGAGGAGTGCCTAGGAACAGGAAATGCTCTGCTGGTTTTCCGAAGGAATTCAAGACAAAGGATAGATTTTTCAGGGTACTGCTTAGGGACATAAAATATTTATCGAAATGTCCGAAATCTTCACTTTCAGGTCCGCTTTGACTTTTGTGTCAGTATGTTTCCTTGTATGCTTCTAACTGATAAAGACTTACTGTACAAAGTAATGGGACTAATAATACCCAACCCCAGCCTAGCCTGGTGGGAAAGATCTCAGGTTTATTTGTCGAAGGAGATTTCCCTTTCACTTCTCAGCTTGCTGACCCCAGAATAAGAATGATGGGAATGGGGGTTATCCGATCGGGAGGTCTCACAGAGGTTTTAACTCTCCCCCAATTGCTATTGTCACCTGCTTCCATCTTAGAGATTCTCCTCTTGTTGTCACTGGGACAGGAAGTGAGGAAAAACCTCCCCCCTTGAGGCAACAAAGAACCCAACAGAATCTGACAGAAGTTGGTGAACGGAGCTCAGCTGTTTATGAAGCCTGTAGAGTAAAGGTGATGTGTTTTCTATCTTTTGGCCATGATCACAACCACCGAATCTTTCTCCTTCCAGATCAAAGCTCGCTCCCAGCTGCGTATTTCCGGCCTTTTCCCATCCGCCTACTGGTTTGGACAAGCCCTGGTGGACATCACTCTCTCTTGGCTCCTCCTTTTCCTGATGGTCGCCATCTTGTTTGCGTTCAGCTATTCCGTCCATCTGTCGTTCTTTAACGCGGTGCTGCTTGTGAGTATCATCGCTCAGCTTTTCACAGCCATGCATTTAGATGAACCTCTGAAATTTGAATCATTTAAAACCCGAACCGGACTTCATTTTAAATCAGCTAAAACGCCTTCCAGGTGCATCAAAACAAAGGGTGAGGCAAGTCTTACAGTTGGTTTTCTGTAGAAATCAGCCACATCCCAAGTAGAGAAGTCTGTCCCTTCCAACCAGCTTCAGAGAACGACTGTTGCTCTCTGCTTGGAAGCAGTGGTCTCTCTGTGGAGGTCCAACATGTCCCCTGCTGTGTTATAGCCAGAGCTCTCCAATCAGCAAGAAGAAGTATGAGCTTTTCTGACTGCACAGCTATATGTCTGCCACATCAGGGGGTGCGTTGGTCCTCTGCAAGGAAACCTTGCCAATACACATTGTTCAGTCCTGGGCCATCATTGTCACCAAGCTTGGAAGGAAAACGGTACAAAGCATTGTTGTCATCACTGGGTCTAAGTCAGTGACAGCTGGTGCTCAATGTTTTGGGGGGGGGCGGGGGGCGGCGGCGATAAACCAATGCCACCCCCCCTTCCCCCCCCCACACGGAAGACGGACAGGAAGGCAGCGCTCCCCCCCCCCACGGGAGACGGATGGGAAGGCAGCAATCAGAGGCCTCTTTACCTTAGGAGGCAGATGGTAGGGCTGCTGCTCCTCCCTTCGGGGGTGTTGCTTCTCCTCCTGGCTGAAAAGGAAGTGGATCTTGAGACCTGATTGGCCGGGAGTCCTAAGACCCCCTGGCCAATTGGGTCTCAGGACCTGCTTCCTAATTGGTCGGGAGGAGAATCAGGAAGACAATAGCGAATAATAATTGTCACACGCTATTGGCACACAAGTGGGTGGGCTCTGGGCGCAGTACCAATCACTCCTGTGTCCATTCATCACTGAAGCATAGTAAACTGTGTTTACTATGCTTCATTTTGGGAATGAGTACAAAGCTTCAGGGTGCTTCCAATTCATTAATCTTTGCAACTGAGGCTGAAAAGAAAGGGACTGATAAAATCTATGTCTTAGTCACTTCCAGCGGTGTGGGGGGGGGGGGTTTGGGGAGCTGTCAGGTAGGCTGTATGGGGCCCCCTTGATTTCTAACAGCAGCCCTGCCCACATGTGATGCTGAGCCTCCATGATTGAAAGAGTTAAAATCCAATAAATGAAATGGGTGGGCCAGGGCGTCCTCCAGGATGTCAGTCTGGAATAGTGGGCATCCCTAGGCACTCGTCCTCCAGCCAGGAAATGAGGAGGGCTCTATCTGACTTGCTGCAGCTTCTAATGCACAATGTGAGAAGCTCACAGTGTGCGGCGAAATCAGAGGAAGACATTTCAGTCCAGGAGAGGAACCGGTACACCTGTACAAGACTGAAGGGAAGGCCGGAGGTCAGGTTTAGGGTGGCCCCAGATTACAATAACTTTATGACATTTCTACATCTGGCCAATGTCTGTGGAATCTGATTATGTTAGTTACATTACAGTTATGTTTTTGATTTTGCAGATTGTGGAAATTTTGGGTTACGGCATGGCCACGGTCCTTTATGTTTACTCAATCACATTTATGTTTGGGAAGAGGAAGATTCATCATGACCGATGGGCCTTCTTCTTTATCTTGGTAAGTTGGTGACATCGTCTCTTTTTCATGTCTACAAATCGGAGCTCATGTCCTGTGAGCCACATTCTAAGCAACAGATTTGTTTGCAGCATTTTATTTGGCTCTTCAGACAGCAAGAAAAACTCTCTGGGATTTGGGTGGTGAAGCTTCTTGGAGGCTCCAAATAAATGACCATGTGGCAGCTTTCTACTTCCTAATGGAGCCCCAACTGGGTCCGAAGAAGAGTCAAAGGATGAGAGAACCAAGTTGTAGAGATCTATCTAGACCCCGCCCTTCCTTTTTGACCCCTCCTGCTTCTCATAAGCCCCACCCCTTAAAGGACTCACCCACTCTGTCCCCTGTATTTCACTTGCTTCCACCCATAGTGTCAGGAGTATACAGCTCAGCATCACAGGACAGCGTATACAGCTCCAGAATCACAGGACAGAGTATACAGCTCAGCATCACAGGACAGAGTATACAGCTCCAGAATCACAGGACAGAGTATACAGCTCCAGAATCACAGGACAGAGTATACAGCTCAGCATCACAGGACCGAGTATACAGCCACAGAATCACAGGACAGAGTATACAGCTCAGCATCACAGGACAGAGTATACAGCTCCAGAATCACAGGACAGAGTTTACAGCTCAGCATCACAGGACCGAGTATACAGCCCCAGAATCACAGGACAGAGTATACAGCCCCAGAATCACAGGACAGAGTATACAGCTCAGCATCACAGGACCGAGTATACAGCCCCAGAATCACAGGACAGAGTATACAGCCCCAGAATCACAGGACAGAGTATACAGCCCCAGAATCACAGGACAGAGTATACAGCTCAGCATCACATGACAGAGTATACAGCCCCACAATCACAGGACAGAGTATACAGCCCCAGAATCACAGGACAGAGTATACAGCTCAGCATCACATGACAGAGTATACAGCTCCAGAATCACAGGACAGAGTATACAGCTCAGCATCACAGGACAGAATATACAGCTCCAGAATCACAGGACAGAGTATATGTAGTGATCTAATATGTAGTCCTTCGTAGATGGTATGTAGTTATTAATAAGTATTGTCTCCGCAGCAACCCAATTCTTCCAGAGAGAGGCACTTTATTAGCTTCCAAAACAGAACAGTCTTACAGATGACAAAATCCAACAGGGTATCATGACAACGAATATTTTCTCTTAGACCTATGCCTTCATAATCACAGACCCTTCTCTGAGATAGTTTTTCTTAGACTGAAAGCCAGCCTGAATGTCTTCTCAAATACTCTGGATAGCTGAGCAATTTGCTTCGATCTGCTCCTGTCTTTCAGAGTGACAGCAGATAACCCCAAGCTGTGAACAGCTGTAGTCATACAACTGCCCTAATCTACATTCTTACATATTCCCATTCATTCATTATCTGTTCCCCTTTGATATGTGGAATAATTCTTGTTTGGCTACTCTCCCTTTGTCTGGAGACTGTATATCAACAAGTCCCCTTTGATATGTGTAACAGATAACAATGTGGCCTGCCTAGAATGGACTTATCTTAGAATGCCTAAATAAAATGCCTATATGAAATACATAAAAAACACTACATATCTCTAATATATATATATATATTAGATATAACATACTGCAGTATACAGCTCAGCATCACAGGACCGAGTATACAGCCCCATAATCACAGGACAGAGTATACAGCCCCAGAATCACAGGACAGAGTATACAGCCCAGAATCACAGGACAGAGTATACAGCTCCAGAATCACAGGACACAGTATACAGCTCAGCAACACAGGACAGAGTATACAGCCCCAGAATCACAGGACAGGAGTATACAGCCTCAGAATCACAGGACAGAGTATACAGCCTCAGAATCACAGGACAGAGTATACAGCCTCAGAATCACAGGACAGAGTATACAGCTCCAGAATCACAGGACAGAGTATACAGCTCCAGAATCACAAGACACGGTATACAGCTCAGCAACACAGGACAGAGTATACAGCCCCAGAATCACAGGACAGAGTATACAGCTCAGCCTCACAGATCAGGGTATATACAGCTCAGCCTCACAGATCAGGGTATATAAAGCTCAGCCTCACAGATCAGGGTATATACAGCTCAGCCTCACAGATCAGGGTATATACAGCTCAGCCTCACAGAATTGTCATGTGTACCAGTCTATCACTGCCTCTGTGTTCACCATTAGTAAATATCCGCCCAAAAACCTACATAAACCTCACTGACCACATGTGGAAAACTTAGCAACCATTGTAAATAGTAAAAGACAATATATTTTTTTCTTTTATTAATTAGTGTACATTTTGGTTCACTCTCTGAACCTATCAATCCGGCCGATTCTGCAAGAAGGTGCCACTCAGGCAATGCATTCCATCCACGGAGTCACGGCGTCACTTCCGGTTTCACACTGTCACAGAGAAACCAGAAGTGACGCCGCGACTCTGAGGTAAAGAAAATGCCCATGTCCTACGGCGGTGCCAATAGAAAACCCCACAACAAGGAGAATGACTGCAATATGGGAGTGTTGCGGTGCATTGCTTTGCGCCACAAGGACTCCCAAAAGCAGCCAAATGAAGCATCTCAAAACAGCAAGATCGCCTGTCAGTGTACAGAGCTCTGTGTTGTTTACAACACAGAGCTCTCTTCCATGAATGACAGAGCCGATTAGCGAGTCACCGCGGTCAATCATTGTTTTGTAACAGTTCACATCACAGCCGGGGTGGCGGGCGCACGCCCCTTACATAGAGGTGCTGATCACATACCAGATGCGTGATCCAGAGCACAGCAGCCGCCCTGCCGCAGTAGATGTATGTAGCGTGGCCACTAAGCAGTTAAATGACAAAAGTACAAATCTACTACAAAAAAAGTGACACGTGCAAGTAAATACCATTAAAAAAATGACAAATTCATGAAGAAACTCATGTACGTTGGATGCCTGGATGTTCCGGTCCCCTGATGACGTCAATTGTGACGAAACGCGTCCACATGCGCTAACAATCTGACAATCTTTTTTTTTCTTTTTACAATGTAATACTACTAATATATTTTGTCCTTTTATCTGTAGCCAAAAGCTATAGAAAATAAAAATTAAAGTAAAGCATTGGTGTAAAATGTGAAATTTGTAGGTTGATGTTGCTTTTCGATTTTATTGTGGCCGACATTTTGGCGCCGGGTCACCTCTCACCTGGATTTCTGGTCTCTTGCAGTCCTCCCTCGTCCCGCTAATATACAACGTACTTCAACTTTTCATTTCTTTGTCAGAAGTATTATATTTCATCTACTTGATCTTGGTGCCGCCCAGCAATTTGATGGCGTTTTTGGTCGGTCTGGTGAGTGTTGATTTGTAGCTTTTTATATCACACATTATTACAGTAAAACATGTCATACTGTGGATATGCCAACAAAAAAAAAAGACAAAACAAACAACGTGAAATGTGTTCTTTACATGTAGAAGTTAAAGAATATGTCAACTCAACATTTCCTATTCCTGATATGAGCCTGCTGTCCCATGTACTTGTATGCACAAGTCTCCTCTTCTATTTGTATTGCTTCCTTTGTGTGAAATCCCTGGTGATCCTGACAGTCCCCCCTGCTTTCTTATTATAAATTGACCACACTAGGCATGAGAGCACAGCATGGTCAGTTATCTAGCTGTGCTGAGCCTCTTTCAATGATCACACTTGTCCTGACATGCCCCCCCTCCCCCTCACATAGCCTTTTACTGCGGAGACCAGTGTGCTGCTATTTCTCCTCCCTTAGCTCTCTGAGCTCCTTATTCAGCTGAGAACAGAGGGTATGTGATTACTTTTCTCAGCTGATTGCAGAAAAACCAATGTAGCACCAATAATTAAAAAGGGCCCAAAATACATCCCTGGGAATTACAGACCAGTTAGCCTAACATCAATAGTATGTAAACTTTTGGAGGGGATGATAAGGGACTAAATACAAGATTTTAGTAATGAGAACGGTATCATTAGCAGTAATCAGCATGGATTCATGAAGAATCGTTCTTGCCAAACCAATCTACTAACCTTCTATGAGGAGATGAGTTGCCATCTAGATAAAGGAAGGCCCATAGACGTGGTGTATCCGAATAAAAGAAGGCCCGTAGACGTGGTGTATCTAGATAAAGGAAGGCCCGTAGACGTGGTGTATCCGAATAAAGGAAGGCCCGTAGACGTGGTGTATCTAGATAAAGGAAGGCCCGTAGACGTGGTGTATCCGAATAAAGGAAGGCCCGTAGACGTGGTGTATCTAGATAAAGGAATGCCCGTAGACGTGGTGTATCCGAATAAAGGAAGGCCCGTAGACGTGGTGTATCTAGATAAAGGAAGGCCCGTAGACGTGGTGTATCCGAATAAAAGAAGGCCCGTAGACGTGGTGTATCTAGATAAAGGAATGCCCGTAGACGTGGTGTATCTAGATAAAGGAATGCCCGTAGACGTGGTGTATCCAAATAAAGGAAGGCCCGTAGACGTGGTGTATCTAGATAAAGGAAGGCCCGTAGACGTGGTGTATCCAAATAAAGGAAGGCCCGTAGACGTGGTGTATCCAAATAAAGGAAGGCCCGTAGACGTGGTGTATCTAGATAAAGGAAGGCCCGTAGACGTGGTGTATCCGAATAAAAGAAGGCCCGTAGACGTGATGTATCTAGATAAAGGAAGGCCCGTAGACGTGGTGTATCTAGATAAAGGAATGCCCGTAGACGTGGTGTATGTATATAAAGGAAGGCCATAGACGTGGAGTATCTAGATAAAGGAAGGCCCGTAGACGTGGTGTATCTTGATAAAGGAAGGCCCGTAGACGTGGTGTATCTAGATAAAGGAAGGCCCGTAGACGTGGTGTATCTAGATAAAGGAAGGCCCGTAGACGTGGTGTATCTAGATAAAGGAAGGCCCGTAGACGTGGTGTATCTAGATAAAGGAAGGCCCGTAGACGTGGTGTATCTAGATAAAGGAAGGCCCGTAGACGTGGTGTATCTAGATAAAGGAAGGCCCGTAGACGTGGTGTGTCTGGATAAAGGAAGGCCCGCAGACGTGGTGTATCTAGATAAAGGAAGGCCCGTAGACGTGGTGTATCTAGATAAAGGAAGGCCCGTAGACGTGGTGTATCTAGATAAAGGAAGGCCCGTAGACGTGGTGTGTCTGGATAAAGGAAGGCCCGCAGACGTGGTGTATCTAGATAAAGGAAGGCCCGTAGACGTGGTGTATCTAGATAAAGGAAGGCCCGTAGACGTGGTGTATCTAGATAAAGGAAGGCCCGTAGACGTGGTGTGTCTGGATAAAGGAAGGCCCGCAGACGTGGTGTATCTAGATAAAGGAAGGCCCGTAGACGTGGTGTATCTAGATAAAGGAAGGCCCGCAGACGTGGTGTATCTAGATAAAGGAAGGCCCGTAGACGTGGTGTGTCTGGATAAAGGAAGGCCCGCAGACGTGGTGTATCTAGATAAAGGAAGGCCCGTAGACGTGGTGTATCTAGATAAAGGAAGGCCCGTAGATGTGGTGTATCTAGATAAAGGAAGGCCCGTAGACGTGGTGTATCTTGATAAAGGAAGGCCCGTAGACGTGGTGTATCTAGATAAAGGAAGGCCCGTAGACGTGGTGTATCTAGATAAAGGAAGGCCCGTAGACGTGGTGTATCTAGATAAAGGAAGGCCCGTAGACGTGGTGTATCTAGATAAAGGAAGGCCCGTAGACGTGGTGTATCTAGATAAAGGAAGGCCCGTAGACGTGGTGTATCTAGATAAAGGAAGGCCTGTAGACGTGGTGTGTCTGGATAAAGGAAGGCCCGCAGACGTGGTGTATCTAGATAAAGGAAGGCCCGTAGACGTGGTGTATCTAGATAAAGGAAGGCCCGTAGACGTGGTGTATCTAGATAAAGGAAGGCCCGTAGACGTGGTGTATCTAGATAAAGGAAGGCCCGTAGACGTGGTGTGTCTGGATAAAGGAAGGCCCGCAGACGTGGTGTATCTAGATAAAGGAAGGCCCGTAGACGTGGTGTGTCTGGATAAAGGAAGGCCCGCAGACGTGGTGTATCTAGATAAAGGAAGGCCCGCAGACGTGGTGTATCTAGATAAAGGAAGGCCCGCAGACGTGGTGTATCTAGATAAAGGAAGGCCCGTAGACGTGGTGTATCTAGATAAAGGAAGGCCCGCAGACGTGGTGTATCTAGATAAAGGAAGGCCCGTAGACGTGGTGTATCTAGATAAAGGAAGGCCCGCAGACGTGGTGTATCTAGATAAAGGAAGGCCCGCAGACGTGGTGTATCTAGATAAAGGAAGGCCCGTAGACGTGGTGTATCTAGATAAAGGAAGGCCCGTAGACGTGGTGTATCTAGATAAAGGAAGGCCCGTAGACGTGGTGTATCTAGATAAAGGAAGGCCCGTAGACGTGGTGTATCTGGATTTTGCAAAAGCATTTGACACAGTTCCCCATAAACGTTTACTGTACAAAGTAAGGTCCGTTGGCATGGACCATAGGGTGAGTACATGGATTGAAAACTGGCTACAAGGGCGAGTTCAGAGGGTGGTGATAAATGGGGAGTACTCGGAATGGTGGGGGTGGGTAGTGGGGTCCCCCAGGGTTCTGTCCTGGGACCAATCCTATATAATTTGCTAATAAACGACCTGGAGGATGGGGATGGGGGAAACAGTTCAATCTCTGTATTTGTGGACGATACTAAGCTAAGCAGGGCAATAACTTCTCCGCAGGATGTGGAAACCTTGCAAAAAGATCTGAACAAATTAATGGGGTGGGCAACTACATGGAAAATGAGGTTCAATGTAGAAAAATGTAAAATAATGCATTTGGGTGGCAAAAATCTGAACGCAATCTATACACTGGGGGGGAGAACCTCTGGGGGGATCTAGGATGGAAAAGGACCTGGGGGTCCTAGTAGATGATAGGCTCAGCAATGGCATGCAATCAGAGGCGGCTCTAGGCTTTGTGAGGCCTTAGGCAAAACTTACACATGAGGCCCCACTCACGCCCATAATGGGAAAAATTATTCCAGCAAGAAAAATGTCTGCAAAAAGATGCACAGATCTAGCATACAGGTGATCAGCACCACTTCCAGGGCACCCATCAGACATATGCAGCCAATGCCAGAGGAGGGGGGAGGGGAAGATGAGAAAGAGAGAGGGGTGATAGAGAGATCCCTAGCCCTGTCCCTGTCTGCAGCTCCTCCTGTGCCCCATGTCCCAGTCTGTAGTGGTGTGATGCTTGGTACAGTACCTTCTAAGCCAGCAGGATGTTCATGATGGCCAGCAGCAGGCAGGGTCCATTCTTGTTCCGGGTGGGGACAGTGTTCTCCTCCTTACAGAGGATCTGTTTGCTGTGTGATTGAGTGGTCCCTGGCCGCCAGCACCTTCTGCCCGTCTTTGGTTTCTGGGCCCCAGTCAGCCTGTCCTTCGGTCCTGGGAGGTCTTCAGAGCTGTTCTCCCTCCAGGGCTATCGGTCCTTGCTGCCGATGATGCTCACCTTCCCCACCAGGCCAGAACTGGGACAAAAAAAAGGGGCCTAGGTATTTTAGACTGAGCAGTCCATGAGACTAGTCCCCTCCCCGCTCTCCATCCTGACAGGTCCCCTGCAGAAGCGGTGGGAGAAAGGAGACCGGAACCTTGCAGAGCTGCAGGGGGTGAGGGGGGCCGAGAAAGAGCACAGGGGTGTCGGATAGCATGGGAGTGAGGCGGAGAGCACTGGGGGGGGAGTAGAAAGCAGGTGGGCTGAGAGCACAGAGGGGGTGTAGAGCACTGGGGGGGTAGAGCAGGGGGGCAGAGAATGGGGATGGAGAGCACAGGAGCTGGGGAGCACGGTGGGTGGAGAGCACTAGGGAGAGGAGCCAGGGAGCACATGGGGGGGCAGAGAGCGCGGTGCAGCGGAAAGCACTGGGGGGAGCCAGGGAGCACATGGGGGGCAGAGAGCACTGGGGGAGCTGAAGAGAACTGTGAGGGGGAGCTGTAAAGCATGGTGGGGTGGAGTGTATGGAGGGGTGGAGAGCAGTGGGGGGGAACTAGAGAGCACGGTGGGGTGAAGAGCATGGGGGCAGGCAGAGAGCACTGTGTGGGGACCGGAGAGCACAGTGCGGTGAAAAGCACTGGGGGAGCCAGGGGACATATGGGAGGGGGCAAAAATCACTGGGGGAGCTGAAGAGCACTGGAAAGCAAAGGTGAGGTGGAGAGCAGTTGGGGGGTTGAAAGCACGGTGGGACCAAGAGCATGGTGGGGTGGAGCAGGGGAGCACATGGGGGGAACCAAGAGCATGGTGGGATGGAGAGCACAGAGAGGGTGGAGGAGATCATGGAGGGGAACTGGAGAGTACGGTGTGGTGGAGAGCACTAGGGAGGGGAGCCATAGAGCACTGGGGGAGCTGGAAGGTGAGGTGGAGAGCATGGGGGGGTTGACTGTGAGTCAGAGCATGGTGGGGTGGAGAGCAGGTGGGGGACTGAGAGCATGGTGGGGTTGAGAGCAGGTGGGGGGACTGAGAGCATGGTGGGGTGGGGAGCAGGTGGGGGGACTGAGAGCATGGTGGGGTGGGGAGCAGATGGGGGGGACAGAGCGTGGTGGGGAGCAGATGGGGGGACTGAGAGCGTGGTGGGGAGCAGATAGGGGGGACTGAGAGCATGGTGGGGAGCAGATGGGGGGGGACTGAGAGCATGGTGGGGAGCAGATGGGGGGGGACTAAGAGCATGGTGGGGTGGGGACTGAAAGCATGGTGGGGTGGGGAGCAGATGGGGGACTGAGAGCATGGTGGGGAGCAGATGGGGGACTGAGAGCATGGTGGGGTGCAGATGGTGGGGTGGAGAGCAGATGGGGGGGGACAGAGCATGGTGGGGTGCGGAGCAGATGGGGGGGACTGAGAGCATGGTGGGGTGGGGAGCAGGTGGGGGGACTGAGAGCATGGTGGGGTTGAGAGCAGGTGGGGGGACTGAGAGCATGGTGGGGTGGGGAGCAGGTGGGGGGACTGAGAGCATGGTGGGGTGGGGAGCAGATGGGGGGGACAGAGCGTGGTGGGGAGCAGATGGGGGGACTGAGAGCGTGGTGGGGAGCAGATAGGGGGGGACTGAGAGCATGGTGGGGAGCAGATGGGGGGGACTAAGAGCATGGTGGGGTGGGGTGGGGACTGAAAGCATGGTGGGGTGGGGAGCAGATGGGGGGACAGAGCATGGTGGGGTGGGGAGCAGATGGGGGACTGAGAGCATGGTGGGGTGCAGATGGTGGGGTGGAGAGCAGATGGGGGGGACAGAGCATGGTGGGGAGCAGATGGGGGGGACAGAGCATGGTGGGGTGGGGAGCAGATGGGGGGGACTGAGAGCATGGTGGGGTGGGGAGCAGATGGGGGGGGACTGAGAGCATGGTGGGGTGGAGTGGGGAGCAGATGGGGGGGGACTGAGAGCATGGTGGGGTGGGGAGCAGATGGGGGGGGGGGACTGAGAGCATGGTGGGGTGGGGAGCAGGTGGGGGGGACAGAGCATGGTGGGGTGGGGAGCAGATGGGGGGGGGGACTGAGAGCATAGTGAGTGGGGAGCAGATGGGGGGGACTGAGAGCATGGTGGGGTGGGGGGCAGATGGTGGGGGCTGAGAGCATGGTGGGGAGCAGATGGGGGGGGGGGCTGAGAGCATGGTGAGGTGGGGAGCAGATGGGGGGGACTGAGAACATGGTGGGGAGCACATGGTGGGGAGCAGATGGTGGGGTGGGGAGCAGATGGGGGGACTAATAGCATGGTGGGGAGAAGATGGGGGGACTGAGAGCATGGTGGGGTGGGGAGCAGATGGGGGGGACTGAGAGCATGGTGGGGTGGGGAGCAGATGGGGGGGGCTGAGAGCATGGTGGGGAGCAGATGAAGGGATGGGGAGCAGATGGGGGGGACAGAGCATGGTGGGGAGCAGATGGGGGGACTGAGAGCATGGTGGGGTGGGGAGCAGATGGGGGGGGCTGAGAGCATGGTGGGGAGCAGATGGGGGGTGGGGAGCAGATGGGGGGGACTGAGAGCATGGTGGGGAGCAGATGGGGGGGACTGAGAGCATGGTGGGGAGCAGATGGGGGGGGGTGGGGAGCAGATGGGGGGGGACTGAGAGCATGGTGGGGAGCAGATGGGGGGACTGAGAGCATGGTGGGGAGCACAGGGGAAGACCATGGGGCGGAGCAAGGGAGCCAAGATAGAGAGCATTGGAAGGGGGACAGAGAGCATTGGATGGGGGGGCCGAGATCGTGGGGTGGAGAGCAGAGTCGGGCCGGAGGAGATCATGGGGGGGGGGGGGGGGCGGAGCCAGGGGGCAGCAAAAAAAAAGCTGGATAGGAGGTGCATTCAGCCCTCCTGTGCTCCTGGATAGGAGGAGCGCCGGAGCCGCTGCATATAGAAGAATTGATCTTTCCATATTCCTCCTGCAGCCGGTGAATGCTCGTTTCAGCTCTCCCCTGCAAACATTTAGCGGCTGCAGGAGGAATATGAAAAGATCAATTCTATATGCAGCGGCTCCGCGGCTCCTCCTATCCAGGAGCACAGGAGGCCTGCATGGTCAGACTTAACTTTCTCTCCAGGCGGCATCATATCGGATCCATGTAAGCTCCGCTCCTTCCCCTTCACACACAGGCATGTGGCTGCGCTGCCGCTGCTGTGTGCGTCCCGCACGCCTTGCTGAGATCGCACCCGTGTGAGTCTGGTGCTGACCTTGCTGTCCCGCTCCCCGCACGTGCTGCCACCAGACTGCTCCATCATGATTGGCCAAGGGTGCCCTCAGGCAGTGCCTGATTGGTCAGCCCGACCCTTGGGGAGAGGCGGAGCCATTGGCCATTACTATTGATAACAGGCAAACTAGGCGGCCGCGAGGCCCCTGTGAGTGCGAGACCTTAAGCGGCCGCCTAGTTTGCCTAATTAGAGAGCCGCCTCTGCATGCAATGCCAAGCTGCTGATAACAACGCAAACAGAATATTGGCATTAAAAAGGGGATCAACTCCAGAGATAAAACGATAATCTTTCCAGCTCTACAAGACTCTGGTCCGGCCGCACCTGGAGTATGCTGTCCAGTTCTGGGCACCAGTCCTCAGGAAGGATGTTAATAAAGCTAATAAAGGGTCTGGAGGATATTAGTTATGATGAAAGGTTGTGAGCACTGAACTTATTCTCTCTGGAGAAGAGACGCCTGAGAGGGGATATGATTTCAATATACAAATACCGGACTGGTGACTCCACAATAGGGAGAAAACTTTTCAGCGGAAGGGAGTTTAACAAGACTCGTGGTCACTCATTAAAATTAGAAGAAAAGAGGTTTAACCTTAAACTATGTAGAGGGTTCTTTACTGTAAGAGCAGCAAGGATGTGGAATTCCCTTCCACAGGCGGTGGTCTCAGCGGGGGGGGCATCAATAGTTTCAAGAAACTATTAGATAAGCACCTAAACGACCACAACATACAGGATATACAATGTAATACTGACATATAATCACACACATAGGTTGGACTTGATGGACTTGTGTCTTTTTTCAACCTCACCTACCATGTAACTTGTAAAAGAAGAGGGAAAAATGTATTTATAATGTATATATATATATATATATATATATATATATATATATATATATATAAACACTTTTTGCCTTTCATTTCTATTTTAAACTGAATGGGATGTTTTACAAAGTAAGGGTTTACATATACTGTAACCCACAGAAGGACACAGTAATTAACCCCCAGCACAGCACAGTGATTAACCAGGGCATGGTTTAGTATTTAACCCTCATCACTGCACAGTAATTAACCCCCAGCATTGTACAATAATTAACCCCTAACATTCCCAATAATTAACCCCCAGCATGTCACAACAATTAACCCCCTGCACGGCACAGTAATAAACCCCCAGCACAACACAATAATAAAACCCCAACACAAAAATAAACCCCTAGCACAACACAATAATAAACCCCCAGCACAACACAATAATAAACCCCCAGCACAACACAATAATAAACCCCCAGCACAACACAACACACAGTAAAACAAAAGAAAAAAACAGCACAACACAATAATAAATCATGAGCACAGTAATTAACCTCCAGCAATACACATTGAAGAATATGTAAACCCTACATGTAATATTTCTGATATGTGGCTGTTGTACCATGTACTTGTATAAAGAAGTATCCTTTTCTCTTTGTATTGCTTTTTTTATGTGAAATCCTGATCGCCCCCCTTCATTCCTATTCAAAAACTGACCATACTAAGCATGAGAACACAGTGTGGTCAGTTCTCCAGCTGAGAAACCAGCCTGATCGCCTCCAATGATCAGACTTGTTCTGAGGCGTTACTACCCCTCCACCCCCACCCCACCCCCGCATAGCCATTCTCTGGGAAGATCAGTGTGCTGCTGTTTCTCCACCCTCACCTCTCTATGGAGCTGAGAACAGAAGGAATGTGATCACAAAAAGGGGAAAAACTGTATTTATAATGTTTTTTTTTTTATATCTGTACATGTATGTTTCACCTTTCATTTCTACTTTAAACTGAACGGGTTGTTTTACGAGGTGATCGTTTTACATAAACTTTAATCGAATGAAATTTGGGCCGGTGTTCCAAGGAAACCATTTCTCTTTACTCACATCAACCAGATATCTTTGGGAAGTTCTAAACTTAAAGGGGTGCATGTATATAAAAATCTGCATAGCTGTTCCATCCATCGAAACATGTAAATCCGCTGCGTGCGAATGTTTCCATGCTATATTCTCTGCAGATCGAATTCATGAACAGGGAAAATACTGCATTCTGGCCACTAGATGGCAATGAGGAACATACACTATATTACCAAAAGTATTGGGACACCTGCCTTTACACACACATTAACTTTAACCACTGAGGATTTACCCCCTCCCTGACCAGGCCATTTTTTGCGATATGGCACTGCGTTAATATAACTGACAATTGCGCGGTCGTGCAACGTTGTACCCAAAAAAAAAATTGATGTCCTTTTTTTTCCCACAAATAGAGCTACCTTTGTGGTATTTGATCACCTCTGCGGTTTTTATTTTTTGCGCTATAAACAAAAAAAGAGCGACAATTTTGAAAAAAAAAAACAAACAAAATTTTTGACTTTTTTCTATAATAAATATCCATATGCATTCTCCTACATATTTTTGTTTGAAAAAAATCCCAATTAGCGTACATTGATTGGTTTGCTCAAAAGTTATCGCGTCTACAAAATAAGGCATGGATTTATGGCATTTTTATTAGTATTTATTTTTTTACTAGTAATTAGGGATGGGCCCGGTGTTCGATTCGAACCCATGTTCGAATCGAACATCGGGCGTTCGCCCGCTCGGCGAGCCCAGAACTATTTGGGCCGCTCGCATCAAATTCGTGTGACGCGAGCGGCCCGCAATGCACTGCGCCAGTTGCAGTGCATTGCTGGCTGATGATTGGCCAAGCATGCACTGTGACCCGCATGCTTGGCCAATCAAAGAGCCAGCGGCAAGGAGAGCAATAATTGGCCACAGGCAGGATGCCTGTGGCCAATCATAGCTCAGGGGGTTTAGTACACGCCCCACAGTATAAAAGGCCGCCACGCCGGCGGCCTCGTATATTGTGTTGTGTTCCAGCGTGTCAGTGTTATGTGCTGCTGACTGCTGACATTATGTGCTATGATTCTGGGGATTAGTGTGTGCGTGCTGTTAGTACAGCATTGCAGTATCACATCTGGGGGGGTGTCTATAGTGTGCCTGTGAAGGGGGGCAGGTTTCCTGTGCTTAGAACTGTCCCTGCAAAAAGTGTCATTTTTTCAGAAAAAAAAGGTATTTAAAATCTCTCCCGGCTAATGAATTGACGGCTCCCGTAACACAGAGAACTGTCATTCATTGAAAGCCATTAATAAAAAAAAAGTCATTGATAAAAAAAAATTTTTAAAAAGCGTGGGGGTCCCCCCAAATTCAATAACCAGGCCCTTCAGGTCTGGGATGGATATTAAGGGGAACCCCAGCCAAAAAAAAAAAAACAATGGCGTGGGGTCCCCCTCAAAATCCATACCAGACCCTTGAGGTCTGGGATGGATTTTAAGGGGAACCCCAGCCAAAAAAAATGGCGTGGGGTCCCCCTCAAAATCCATACCAGACCCTTATCCGAGCACGCAACCTGGCAGGCCGCAGGAAAAGAGGGGGGACGAGAGCGCCCCCCCCTCCCTCCTGAACCGTACCAGGCCACATGCCCTCAACATTGGGAGGATGCTTTGGGGGTCTGAGACCCCCAAAGCACCTTTTCCCCATGTTGATGAGGACAAGGGCCATCCCAGACCTGAAGGGCCTGGTTATTGAATTTGGGGGGACCCCCACGCTTTTTTTTTTTAATTTTTTTAATTTTTTTATCCATGACTTTTTTTTTATGAATGGCTTTCAATGAATGACTGTTCTCTGTGTTACGGAGCCGTCAATTCATTAGCCGCGAGTAATTTTAAATAGATTTTTTTCCTGCAAAAATTACACTTTTTGCAGGGACAGTTCTAAGCACAGGAAACATGCGCCCCTTCACAGGCAACCTATAGACACCCCCCAGGTACGAAATTTTAAGGAATATTACACTTTTATTGTTTCAATTTAAGCATTATTAAAATCACTGCTCCTGAAAAAACGGCCGTTTTTAAAAAAAAAAATTTGCATTGATACATATCCCCTGGGGCAGGACCCAGGTCCCCAAACACTTTTTATGACAATAACATGCATATTAGCCTTTAAAATTAGCACTTTTGATTTCAAACGTTCGCATCCATTATAACTAATAGGGTTCTAAAGCTCGCATGGACTTTAGGTCCGTTCGCGGGTTCTGGTGCGAGCCGAACGGGGGGGGTGTTCGGCTCATCCCTACTAGTAATGCCGGTGATCTGCGAGTTTTAGCGGGACTACGACATTGCGGCGGACAGATCGGACACTTTTGATACTTTTTTGGGATCGAGACATTTATACAGAGATCAGTGCTAAAAAAAAAAAAAAAAAATGCTCTGATTACTGTATAAATGTCACTGTCAGGGAAGGGGTTAACACTAGGGGGGCGATCAAGGTGTTAAATGTTCCCTAGGGAGGTGCTTTACGCTGGTAGATCCCCGTTCCGTCTCTGTAAAGTTTCTATGGATGAGCAGCTATGAAACAAAACTTTGTTCTTTAGTTTTAGATGGAATAGGGGAGGCTTAGAACCCATTGGGGGAGATTTCCCTTCACTTGGAGCCATAACAAGATTGATTGGAATTCTCTCCAAAATGAGGGAATTTCCCATGTATCACCAGGACGGGGGTCCCCATTAGAAGATTTCCCTCTGTTCCTGTTGTGATGACAACTCAAAATGTTGAATTTCCCGTGACTTCCTGTCTCGGTGACAACAATCACCGGGACAAATAGAGAGAATCTCCCCGACGGGGACATAAAGAAAACCTGATAGAGCTTTTTAACTTTCCCCATAAAAGAAAAGTTTTATCTAGAGATACACTTTAATCATGGATTCTGATTGGTGGGTTTGATCCTTTGTAATGTGATGGGATTGGAAATCTCTGTATAATACAATGATATGATCTTCTCTTCCTAGATTTACCTTCATGATCCTTATTACACTTATATGCCAACTGTGTACGGCCACCTGGTGATTGTAAGTACAGGAACACTCCAATCAAAGTCATAAACACCTTGTGAAGTGTACAGAGACCAGAGGGGGTTCTATCCAAGCAGTGCCAGGACAAGGTCACCCAGTGCCCAGGGAAAAAATGGCACTATTGGTGTCAGTGAACACAATAATAATCCCCAACAATACTTTCAGTTTCTGCAGTAATAACCCCCAACATTTCCTGCAATAATAACCCCCAGCATTGGTGCCAGTTTCTGCAATAATAACCCCCAGCATTGGTGCCAGTTTCTGCAATAATAACCCCCAGCATTGGTGCCAGTTTCTGCAATAATAACCCCCAGCATTGGTGCCAGTTTCTGCAATAATAACCCCCAGCATTGGTGCCAGTTTCTGCAATAATAACCCCCAGCATTTGTGTCAGTAAATGCAAAAATAACCCCTAACATTGGTGTCAGTAAATGCAATAATAACCCTGAATATTGGTGTCAGTAAACTCAAAAATAACCCCCAACATTGGTGTTCATAAACGCAATAATAACCCCCAACAGGTGTCAGTAAATGCAATAATAACACCCAACCATGGTGTCAGTAAACTCAATAATAACCCCCAACATTGGTGTCAATCATATACATTTTTTTTTTTATCTGATTCTTTTCTATATCTATTTTTTGTTTTGTTTTAACCAATCATATTAAATTATTTATTTAATTTAATACCTAATTATTATTTTTTTACCAATCATATTAATATTTTTTTTTTTTATCTGATTCTTTTCTATATCTAGTTTATTTTATTTTTTTGTTTAAACCAATCATATTAATTTTTTTTTTTTTTTTTTTTACCAGAAACAGAATTTTACTGTCACTCTAAATATGTCAAATTATAAATGACAATTTTTACTTTTTATTTACAGTAAAACTTTTATTTGTTTTTTATTTTTTTACTAACACTTGTCGAAATAGATTTTTTTCTTTTTTTTTGTGTATAGATTACATAGAATTTTAAATTATTATTATTTTATTTATTAAAAAATGTGCAAAACAATATTACCAAAAAGAGAGACATTTTGTCCCCAAAATCAATGTTTATTACTTTGTTAAGTAATGACAAAGATATTGCTAAATAAACCGGCCCATAGTGGAAAATGTAAAAATTGCTCCATAGGAGTGAACAGGTACGAGAAGTGCATAGAGGGCCAAAAACCAACGTTGTCCCCGGTATGAATTGTTAGATTTCCCGCCTCTCCACCTCGCCCGGTTTCTGACTCTCTCTGCTTCCTCTTCAGCCGTACGCACAAACCATCGTACTCTGGGGCCTCCTGTGGTTCCTGGAATGGTGGATTGGGACCAGAAGTTTGAAACAAGATCCGGTATTCAGGTGGGTTACTGAACAAAGTACATCACAATGGCAATCGTTTATGTAGATTTGATTGTGGATGCGTCCACCTAGTTGAACATAAATAAAGCTAAAGCCACAGCAAACAATCCAGAAGTGGTAGAGCCTGACTTGTAGGAGAAGACCTCTCATACAACGCTGGTTCAAGAGCCACTGGAGTGGGGACAGTGGTCTCGTGAGCACAGTGGGTAGGAGTGCCTTGATTGTTGCAGTGGTCAGCGCTGGAACAGCGAGTAGATCCTCTAGGGGTGGCTGGCCTACAGGTGGCAGCAGGCAGGAACAACAACTGAATGAGAAGGAGCTGAATGAGAAGGCCGGGATACAGCAACACAAGGCAGCAGGCAAGATCAGACAGGTGGAACAGCAGGCAAGATCAGACAGGTGGAACAGCAGGCAAGACAAGGTCAGACAGTCCGGGTCGGCAGGAGATCAGGCAGGTGAGGGCAGCAGGCAATAGCAGAGTCGGCAAGGCAGGCAGGAGTCGGCAACGGTATAGTAGAGATAGGCAGAGTCAGGCAGGCCGGGTCGGGTTGGAGTAGTCAGACCGAGCCGGTTCGATGACAAGCAGCAGCGGGTTCAGAGCAAACAGGTTCAAGTAGCACACGTACAGAGCTGAGACAACACAGCGCCGGATAAGTGTCACTGGGGAACTTTTAAAGGCTACTTGGCTCCAAACAGCGCTATCGCGCACATGCGCGTGCAAGTGCGCACGCGTCAACGCGCGCGCGCAGAGAGCTCGCAGGCGCATACTGGTGGGCAAACGCTGCTGCACAACCTGAGGGGATGCCCGCGTGCGCATGCACGCGCGTGCCCCTGGTCAGCACTGGCACGTCCCTGACAGAAACAGTCCGATGGGAGCTTTTCATCAGATTTTCCGACCGTGTGTACGCCCATCGGTCTTTTTCTGTCTGCATTTCCAACGGACTTTAGATTGAGAGCCTGTTCTTAATTTTTCCGCCGGAAAAACTTTCTATCAGAAATTCCGATCGTGTGTATGCAATTCCGACACGCAAAATTCCGACGCATGCTCGGAAGCATTAAACTTCCCTTTTATAGTGCCGTGGAGCGCGTTGTATGTCGCGGCGTTATTGACCGTCGGAATTTGGTGTGACCGTGTGTAGGCAAGACAGTTTGAGCGAAATTGCGATGGGAAAACCATCAGAGCTTTTTCCGACGAGAATTCCGATCGTGTGTACGCGGCATTAGACATCGGGACCAGCAGTCACTGACTCATGCTGGGCATTGGAGTTGAACAAACTTCGGTAAAGTTTCACCAGTTGTGGTTCAGCCAAACTTTTTAAAAAATTCACGCACCTCCAAAATTCTGAAATTCTAAACCCAAAGTCCTCTAGAAGTCGAAGGTAATCTGAACCCGGCTGCAAGAAAGTGGGTATTACAGAGCGGCCAATGATGATGATAAATTGGGCTGAATGGTTTGGGAAGCTGACCTGGTGGCAGGTCAAGCTATAGCCGCGTACACACGATCGGAATTCTCGTCGGAATTCCGCTCAAACTGTCTTGCCGAGATTTCGGTTAGAATTCCGACCGTCAAGAACGCAGTGACGTACAACACTACAACGAGCCCAGTTCAATGCTTCCGAGGATGTGCGAATTGTTTCCGAGCATGCGTAGGAATTTTGCGCGTCAGAATTGCTACAGGCGATCGGAATTTCCGATAGAAACCTTTTCCGTCGGAAAAATTGAGAACATGCTCTAAATTCTTTGCTGTCGGAAATTCGGCCAGCAAAATTCCGATGGAGCCTACACACGATCGCATTTTCCGATGAAAAGCTCTCATCTGCCTTTTTCTGGCCGGAATTCCGATCGCGTGTACGCGGCATTAGGGTGGTCAGCAGATGAAGACATAAGATAGAAGCAGCCTTTTGCCACTTTCTCCCAGAAGCCTTTTGGGGACCTAAACCGCCAAAAATAATTTAGATTTGACTTGCAGCCTCCAAATTCATAAAACTCGATCTGAATCTAAGTTCATCCAAATTTCAGGATTAACTCCGCCGGGCGGTATGTAGTTATCTGCTCCCTGTTCAAACTTGGGATTGCGGCTCCTGGCAGAGGAAAGTCTTCCAGCTACAATGGAAGCCAATACTGGAAGATGAGAATAAAGTGTATCACAATAAACCACGTCCTCAAGGAGAACCCCCCCCCCCCCCCTCTCACCATGCCTGCCAATCGCAGCGGCACCATGGCACTCTCTGCATGGTATACACATTCTTTAGTATACAGAAATCCAACCCCACCAAGAACGGGCAACTATGTTGTGTTTTCCCTCCAGGCCAATGTTCCCAGTCCTCTACTGGATGAAGACATTAGGCCCCCAAATGCTGAGTATAGTCCATGTCGTAGAACTTGGTCTGTGTGCATTATGTAGACTCTTGTACTCTTTGTACTCCACCATTTGATAAACATAACTATTCACATGTGAACTATATTTCACCGTCCGACACATTGTAACATTGTAAGTGATGTCCTCTACCGAGCATGTGCTTTTGTCTATTTCTGATACAATTCCCTTGTATGTTGTCTATATTTCATACGCCCATTACAATGTAACATTATTCGGTAGTGTATTGTGGTGTTTTCATTTTTATATTGGGAATATGAAATCACTGCTAACACGTCCCATACTACGGATCTGACACTTTCCTCTCTTCATTCAGATTCACCAAGAGAGAACATCCGTTTACCCAGAATCCCGAGCAGCTGGACGATGCTGATGAGGAGGTCCTTGCTGAGAAAGAAAGGGTTAACACTTTAAAAACAACAGATCAGGAGGAGGAGGTAATATATTGCTAAATGCAAATTCACCATATAAATATACATCACACTCCTGTATGTTAACTGTCACATCATGTCCTGCACACCATCTGAAACTTGGAATCAGGCTGGCAGTGGGAGTGGCTGCTCTGCTGGCTGACCATAGAGGAGGTGGTTGTAGTATGTTATATCCAATATATATATATATATATATATATATATATATATATATTAGATATATGTATATGATATATGATATGATTAGATATATGATTTTATTTATTTCATATAGGCATTTTATTTAGGCATTCTAAGACAAATTCATTATGCAAGAATATAGATTGGGGATTCAAGTCTATTCTACACCTCAAAAGGGTGTTCAGGTGTCATCTCTTAATCTAATCAGTAGTCACACATATCAAAGGGGGCTTGTTAATGTTAAAGAATGCAGATTAGGGCAGTTTTATGACTACAGCTGTTCACAGCTTGGGGTGATCTGCTGTCACTCTGAAAGACAGGAGCAGATCAAAGCAAATTGCTCAGCCATTCAGTGTGTAGGGGATATAAGATGGCTTTCAGTCTAAGAAGAACTATCTCAGAGAAGGGTCTGTGATTATGAAGGCATAGGTCTAAGAGAAAATATTCGTTGTCATGATACCCTGTTGGATTTTGTCATCTGTAAGACTGTTCTGTTTTGGAAGCTAATAAAGTGCGCCTCTCTGGAGAATTGGGTTTGCTGCGGAATAATACTTATTAATATCTACAAACCATCTACGAACTATATATTAGATCACTACAGCAGGAGAGAATGGCCATAGTTAGTCTCTGCTCATTACTTTGTCAGATTATAGAGAGTACCCCGTCTATCAGCGCTGTGTTAATGTAAGGAGGAGTCAAAGGGCAGTGTATGGTGCGAACTTTCTCAACTCTTTTACCTATCAAATCAGTTTCCAGATCTCAGGGAACCCCTGATAAAATGAATGTATCTGGAATCAGAGGGAGAAATGCCCCCCTTACACAGTTGGTTTTGCCAAGTGGTGTTGGTCTTGGAATTATACCGGCACCACCAAATGGGAGGTCGGTCAGCCACCACTCAAGGAACCTCTGGAGGAACCCTTGCTGAGAATGGCTGGTCCAGCCGGACCTAGAAGTGTAACGCTGCAGATAAAAATATTAACAGAAGTTACAGATTTTACTAACTTTGTAGCAGTCACATGAGACTCTTCTTGTATTGGCCCATTTTTTTTTTATCAATTACAAATGTCACGTCAATCAGATGTCCTTCAGAATCAAATCACATATTGACTTTGTGTTTTTACCCCTCAAGAGGCCGACCATCCTTGTGGACAGTTTGCGGAAAGAGTTTAAGGAGAAGTCAGGCATCTGTGGACGCTTCAGGAAGAAGAAGAAGAGAACGGCCATCAGTAACACCTCGTTCTGCGTCAAGAAAGGTCAGTTCCTCTTCATTTCCAAAACACCTACTGTATGTGTGGTTGTAAATGTGCGGCCAAAACACCCATGTGCGGTTGTAAATGTGCGGCCTAAACACCCATGTGTGGTTGGAAATGTGCGGCCAAAACACCCATGTGTGGTTGGAAATGTGCGGCCAAAACACCCATGTGTGGTTGGATATGTGCGGTCAATACACCCATGTGTGGTTGGAAATGTGCAGCCAAAACCCGCATGTGTGGTTGGAAATGTGCGGCCAAAACGTACCTGACGGTAGAGCCTGATATGCAGTGGACGGCCTCTCTTACACCTCTGACTCGAGGCCCCCCGGTAGAGCAGACAGGGAGCGCAGGAGTGCAGAGTCGCACGAGTGCCTGATCGGTTGCAGACCGTGGAATCCGAAGCAGCTGTAGGAGGAGCCGCAGCTCAGCAGGATTCTCCAGGCAGAGGAGAGGAGTGGTGCAGGCAGGCCGGGTCATACACTGGCGGACACGTCAGGAGCAGATGCGGAGGCAGTAGAGTAGTCAGGGTACAGGCCTGGTCGGTGATGGGCTGGCAGCGAGGTAGCAGAAGGATCAGGCAGGTGCGGTGGTCAGACAAGCCAGGTCGGGTGCAGGCGGAAAGCAGGAATCGTCAGAGGCAAGCCGGGTCGGGTAACAGGAACAGGTAACAAGATGCAGGTAGCAGGAAACACACGGAACGCTGTAGAGTAGACAGCACAGAGTCTGTGCACTGGCAGTGTTTAAATAGGCTGTTGGGCGCCAAAAGCTGTAACCGGGTGCGCGTGCGCGCATGTGTGATCGCGCATGCGCACAAACGTCTAACGGTCTTGGATTCTCATCTTCAATGCTGGCATGCTCTTCGTGTGCGCGCATATGCGTGCGTGCGCACAACTGCGTGCACAGGCGTGCGCAGATGCACCGGAGGTGTTCTGACAGGGGCTGAGGTCACAGGTCGTATTCTTCGGCCACCATCTTTGGTCCTGGCTAGCCCTTCCTGACAGTGTGGTTGGAAATGTGCACAACGACGTCTAGGATCCAGTTTTAATTCCACATGACAGTGCCGGTCTATGTGTCAGATATAAAGGATATCTCTCTTTTTCCATGATTTAACACAACGTTTCAGATTAAAGTCTGCAGTAACAGAGGTACTTTAACTGGAGGAAAGCAGATAGTTCTTCTTTCAGAAATTTTGAAATATCACTATATCAGTTTTGTGTGTTTTTTTTTTTTTTCAAAGGTGAAGTTCTGGGACTTCTGGGCCCCAACGGAGCCGGCAAGACCACATCTGTGCTGATTCTGGCAGGGGAGATGAAGCCTTCAGCTGGACAGGTGAGAAGGCATGGAGTGGAGGTCTTCAGGGTTCATGTATAGAGATAATTGAGGGACATCTCACCAACTGGGGTTATGAGGGACTAAGGAAAAAGGTTTCCTAGAAAACACTCTGCACTCAGCCACAAGGGAAGCTTTCTCACCACTTCGGCCTCCAACCCAGTAGGTGATACTGTGGTTATGAGGGACCAAGGCAAAATATTTTCCAGAAAACACTGCAGTACCAAAATGCAATCAATAAAACATCACCAACTATCACAAATTCATACTACAGGCAAAAAAACATCTGAGAACCCCAGTAATTAAAACTTGTTTTTATTAAAAAAAAAAGAAAAGATAGATTCACCTGACCACATTTCCTAAAAATATTATGATGGGCCCCATTACTGGTAGGCTTTGAGCCAATGTCCAGCTTGGCATTCTTTTAATGCACATTCACTGACTGCCTCCTACAGGTGTTGCTGGGTAATGCAGGAGACCCCCATAGGACTAAAGACTCTGCAGCATTGGGCTACTGTCCCCAACACAACCCTCTGTGGCCCAACCTCACCGTGAAGGAACATCTGGAGATCTACGCCGCTGTGAAGGGCATGAATAAAGAGGACACAAACCGTGCTATTAAACGGTAAGTTAACATGCAATGAACTTTCCTCATGATGCAGACCAGGAGTTGTAGGACTCCATTTCCTTTGCTCTCCCTAATATTGTTTGGTCTTGACCAGTGATGTAAGTAACTGAGTTAAAATAAACAGAGTTACTTAAAGCAGTTACTTTAGAGGGTAACGAGTAATCTAACCGATTACTTTTCCCCTCATGGTAACGCAGTTCCCATTACTTGGGTGGCGTTACCGCAATTACATCTACCGCCACTAGATGGCAGTAGTGTAATTCTGGTGTCCTGCCGAAAAAGTTCCCCTGCCGGATAAGGACCCCCTGTACTGCGCAGCACTTGTGCAGGACTACGGAGCTTACGAAAATTGCCGAACCTAAACAGCTCTGAGTAAACTCTACACCGCGCAGGCGCAGTTAACATGTAATTGTACGAGGCGATGCCGCACGCTCCCGATGCTCATGCTACTCTGCAAGGGGCGTCTATCGTGTAACTAAGGGGCAGGTCTAGTATTGCTGTAACCAAGGGGCGCATTTATTATTATTGTTATATAGCAAGCTCTGCCCATTAATTTAACATTCGCCCTCTTCTGTAGCCACCCGCCCCTTACATGACATAATAATAATAGACCCGCCCCTTACATGATATAATAATAATAGGCCCGCCCCTTGCTTACACGCTATAACAGATCTGCCCCTTGGTTAGCATAATAACAGAGCAGCCCCTTGGTTATACGATATATAACAATAATAATAAATGCGCCCCTTGGTTACAGTAATACTAGACCCTTAGTTACACATATAGAATATTTAAAAAAAAGTCACAGCTATTTTGCTGCGTAACTACCGTATTTATAGGCGTATAACACGCACCGGCGTATAACACGCACCCCAAGTTTAGGAGGGAATTTTAAGGAAAAAAAGTTTTAGGAGAGAAGTTTAGGGAAAAAAAAACGTACATTTAAGCGTCATTTGCAGCTTGCCCAGCATCATTTGCAGCCTTGCCCAGCGTCATTTGAAACCTGCCCAGTGTCATTTGTAGCTTGCCCAGCATCATTTGTAGCTTGCCCAGTGTCATTTGCAGCTTGCTAATGTCATTTGCAGTTTGCCAGCGTCATTTGCAGCCTTGCCGACGTTTAAATTTCCCGCCGCGAGACAAACCGCGCATGCGCGGCCGAAAAAGACCGAACCGCGGCCGAAAAAGGCCGAAAAAGACCGAGCCGACTGTTCGGCTCCGCTCGGAGTCCCGCCTCCCTGCTGTTTCGGGAGCGAGCGCAGGGAGGCGTGACTACGAGTGGAGCTGAACAGCCGACTTCGGTCTTTTTCGGCCGCGCTTCGGCTTTTTCCGGCCTTTTTCGGCCACGGTTCGGTCTTTTTTGACATTTTTTGGGGGGTATCGGCGTATAACACGCACCCACGACTTTCCCCCGATTTTAAGGGGGAAAAAGTGCGTGTTATACGCCGATAAATACGGTAATTACTTTTCCAATGTAGTAACTGAGTTACTAACCCAACTACTTTTTGGGAGAAGTAATTTGTAACTTAACTAATTACTTTTTTAAAGTAAGATGACCAACACTGGTCTTGACAGTCCCATCTACAGTGATGTTGGCTTTACCATTATGCTTTTAGGTTGTTGCAAACCTAATGCAATCAGTGGCCTTGTCAGAATGAAACCCAAGACCTCCCTATAAACCTCTCTCTCAACATCTTAATAAATCTCACAAGTTAATAAATCCTAACTAGATTGATCTTCTCATCATGTCTCCGTACTTTGGTCTGCAGGGTGAGTGAAGCTCTGGAGATGAAGGACCATCTCAACAAACCTGCAGGGAAGTTGTCAGCCGGGGTCTCCAGAAAGGTACGTTTTTTTTTTTTTCTTTGGACTGTGTTCTTGGAGTAGATGTGATCAGACACTCAGGATATCTGAAGAGCTAACCAAGACCATATCCTCATAGACCCAAACCTCACTGTGTCTTGTAAAATGATTGGCTGGACCTTTCCCATTTCCACCAAGTCTGCCCTCTGGAAACCATTGAATGTAGTTGGAGTTGTAAGGCCCAGATTAGAGAGGCTTTCATAAAGCTACCAGTCCAGGAGCTCATCAGTCATTTCATGATAGTTGTTAATATAGGTGTCCATAATATATATAATAATGGAAGTTAAACACTCCTTGGTTCCGGAGTCAACAGTCATTAGACATGTGCACAATAGAAAAATTTGTTTATTTTTTTCGTTTCGTTTCTTTCGTTTCCGTTGATTCGTAACGATTTGTAAATTCGTAAGTCGTCGGTGTTCGTATTTGTAACGATTCGTATTTTCGTAAGAGTTATTTTTTTGTTGATTCGTTTTTCCGTTAGTTTAATTTTCGTTTTTATTCGAAATTCGGACGCATTCGTATTTTCGTAGATTTAGTTACATTCGTACTTTCGTTAGATTGATTTATTCGTACTTTCGTAACATTGTTTTCGTAGATTCGTAATCGGAGCATAATTCATAATGTTATGTAATGTGTATGCTATTATTACATTGTAAGAGACGCGGAAAATTACGAATCGAAAAAAAAAGTTACGAATGTACGAATTTTTTCGTTCAATCCATTCGAAGCACGTTAAGCAGAGCCATTGTAAGAGACATGGAAATATACGAATCGAAAAAAAAAAAAAAAGTTACGAATGTATGAATTTTTTTGTTCAATCCATTCGAAGCACGTTAAGCAGCGCCATTGTAAGGGACACGGAAAATTACGAATCGAAAAAAAAAAAGTTACGAATGTACGAATTTTTTTGTTCAATCCATTCGAAGCACGTTAAGCAGCGCCATTGTAAGGGACACGGAAAATTACGAATCGAAAAAAAAAAGTTACGAATGTAGGAATTTTTTTGTTCAATCCATTCGAAGCACGTTAAGCAGCGCCATTGTAAGGGCCCCCGAAAATTACCAATTCAACAAAAAAAAAGTTACGAATGTACGAATTTTTTCGTTCATTTTGATTTTCGTTGTTCCTGTTTTTGTTTTTCGGATTTTCTTCTTTTGTAGTTTCGTTGTTTCTAATTTGGTTATTTCGGATTTTCGTTGTTTTTCGTATTCGTTCGATTCGAACATTCGTTATTCGTTAAAATTTTTAGCGAATCGTTCGTTCATTCGTACGATAACGAATGAACGAATATAACGAATTTTAACGAAAACCGAAAAAAAAAAAACGAAACGAATTGCACATGTCTATCAGTCATCATCCAGCATGTCCATAAATCTGTTTGTTTTATCACCTTTGTTAATATCTGTAACTATTCTGCACATGTAACATAACTGAGAGCAGCTATGTTCTGCTAGATTAAGACTTTAGATCTTGGATCATGGGTGGAGGCATGGAAGTTAGAACGGTCATATTCCTAACAATTGCAAATGGATCCCTGGTCGGGAATCCGCCACCTATCACCTCAGAAATTCATACATTTATCATAAACATTAAGTATCAATAATGTTGTTAATTTTGTGTTTAAGCCAACATAGTAGAAGCCAGAATTGTTCTTTTAGATCTCTGTTGTTCTTTAGGTGTGTTTTGCCATCAGCATGTTGGGTAATCCCACCATCGTTCTCCTGGACGAACCTTCAACTGGTCTGGACCCAAAAGGACAACAAAGGCTTTGGTGAGTCTTGTCACAAGTTGATCAAGGAGCTAATGCCTTAAAGGGGTGCCCTGCTTTTATTTTATGTATAGGGAACCTGATTCCTATAGTGACTTATTGCAAGGGTCTAATGGTATCAGCGATCTCCTCTGGACACAGCGAGGCCAGACTTCATCCATGTTGATGGATTTGCTCTCTCATACACACAAGTGTATTGATTGGTGTCTCTTGCTGCCACGTGGCCTTCTGACATCAGACTGAAGAAATCACATTAGCGGTCCCAATTCTTTAAGAACTTATGAATGTGTAGCATCATCCTGATCTTGTAGCCACGTCTGTCTCCTCTATTTATAGTACTGGTTTAAATCCTACAACACATGCATTATACAAAAGTAGACATGTGCATTTGTTTTTGTCCGAATGCATTTTTTCGTTTGAATTTCGGGTGTTTTCGTTATCGTTTTAACAATAAAGAATGTGCAGAATCCGAAAACCCAAAAATCTGACATAAACAAATGCTTTATTATCATTTTCGTTGAGACAACAGTTCGATATAGATAGGAGATTCGACATGACGCTGACAATAGCAATCTGTGTCCATCGAACCTGTGGTCGAATGTGCCTAACCTTAGCTCTATTAGTCCAAGATTATTCTACATAGAGAGAAAAGATTTGACATAGAGAGAAAAGATTCAACATAGAGAGAAAAGATTTGACATAGAGAGAAAAGATTCGACATTATAGAGACAATGGCAAAAAAGGTTGAATGTGCCTAACCTAACTCTATTAGTCCAAGATTATTCGACATAGAGAGAAAAGATTTGACATAGAGAGAAATGATTCGACATAGAGAGAAAAGATTCGACATAGAGTTAGGTTAGGCACATTCAACCTTTTTTGCTATTGTCTCTATAATGTTGAATCTTTTCTCTCTATGTCAAATCTTTTCTCTCTATGTCGAATCTTTTCTCTCTATGTCAAATCTTTTCTCTCTAAGTCAAATCTTTTCTCTCCATGTCAAATAATCTTGGACTAATAGAGTTAGGTTAGGCACATTCAACCTTTTTTGCTATTGTCTCTATAATGTCGAATCTTTTCTCTCTATTAGTCCAAGATTATTTGACATGGAGAGAAAAGATTTGACATAGAGAGAAAAGATTCGACATAGAGAGAAAAGATTCAACATAGAGAGAAAAGATTCGACATAGAGAGAAAAGATTCGACATTATAGAGACAATAGCAAAAAAGGTTGAATGTGCCTAAGCTTAGCTCTATTAGTCTAAGATTATTCGACATAGAGAGAAAAGATTTGACATAAAGAGAAAAGATTGGTCATAGAGAGAAAAGATTCAACATAGAGAGAAAAGATTCGACATAGAGAGAAAAGATTTGACATAGAGAGAAAAGATTCAACATAGAGAGAAAAGATTCAACATAGAGAGAAAAGATTTGACATAGAGAGAAAAGATTCGACATTATAGAGACAATAGCAAAAAAGGTTGAATTGCCTAACCTAACTCTATTAGTCCAAGATTATTCGACATAGAGAGAAAAGATTCGACATAGAGAGAAAAGATTCGACATAGAGAGAAAAGATTCGACATAGAGAGAAAAGATTCGACATTATAGAGACAATAGCAAAAAAGGTTGAATGTGCCTAAGCCTAGCTCTATTAGTGTAAGATTATTCGACATAGAGAGAAAAGATTTGACATAAAGAGAAAAGATTCGACATAGAGAGAAAAGATTCAACATAGAGAGAAAAGATTCGACATAGAGAGAAAAGATTCGACATAGAGAGAAAAGATTCGACATAGAGAGAAAAGATTCGACATAGAGAGAAAAGATTCGACATAGAGAGAAAAGATTCGACATTATAGAGACAATAGCAAAAAAGGTTGAATGTGCCTAACCTAACTCTATTAGTCCAAGATTATTCAACATAGAGAGAAAAGATTTGACATGAAGATTCGACGAAGCAGTCGCCGCGAGCGGACATTTATGGTCAAATGCTCTGCCCATAGGCTATAGAAGAATTCTAATGTTGGTTGACTGATTAATAAATATAATTATTACTAGTGTGATACAACATTAGAATTCTACTATAGCTTGTAGGCGGAACATTCGACCGGAAATGTATGATTGCGGCGTCGTACAGTTTAGCTGCTCCGTCGAATCTTCTTAGAACATTCGACAGACACCATGAGCCTTCAATGACAGATTCAACCTTAATTATTTTGGATTTTTGGACGAATGCATTTTTTAACGAAACAAAATAAATAAAAACGAATTTTGGGAGTAACTAAATAAATGTATTTTTCGGACGAAAACAAAGTTCTGAAACAAAATATTTCAGTGTGCACATGTCTATACAAAGGTATGACACCTTAGGTTTTTCTTGTGTATTTAAGGAGAGCCATCCGAGCGGCCTTCAAGAACAGGGAAAGGGGCGCCATCCTGACCACCCACTATATGGAGGAGGCCGAGGCTGTGTGCGACCGCGTGGCAATCATGGTGTCCGGAAAACTCAAGTGAGAAGGAACGATGCCAGGACTGAGTCAGGGGAAACATTCAGGAAGCCAGAAATGCATTGAGGGAGTAGAGATGTCTTGCATGTTTGATTTCTAGAACATTGATCCAAACAGCATACCTGTGTCATTGGGATGCCACTAGATACCGTATATACTTTTTTTTGTGCTGAAAATGCCCCCCCCCCTCGGCTTATACTCGAGTCAAGCCTTTTTCTGCTGCTGAAAATTACATTTTCCAAACCGAATTTGGGGCCCCGTATCTCGGGACCACTTGGTGCTAGGAACCCCATCCCTTTGAATATGTTGTAGTGCTATTTCCCCTGGGTTTGCACACCAAATTTGGGGTTCCTAGCACTAAGTGGCCCCCGAGATACGGGGCCCCAAAGTCGGTCAACTGTGTCCACCTGCAGCAATGTCATTTCGGGACCCTTTGGTTCCAGAAACCCCAAATTTTGGCTGCAGCTAGGGGGGCATCTAGGAACCCTTAACTACTGAGTTTGAAGTTCGGGGGACCTATGGCTGCAAAATGGGCACAGTGAGGCTGCAAATGGGCATTGTTGACCATCTTTTCCACTTACAGTAGCTGCGCATTTCTCACCCTAGGCTTATACTCGAGTCAATTTGTTTTCCCATTTTTTTGTAGTAAAATAAGGTGCCTCGGCTTATACTCGAGTATATACGGTAAATCTCAAAAACGTCATGGTAGAGACATGAGGAAGGATAATCTAATGCAGATTAGACATGGGAGCCGTCAAAAAATTTGTTTCGTTTCGTTCCGTGTCGTATAAAAAAAAATTCGTAATTCGTGTACGAAATTTAATTCGGATTCGTACGAAATACGAATTTCGTACGAATCGTTACAAATCGTTAATATCGTTACGAATCGTTACGAATATCGACACTCTACGAATAATAACGAATTATCCGAAAACGTATTAACGTTACATAACACAAGTCTATAAATGTCTATTGTTCACCAATCACTCAGAGGAAGAACGAAATCCGAAATTTCGTTTACGAATACGAAATTTCGTATTTCGCACTTCCTCTGAGTGATTGCTGAACAATAGACATGTGTTATGTAACGCTAATACGTTTTTGGATAATTTGTTATTATTCGTAGAGTGTCGATATTCGTTATACTGAATCTTGAATTCATTCGAATCATTCGTTATATCCGCTATAATTTCTTTCATATTAGTTGAAATTCATCATTTGGTAGTTTGGATTCGAAATTCGTAAACGAAATTTCGTATTTCGTACAGAATTCGTATTCATAAAAATTCGTAATTCGGATTCGTACGAATGTACTAATTTTGAAAAATTCGTACGAATTTCGAAAAATTCGTACGAATTTCGAAAAATTCGTACGAATTTCGAAAAATTCGTACGAATTTTAGATTCGTACGAAACGAATCGCACATGTCTAATGCAGATTACGTAGCTCTGGTATCACAAGGGTTGGAGGTGGAGACCTCTCTGCAGACACGAGTTATTGGCAGATGTGTTAAACATTTCCCCCTATTATGGCCAAATTCAGACGTTTTATATTTTGGCATCAAGACGATTTTTTAATGGGTTTATTAAAGGAAGCCAAAATAACACAGAAAAGGTAAAAGCAGAATATAACAATTTTCTGATCTATTTGTTGTCATTTAGAATCATTACTTTCATGTAAAAGTTGAGAAAACCATTGGCAGGGCACTTTTTTATGGAAACATTGTAACATTTGCTGGGTTCCCCTTACTTATTCTTCTTTTGGAATGGGTTGAAGTATATGTAAAGCCAAAACTTTTTTTTCTTTTTTTTTTTTGTAGTGTAGGGAAGGGTTAAAGCCCCTACCAGTTATTTTTTTGTTTTTTTTTTTGTTCTGCTGGGGAGATTTCCCTTCACTCCTTGCAGGGCCGTCTTTAAGGCAGGGCGAAAGGGGCAGCTGCCCTGGGCCCTGTCATTGTTGTGGGGTCCAAAGCAGCTGGCTTATACTTGCCAACTATCCCAGTTTAAATCCCCTTGTCACTTGAAGTTTTAGTCCCTTGCTGTGTCCTGATATCTCAGTGTGAAGTGCTGCTACTAATGCTGCCCAGCTCTGCCCTATTGTTGTGTTCAGACAACTCACCTGCAGACCCTGTGTTTACATGTAAATAACCGGCATTCATATGTATATAGCAGCAGCATTCATATGTAAATAGCCGCATTCGGCGGCATAGATATGTAAATAAAGGTGGCATTCATATGTATATCATGTCCGCTGCAGTGAGGAGATGATGTGCTGTAACCTCTAGCAACCAATCAGTGAGCAGTATTACTGTACAGTAATCTCTAGCAACCAACCAAGCAGAAATCATGTGCTATAACATCTAGCAACTAAACAGTGAGCCGTAATGTGATGTAACCTCTAGCAACCAGTCAGGAAGGGTAATGATACACTGTAACCTCTGGCAACCAATCCCAATAGCTTCCTGATCTGATACAGTAGAAAATCATGTGCTATAACATCTAGCAACTAATCAGTGAGCCATAATGTGATGTAACCTCTAGCAACCAGTCAGTAAGTGTAATGATACACTGTAACCTCTGGCAACCAATCCCAATCGCTTCCTGATCTGATACAGTAAACTGATTTTAAGTCTAGCTGCTATTTATTGTATGTCTCAGAGCAGGTGGAGAGCGAAACTGTATGGGGGGGACCCAAGAAAACGTTTTCCCAGGGTCCAATCAATATTAAAGACGGGCCTGACTCCTTGTTTTGGAGATTCAAACGGATGTGAGAAGAAATCTCAACAAAGTGAGAGGATTCCCCTTTTAGACAGTTGCCACCAAAACATTTGTCACCATCAAAAGATTTTCTCTCATCATACAACGGTAACATTTTGGGTATCCTCTTACTTTCTTTTGCGATGAGAAGGGTCCCCAGCACAAATGGAGGGGTGAATCTCCGCGGCGGGTACACAGTCCATGATAAAAACTCAGTTGAAGTTCTAACCCTTCCTTACTCCATCAAGAACTAAAAAATATAAGTTTTGCTTTTTGCATATACACCCACACAGCATTTCTTCCCCAGGTGTATCGGGTCCATCCAACATCTGAAGAGCAAATTTGGTAAAGGTTACCTCCTGGAGATCAAGGTGAAGGACACCCCGCAGGTTGATGTGATCCACCAGGAGGTCCTCCGCATCTTCCCACAAGCCGCCAGGCAGGACAGGTAAATCTGGGCAATATTCCAAGACCCCCAGTAACGATTGATTCTTCTAACCCCATTATTGCCCGATTCTTGGGTCCCTTTAACCACCTGAGTCCCACTATACGTCATATGACGTCTTTTACTTCTCCGGGGTATATCTGAATGATGCCTGTAGCTACAGACATCACTCAGATATTGCCGTTTTGAGCCGGCGATTCCCTGCACCATAAAAAAAAATCACCGCTTGATCGTTCTTACGGGCGGCGGGAGGGGACGCCCCCCCCCTCCCGCCGCCCTCCGGTGCTTCTACCGACTCACCGCTTCAATCAGTGAGTCGGACACAGGATCCGCCGGCCCCCGGATGATGATCATAGAGATTTCCGGCGGACCAGATGGTCGCCGGAGTACTATGATCGTTCGGAGGCCGGGCGCGATGTTATGACGTCACGCCCGGCCTCTGCATTCAAAAAACGGCGGCTGGGAAGCGGTGATCGTTTTTTATTTTATTTTATTTTAGGCTTCCCAGCCTAGAGGTGAGATGTCGGGTCTTATTGACCCCCCAGATCTCACTGTAAATAGGTCCGATCGTGTCATATTCCTTGTAATAGGAATAAAAGTAATCAAATATTTTTTTATTTTTTTTTAAAGGTGTCGAACTAAAAAAATAAAGTAAAATTAACAATAAAAAAAAAATAAAAAATTTAAAGCGCCCCTGTCCCCGCAAGCTCGTATGCAGAAGCGAACGCATACGTAAGTCCTGCCCACATATGAAAACGGTGTTCAAACCACACATGTGAGGTATCGCCGCGAGCGTGTGAGCGAGAGCAATAATTGTAGCCCTAGACCTCCTCTGTAACTCAAAATATGTAACCAGTAAAAAATTTTAAAACGTTGACTATGGGGATTTTTAAATACCAAAGTTTGGCGCCATTCCACAAGCGCATGCAATTTTGAAGCGTGACATGTTGGGTATCTATTTACTCTGCGTATCTTCATCTTTTACATTATGCAAAAAAATTGGGCAAACTTTACTGTTTTGTTTTTTTTAAAGCATGAAACTGTTTTTTTTTTCTGAAAAAACGCGTTCGAAAAATTGCTGCGCAAATACCGTGCGAGATAAAAAGTTGCAATGACCGCAATTGTATTCTTTAGGGTCTTTGCTAAAAAAACATATATAATGTTTGGGGGTTCTATGTAATTTTCTAGCAAAAAAATTTGGAATTTTACATGTAGGAGAGAAATGTCAGAATTGGCCTGGAACTCAGGTGGTTAATGGTTGATCCTCAGTGTTAACATATCACTAATGCCCCGTACACACGGTCGGAAATTCCGACCAAAAAATCAGTCGGATTTTTTCCGACGGATTTTGTCCATCACTGGTGTTGCATACACACTGTCGGACAAAGTTGACAGAAAATCTGATCATTCTGAACGTGGTGACGTTCGTTGCGTACGACGGAACTACGTAGAGGCTATTAGCCAATAGGTTTGGTCTCCTAGTTTGATCTGAGAATGCGTTGCACTTTGTCCGTCGGAATTCTCTACACACAATCGTAAAAAGTCAGATCGGATTTTGTTGTCGGAAAATTTGAGAGCAGGATCTCAAATTTTTTCCATCGGAAATTTCCGATGGAAAAAGTCCGATGGAGGCCACACACGGTCGGATTTTCCAGCAACATGGTCCGATCGGACATTTTCCGTCGGAATTTTCGACCGTGTGTACGGGACATTAAATGACAGATTCTTAGATCTTGGGATACGACAGAATCACGTGGTCAGGGACCCCTAGATCTCAGCAACAGCAGACCACAATCTTCCAGATCCCTGTAATAATATAATCCATGTACTTTATAGACAGATCTGTAAGTAAATAAGATACGTTATCCATTTCCTAAACCAAATTGTTCTCTTTCAAATGCCGCTTTATGCATTGCCATACCTCCTTAAGACCCAGCCTGTCCGGACAGTATGGTCACCTGCTGACCTGGCACCATCCACAGGTAGCTCAACTCTTCAATAAGACACAGAAGTTGAATCCAACGCAATTTTACTCCAACTGATTGCAGTACAGAGGATGTGTTTCTAGTCTTTTAAAGTGCAAGAAGACCTGGCCATTTCTAAGCCCTGCTTCTGGGAAATACTAACTTTATGGACTTGTTGGGTTTATTGATGAATGTCAGTCTTTACCCCGCAGGTTCTCCTTGGATGGCCTTTACTTTATGGACTTGTTGGGTTTAGTGATTGAATGTCGGTCTTTACCCCGCAGGTTCTCCTTGGGTGGCCTTTACTTTATGGACTTGTTGGGTTTAGTGATTGAATGTCGGTCTTTACCCCGCAGGTTCTCTTTGGATGACCTTTACTCTATAGACTGGCTGGGTTTAGTGATTGGATGTTTTGATTGAATTTCGGTCTTTACCCCGCAGGTTCTCCTTGGGTGGCCTTTACTTTATGGACTTGTTGGGTTTAGTGATTGAGTGTCGGTCTTTACCCCGCAGGTTCTCCTTGGGTGGCCTTTACTTTATGGACTTGTTGGGTTTAGTGACTGAATGTCAGTCTTTACATTGCAGGTTCTCTTTCGGTGGCCTTTACTTTATGGACTTGTTGGGTTTAGTGATTGAATGTCAGTCTTTACCCCGCAGGTTCTCTTTGGATGACCTTTACTCTATAGACTGGTTGGGTTCAGTGATTGGATGTTTTGATTGAATGTCGGTCTTTACCCCGCAGGTTCTCCTTGGATGGCCTTTACTTTATGGACTTGTTGGGTTTAGTGATTGAATGTCGGTCTTTACCCCCGCAGGTTCTCCTTGGGTGGCCTTTACTTTATGGACTTGTTGGGTTTAGTGATTGAATGTCAGTCTTTACCCCACAGGTTCCTTTGGATGGCCTTTACTTTATGGACTTGTTGGGTTTAGTGATTGAATGTCGGTCTTTACCTCGCAGGTTCTCTTCGGATGACCTTTACTCTATAGACTGGCTGGGTTTAGGGATTGGATGTTTCGATTGAATGTCGGTCTTTACCCTGCAGGTTCTCCTTGGATGGCCTTTACTTTATGGACTTGTTGGGTTTAGTGATTGAATGTTGGTCTTTACCCCGCAGGTTCTCCTTGGATGGCCTTTACTTTATGGACTTGTTGGGTTTAGTGATTGAATGACAGTCTTTACCCTGCAGGTTTTCCTTGGATGGCCTTTACTCTATAGACTGGTTGGGTTTAGTGATTGGATGTTTTGATTGAATGTCGGTCTTTACCCCGCAGGTTCTCCTTGGGTGGCCTTTACTTTATGGACTTGTTGGGTTTAGTGATTGAATATCAGTCTTTACCCCCGCAGGTTCTCCTTGGGTGGCCTTTACTTTATGGACTTGTTGGGTTTAGTGATTGAATGTCGGCCTTTACCCCGCAGGTTCTCCTTGGATGGCCTTTACTTTATGGACTTGTTGGGTTTAGTGATTGAATGTCGGTCTTTACCCCGCAGGTTCTCTTCGGATGACCTTTACTCTATAGACTGGCTGGGTTCAGTGATTGGATGTTTCGATTGAATGTCGGTCTTTATCCCGCAGGTTTTCCTTGGATGGCCTTTACTTTATGGACTTGTTGGGATTAGTGATTGAATGTCAGTCTTTACCCCGCAGGTTCTCCTTGGATGGCCTTTACTTTATGGGCTTGTTGGGTTTAGTGATTGAATGTCGGTCTTTACCCCGCAGGTTCTCCTTGGATGGCCTTTACTTTATGGACTTGTTGGGTGTAGTGATTGAATGTTGGTCTTTACCCCGCAGGTTCTCCTTGGATGGCCTTTACTTTATGGACTTATTGGGTTTAGTGATTGAATGTCGGTCTTTACCCCGCAGGTTCTCCTTGGGTGGCCTTTACTTTATGGACTTGTTGGGTTTAGTGATTGAATGTCGGTCTTTACCCCGCAGGTTCTCCTTGGATGGCCTTTACTTTATGGACTTGTTGGGTTTAGTGATTGAATGTCGGTCTTTACCCCGCAGGTTCTCCTTGGATGGCCTTTACTTTATGGACTTATTGGGTTTAGTGATTGAATGTCGGTCTTTACCCCGCAGGTTCTCCTTGGGTGGCCTTTACTTTATGGACTTGTTGGGTTTAGTGATTGAATGTCAGTCTTTACCCCGCAGGTTCTCCTTGGATGGCCTTTACTTTATGGACTTGTTGGGTTTAGTGATTGAATGTCAGTCTTTACCCCGCAGGTTCTCCTTGGATGGCCTTTACTTTATGGACTTATTGGGTTTAGTGATTGAATGTCAGTCTTTACCCCGCAGGTTCTCTTTGGATGGCCTTTACTTTATGGACTTGTTGGGTTTAGTGATTGAATGTCAGTCTTTACCCCGCAGGTTCTCCTTGGATGGCCTTTACTTTATGGACTTGTTGGGTTTAGTGATTGAATGTCAGTCTTTACCCCGCAGGTTCTCTTTGGATGGCCTTTACTTTATGGACTTATTGGGTTTAGTGATTGGATGTTTCGATTGAATGTCGGTCTTTACCCCGCAGGTTCTCCTTGGATGGCCTTTACTTTATGGACTTATTGGGTTTAGTGATTGAATGTTGGTCTTTACCCCGCAGGTTCTCCTTGGATGGCCTTTACTTTATGGACTTGTTGGGTTTAGTGATTGAATGACAGTCTTTACCCCGCAGGTTCTCCTTGGATGGCCTTTACTTTATGGACTTGTTGGGTTTAGTGATTGAATGACAGTCTTTACCCCGCAGGTTCTCTTTGGATGACCTTTACTCTATAGACTGGTTGGGTTTAGTTATTGGAGGTTTCAATTGAATGTCGGTCTTTACCCCGCAGGTTCTTCTTGGATGGCCTTTACTTTATGGACTTGTTGGGTTTAGTGATTGAATGTCGGTCTTTACCCCGCAGGTTCTCCTTGGATGGCCTTTACTTTATGGACTTGTTGGGTTTAGTGATTGAATGTCGGTCTTTACCCCGCAGGTTCTCCTTGGATGACCTTTACTCTATAGACTGGTTGAGTTTAGTGATTGGAGGTTTCAATTGAATGTCGGTCTTTACCCCGCAGGTTCTCCTTGGATGGCCTTTACTTTATGGACTTGTTGGGTTTAGTGATTGAATGTCAGTCTTTACCCCGCAGGTTCTCCTTGGATGGCCTTTACTTTATGGACTTGTTGGGTTTAGTGATTGAATGTCGGTCTTTACCCCGCAGGTTCTCTTTGGATGACCTTTACTCTATAGACTGGTTGGGTTTAGTGATTGGATGTCTCCATTGAATGTTGGTCTTTACCCCACAGGTTCTCCTCCTTGTTGGTCTATAAGATCCCAATGGATAACGTCCAGTCTCTGTCCCAGGCCTTCCTACACTTGGAGAATGGTAAGATTATACAGCTGGTAATGGAGCTGAAGATGAATGTGAAGGTCCTCACTGGACGGTACGAAGGTCGGTGATCTTTGTGTATTTTCTTTACACAGCTAAACAAACGTATAACATCGAGGAGTACAGCTTCTCCCAGTCCACCCTGGAGCAGGTAATGGCTCTGATATCCAATGAACACTGACAATCGTGGTGATACAATCCCTACTTTCATTCTGTGATTCGGTTTGTTTATGTAGGCTTGCTTTTACTTTGAGATTTGCAGTCTGGGGGCAGCAGGGGCAAGGAAAAGAAAATTGATGGGTTATCTTTACTAACTTGCAAGGTGTAAGGTGTGGTAAGAAGGTGCTAAGTCTTCGTTGTTTGACAGGTTTTCCTCGAGTTGGCCAAAGAACAGGAGAAGGAAGACTTCCACTTGGATTCATCATTCCGATGGAAACACCTGAGGAGCGAAGAGATATAACATAGTCTGTATATTCTGACTCCAACTGTTGTAATAGTGACTTATGCCTTGCTGAGACCTCTATGCCCGGCCCGTAGAAGCACATACAATCACCACGGACAGTCTTTATTAGATAGCTGAACTCACCAAACACCTCATCTCGTCTATGAAGATCTTTATTGAATTGTAGCAGGTTACAGCAGACAAATGGATGTGGCAGATGATTGAAAGGACGGTATTTGCAGGGAATGCATTCCCTGACGCAAGCAGATTAACATGTGACCTTGAGATAATCGGCCATATTTATCCCAATAAAGACAATGTAAGAGGAAGGGGAAATACATCATACGTGGGAGGGAGCACAAAAAAAAAAGATGGTACAATAACAATAATAAACACAAAATGGCAGGATATTCACAGTTATATGAACATTAACCATGACTATGATTCGCATTATTTTTCCACACAACAAATGTAACAGCTCACTATATTATTATC
Organism: Lithobates sylvaticus; assembly: GCA_028564925.1. NCBI lineage: Eukaryota > Metazoa > Chordata > Amphibia > Anura > Ranidae > Lithobates > Lithobates sylvaticus. The sequence goes on from CM053037.1 coordinate 4,525,334, forward strand.
ATTATGTGCCTTGTGTGTGCGGCGGAACCTTCTGCCTTAGAAGTTGCACTGAGACGGATATTGTGGGGAAAGCCGAAATCAAGTCACGTGACCAGCGAGGAATACATAACAAGTGTCGGAGGCCTTTAGTATTCCTTAAAAAGAAGACTAACCCTTTTATATGTGCCTGTATACAGTATATACTGACATATCAGCTGTGTGATTATGTAACCGGGGGGGGGGGGGTGCTACATTGTGCAGAGTAAACTTTCATCTCAAATTTACCAGAACTATTTTGTAGTGTGTTGAGCCGTGCTTCGGGGGTCTGTTTAAATAAAATAATAAAATAAGGAATTCACATTGATATTCGTCCAGCAAATTTGCATGTACATTATTCTATGGGAATTCGGCAGAACCAAATGTTCTTTGGGCAGTGGCGTCACTAGGATTGGGTTCAGGGGAATGGATGGAGCCGGGATGGGATCAGGCGAGGTGGATGGAATCAGGGGGATGGATGGAGCAGGGATAGGATCGGGGGTGGATGGAGCTGGAATGGGATTGGGGGAATGGATGTAGCCAGGATGGGATCAAGAGATGGATGGAGCTGGGATGGCATTGGGGGATGGATGGAGCTGGGATGGCATTGGGGGATGGATGGAGCTGGGATGGCATTGGGGGATGGATGGAGCAGCGATAGAATCGCCGGGATTGGATCAGGATCAGGGGGGATGGAGATTGGGGGAATGGATGTAGCTGGGATGGGATCAGGGGGGTGGACGGAGCAGGGATAGGATCAGGGGGATGGATGGAGCCGGGATGAGAATCGGGGGGATGGATGGAGCAGTGATAGAATCAGGGGGGATGGATGGAGCCGGGTTGGGATCGGGGGGTGGATGGAGCCGGTATGGGATCAGGGGGGGTGGACGGAGCAGGGATAGGATCAGGGGGGATGGATGGAGTGGGTATGGGATCTGGGGGATGGATGGAGCTGGGGTGGGATCAGGGGAATGGATGGAGCCAGGATGGGATCAGGGAGGATGGAATCGGGATGGGATCAGATGGATGGAGCGGGTATGGGATCAGGGGGGATGGATGGAGCCGGGATGGGATCGGAGGTGGATGGAGCCGGGATGGGATCAGGGGGATGGGTGAAGCAGGGATGGGATCAGGGGGATGGATGGAGCCGGGATGGGATCAGGAGGATTGATGGAGCCGGGATGGGATCAGGAGGATGGATGGAGCATGTATGGGTTCAGGGAGGATGGATGGAGCCGGGATGGGATCAGGGGGATGGATGGGATCAGGGGGATGGGTGGAGCAGGGATGGGATCAGGGGGATGGATGGAGCCGGGATGGGATCAGGAGGATTGATGGAGCCGGGATGGGATCAGGAGGATGAATGGAGCATGTATGGGTTCAGGGAGGATGGATGGAGCCGGGATGGGATCAGGGGGGATGGATGGAGCCAGGATGGGATCAGGGGGATGGATGGAGCCAGGATGAGATCAGGGGGATGGATGGAGCCAGGATGAGACCAGGGGGATGGATGGAGCCGGGATGGGATCAGGAGGATGGATGGAGCATGTATGGGATCAGGGGGATAGATGGGATCGGGGGTGGGTGGAGGTGGATGGGATCAGGGGGGATGGATGGAGCCGGGATAGGATCGTGGGTGGATGGAGGCAGGATGGGGATCATTGATTGGGGGGTTCGCCAGAGCCGGGGAGGAAGCGACAGTGATTGCGGCCATGCCGTGTGGGGGTGTGTGTGGGGACAATTGGATCCCGGGCACCCAGTCTGTCTCTGCCTCATTCCCTCCTCCCCCACTCTCCCCGCACAACGCATGGAGCAGAGGAGATGCCCCTCTCAATGCAGCACTGGTGCCAGTCTAAGCCTGGAGTTACCCTCTGATGGGTGTCATCCGGGTGTGGGCCACACCCCCCCGCAACCCCATAGCAACGCCACTGGCTATTTTCTCATCCGAATAAAATGTTATTTTATTAAGGGCAGTAGTAAAATACCTCATTATGACCACTAGATGGAGCTTAGGAGCATTAGGAATATACTGTACAGCCCTTCATAACAATGTAACAATTCTAGAGAACACTAAATGTAAATAGCAAATGAATGTAACCAGTGGTAAAATGTACTTATCCCCATTACCACTGGTTACATTTATCTGCTTATTCCCTCCAGTGTTCTCTAGCCAGTTAAGGACCGCCCCACGTACATATACTGGAGCAGGGTGGCATGAAATCACGTACCTGTGCGTCATTTTTTCTTCTGGGTCTGGGGCGCACGTGTGCACCACCAGCGACCCGCTCCCGCTGTGATTGAAGCCAATCAGCGGGTCCAGCGGACCGCCGGACCCGCCAATTGTTCCCGAGGCAGACAGAACCGTAAATAAGGTAGAGCTCCGTAACCATGGCCACGGGACCCGTGGACCCGATCGCCGCTGGTGTCCCGTGATCGGGTCACAGAGCTGAAGAAAGGTAGAGAAGAAAGAGGTAGGTGTAAACAAACCTCTCCCCGGGCTTCCTAGTGAGGCTGACACTGATCGTCTGTTCCCTGTCATAGGGAAAGACGATCAGTGATGTCGCATGCCAAGCCCCGCCCCCTACAGTAAAATAACACACACAAGACATACTTAACCCCTACACTGCCCCCTAGTGGTTAATCCCTTCACTGCCAGTGTCATTTACACAGGAATCAGTGCATTTAAATAGCACTGATTGCTGTATAAATGACAAAGGTCCCAAAAATGTGTCAAAATTGTCCGATGTGTCCGCCATAATGTCGCAGTCACAATAAAAATCGCTGATCGCCGCCATTACTAGTAAAAAAAAATATTAATAAAGATGCAATAAAACTATCCCCTATTTTGTAAACGCTATAACTTTTGCGCAAACCAATCAATAATCGCTAATTGCTAGACATGTGCACAACAAAAAAATTTGTTTATTTTCGTTTCGTTTTTTTCGTTTCCGTTGATTCGTAACGATTTGTAAATTCGTAAGTCGTCGGTGTTCGTATTCGTAACGATTCGTATTTTCGTTAGAGTTATTTTTTCGTTGATTCATTTTTTCAATAGTTTAATTTTCGTTTATTCGAAATTCGTTCAATCCATTCGAAGCACGTTAAGCAGCGCCATTGTAAGAGACACGGAAAATTACGAATCGAAAAAAAAAAAAAGTTACGAATGTACGAATTTCTTTCGTTCATTTTGATTTTCGTTGTTCCTGTTTTTGTTTTTCGGATTTTCTTCATTCGTAGATTCGTTGTTTCTAATTTGTTTTTTTCGGATTGTCGTTGTTTTTGGATTCGTTCGATTCAAAACGATTCGTTATTCGTTAAAATTTTTACCGAAATTTTCGTTCATTCGTACGATAACGAATGAACGAAAATAACGGAAAAAAACGAAAAACGGAAAAAAAACGAAACGAATTGCACATGTCTACTAATTACGATTTTTTTTTTTTAACAAAAATATGCAGAAGAATACGTATCGGCCTAAACTGAGGAAAAAAAATAGTTTTTTTATATATTTTTTGGGGGATATTTATTATAGCAAAAAGTAAAAAATATTGCATTTTTTTCAAAATTGTCGCTCTATTTTTGTTTATAGCGCAAAAAATAAAAACCGCACGGGGGATCAAATACCACCAAAAGAAAGCTCTATTTGTGGGAAAAAAAGGACGCCAATTTTGTTTGGGAGCCACGTCGCACGACCGCGCAATTGTCAGTTAAAGCGACGCAGTGCCGAATCGCAAAAAAGGGGCCTGGTCCTTTGGCTGCAAATTGGTCCGGGGCTGAAGCGGTTAACTTGTAAACATCAAATGTCAGAAATGGGCTTTGTCATGAAAGTTAACAGAACATAAATTCGGAAGACAAGAAAAAAATCTAAAGAACATAATTTTTGTTTTTTTGCACAATTCACACGAAATGAATGTACAAGCAAATTTGCTGGGTGAATGACTACTATGCATTTTTTTTGGGGGTTTTTTTTTAATAAATATAGCTATAAGTGTTTATTTTGCTCTACATTTATAAAATATATTTCTTTCTTGGCCCCCCCAAGAAAGAAATATATTTTAGAAATGTAGAGCAAAATAAACACTTATAGCTATATTTATTAAAAAAAAAAAAAAAATAACACAAATGTTTAAAAAATAATGTGTAGGTGTTTTCTTACGTAAGGTAGACCTGACAAAAATGTGAGGAAACCTTTTATTTTATTTTTTGTACAATATTTTATAAACAGTCAATGTATATTACCTAAAAACATCGTTTTTGTTACGCAGCAGACGCTCTGATACTTAAACATTTTTTTATATTTCTGTACCAGCTTATTTTACATTTTTTTTGTTATTATTGAGTATCATTGTACATGGATATTGGAAAATAAAAAATAAAAATAGATTTTTTTTCAATATTGTTCTCTTTCTGGTTCCTATATGAACTCCAACATAATAAAACCCCATCTACTGTTCATTTTGTCGACTAAAACCGACTAAAACATTTTAGTCCGCTAACTTAAAGCGGTATTCCGCTTTAAAAAATAAAATAAAATATTTAAAGTCAGCAGCTACAGTTCGCAGAAGTGGCAAGAAAAAAAAAGAAAAAAAAAAGAGAGAAAAAAAAAAAGTCAGCTGAATTTTAATAAATCGGACACTTACCTGTCCCAGGGTCCAGCGATGTGGGGGGGGGGGGTCGAAGCCCCGCTCATCTCCCCCCCTCCTCCGCTTGGTGGTGCCAGCGTTTTAACTGTGGGCGCCCAGCTGTGGCTTCACTGACTGGCCGCTCAATCATCTGGGACCTGTCCCATTTCCCAGATGATTGACAAGAGGGGAGGGGGCAGAGAGGCGATCTCTCTTCCTGCGCTGAGGTGACGTGACGCCAGGAGCCCAGGCGCCGAAGGAGGCAGACTACGAGGGACCCCCCTAGCAACAGGCATTTAGGCGAGTAAAAAAATATATTTATTTTTAATTTTTTTAAGCACAGTAATCATTTTTTGTTTCTTTTGGGGGGGGAGGGGGGTGGAACTCCACTTTAATACCATTTTAGTAGACTAAAATACGACTAAAACTAAATCAACTGAGATGACTAAAATATAACTAAAGCTAAAACTAGACATGTGCAATTCGTTTTGTTTTTTTTCTTTTTTTTTCGTTATTTTCGTTCGTTCGTTTTCGTACGAATGAACGAGCGATTCGCAAACAATTTTAACGAATCGTTCGAATCGAACCAATCCGAAAAACAACGAAAATCCGAAAAAAAACTAATTAGAAACAACGAATGTACGAATGAAGAAAATCCCAAAAACGAAAACAGGAACAACGAAAGTGAAAATGAACGAAAAAATTTGTACATTCGTAACTTTTTTTTTTTTTTGTTGAATTGGTAATTTTCCGTGTCTCTTACAATGGCGCTGTTTAACGTGCTTCGAATGGATTGAACGAAAAAATTTGTACATTCGTAACTTTTTTTTTTTTTTTTTCGAATCGTAATTTTCCGTGTCTCTTACAATGGCGCTGCTTAAGGTGCTTCGAATGGATTGAACGAAAAAATTCGTACATTCGTAACTTTTTTTTTTAGAATCGTAATTTTCCGTGTCTCTTACAATGGCGCTGCTTAACGTGCTTCAAATGGATTGAACGAAAAAATTCGTACATTCGTAACTTTTTTTTTCGATTCGTAATTTTCCGTGTCTCTTAAAATGTAATAATAGCATACACATTACATAGAATTATGAATTATGCTCCGATTACGAATCTACGAATGTTACGAATGTACGAATAAATACGAATGCGTCCGAGTTTGGAATAAACGAAAATTAAACTAACGGAAAAACGAATCAACGAAAAAATAACTCTTACGAAAATACGAATCGTTACGAATACGAACACCGTCAACTTACGAATTTACGAATCGTTACGAATCAACGGAAACGAAAAAAACGAAACGAAAATAAACAAATTTTTTTGTTGTGCATATGTCTATCACTGACTGGCCGCGCAATCATCTGGGACCTGTCACATGTCCCAGATGATTGACAAGAGGGGAGGGGGCAGAGAGGCGATCTCTCTTCCTGCTCCGAGGGGGAATGACACCAGGAGCCCAGGCGCCGAAGGAGGCAGACTACGAGGGACCCCCCTAGCAACAGGCATTTAGAGGCATTTTATTTATTTTTTACAAACTATTTTATTGAGTGCAAAAGGTGGTACAAAAAGAGTACAAAAATATGCTGAAACTTGACAGTAATCATATGTTTTACATATGTAACACTGTAAGGTACAAATAATAAGGTAGGAATTCTTAACAAAGGTACAAAAGTTTTGAATATGGTCTATAGTACATTATAAAGGATAGACTGATGTTTTATGTGCAGACATTCTCAGGTTGGATTGAAGAAGGATATGGAATGTTTAAACCAAGGATCCCATTTTTTATTGTATAAATGTCATGTGTTCTGAATGGTATGAAAATGGAAAATTTATATCAAATACTTACCGTAATTTTCCTTTCCTGATGGACTCCATGGCAGCCAACGTATGGGTTAATCCCGCCTCTCCTACCTCATAGGACCCCACTCCCATAAATCTTTGCTCCCAGCTAGGTACCGTGTTCCATAACTTAGCCTACTCCAGCAATGGGAGGGAACTCCGGCTGCCATGGAGTCCATCAGGAAAGGAAAATTACGGTAAGTATTTGATATAAATTTTCCATTTTCCTGACAGACTCCATGGCAGCCAACGTATGGGAAATAACTAGCCATACACTTCCGGGTGGGACAAATTGCTGGTTTTAGAAAAAAAATTTTAATTGGCATTGTCAACAGATAAGACATTCAAACCAAAATTAACTGAAGAAAGAGCCGCCGGCTCAACACAATAGTGTGTCATAAATGTATTTATCGATGACCATGATGCTGCTTTGCAAATCACTTCCGCAGACACATGACGGGAAGCTGCCCAAGACGTCGAAACACTTCTAGTCGAGTGTGCCGTCACCGCTTCTGGAGGGACCAGACCCTTAGCCGTATACGCCCTTTGAATAGCCTGGACAATCCAGGCTGAGATGGATCTGGAGGAAGCACGTAATCCTCTATTCTTCCCTTGGAAGTAAATGAAGAGGTAATCCGATTTCCGGAAGGGAGCCGTTGCTTCCAGATAGACTCTTAGGATTTCTCGTCAGATGAATGGAATGTTGGGAGAACTATTTCTTGATTCTCATGAAAGACGGACGTCACTTTGGGATTTGATCCCAACATAGGGATCAAGACCACCCTATCAGGAAAAAAGGTGATAAACGGTTCCTTGAAACCCAGAGAGCTGATCTCAGATACCCTTTTGGCAGATGTTATGGCCACCAGGAACACTGTCTTGAGAAAAAGATCTTTGATGGACAATTGATCCATTTGTCGAAAATCCTCTCCTGAAAATAAGTCCAAAACGAGGGGAAGATCCCACTTGGAGAATCTTGGCCTCCTTTGAGGTCTAAGTCTTGTTGCACCTTTAAAGAATTGCCTGACGAGAGGATGTTTTGCCCAAGCAATGCCTGTGAATGCAGAAATCGCAGAGACCTGAACTCTAAGAGAGCTAACGGCCAAGGGCAACTCCAGGCCTGTCTGCAGGAAACCCAGAATGTCCGATATTTTCGGGTCTTTAAATGAACCTCCAACAGTAGGGATGAAACTCATGAATCTTGCCCAGATTCTTTGGTACACTCTGTTAGTACCCTCTCTCCTGGCACTCATCAAGGTTTCAATTGCTGTGTCAGGACACCCTAAGGCTGTCAACCTTTCCCTTTCAACCACCAGACCATCAGGTGGAGATGGGATGGACATGGGTGAAGCGATGCTCCCTGTAGCAGGAGATCTGGCCTGGGAGGAAGAGGGACTGGGTCCCGACAACTGAGCTGCGTCAGGAGAGGAAACCATGGCCTGTTGGGCCAATATGGAATTACCGCTATTATTTCGGCTTCTTCCCAGCGGAGTCTTGACAGAAAACGGAGAATGACCGGTACTGGGGGAAAGGCATACGCCTTGAGAAACCTCCACTGGTCCGTCAACGCATCTATCCCATAAGCTTGGGGACAACGATTCCTTGTGTAATACTTTTCGAGTTTCGCATTGCAGGGTGATGCAAAGAGGTCCACTTCTGGTGTTACTCCTAGAGACAGAATCCAATTGAACACTTCTATGTGGAGGGACCACTCGTTGTTGTCCAATGCTACTCTTGAGAGGAAGTCCGCCTGGACATTCTGGACTCCGGGGAGGTAAACAGCCGTTAGATTCGACAAATTCGCCTGGGCCCAAGCCATAATCGGACTGACCTCCTCTAGTAGATCTAGACTGCGAGTACCCCCTTGTCTCTTGATGTAGGCTACCGCAGTCGTGTTGTCCAACCTCAACAGAACCGAAGCTCCTGAAATCAGGTGACGGAAGGCTTGAAGAGCTTGAAAGGCAGCTCGGAGTTCCAAGACATTTGACACCACCCCTTGAGATGGGAAGTCCCATTTCCCCTGGGCTACTTCTGATAGACAGAGGGCTCCCCAGCCGCTGTTGCTGGCATCCGTCGTCACCACAATCCAGGAGATTGGTGCAATAGAGTGGCACTTGAGGAGATTCTCCTGATGAAGCCACCATGGAAGACACTCCCTCATGGACGGGGTCATTCTGACAAAGTGATCTTGTGACTCTGGGATCCATTGTTGAAGAAAACCCTTTTGGAAGGGTCGCATCCTCCACTGTGCCCATTTTACCATGGGAGCTGTGGCCACCATGGTGCCGATAACTCTGAGGCAATATGATGCCCTGAGGCGAGGACATGCCAGGGCGAGCCGAATCCTGTCTTGAATTACTGGGATCTTCTCCATGGGTAAGGAGATGGTACTCTTTACCGTGTCGAACTGCGCCCCTAGGAATATCAGGGACTGGGTCGGATCCAACTGACTCTTCTCCCTGTTCAACAACCAGCCGAACTCCGTCAAGACCGAGATGACTTGGTCCCGATGTAAACAAAGCTGGTCTCTGTCCTGCGAGAGCAGGAGTAGATCGTCCAGGTAGTGGTGTAACCGGACACCTTTGACCCTGATTAGGGCTACCACTGCCAGTAGTACCTTTGAGAACACTCGAGGCGATGTTGTCAGCCCGAAAGGAAGACAGGTGAACTGGAGATGTCTCTGCTCCACTGCGAACCTGAGGTATTGCTGAAAATTCTTCGCGATTGGAACATGAAAATACGCATCCTTCAGGTCTACTGAGACCATCCAATCCCCTGGCTGAATCGTTTGACTTATGGTCAAGAGGGTCTCCATCTTGAACCTCTCCTTCTGGATGAAGGAGTTCAAATACGTTAGGTCGATGACTGGCCTCCATGACCCATTCTTTTTGAGAACCATGAAGAGAGGAGAATATATTCCCTGAAATTTTTCTTCTACTGGTACCGGAATGACGGCCCCTTGAGATATCAGAGAGTCCGTGTAGGATAATAGAATTTCTCTCTTCTCTTCTGACTGTGGAAGAACTGTGGGAATAAAGCGGTGTGTAGGTGGGTTGGTGAAAGTCCAGGTATGACCTGTAGAGATAGTTTTGACTGTCCAGAAATCTTGGACCGAGGCTGCCCAGACGTGCTGGAAACGGAGTAATCGTGCTCCTACCTGCTCCACCTGGACAGGCTCCATATCAAAAGGACTTAGTAGTATCCCGACCCCCAGAGGGTGTGACTTTTGTGGACTTCTGACCTGAAGGTTGATTTCTTCGCCAGTTTTTCCTGAATTCCCTGCCAGGTCTGTAATGACGTGCGTCTCTAGCACGCTCCTGATCATGTCTAGGTTGAGCTCTTCTCTGGCTCAAGAGACGACGATCCTGGGGTAGGAAACCTGACTTACCCCCGGTAGCGCGTGTGATGGCCGAGTCCAGCTTGTTCCCGAAGAGGGAGGAACCCTCAAAGGGAATTTTGCACCATGCCTGTTTGGAGGCAGGATCCGCCACCCATGGACGCAACCACAGGGCCCGTTTAGCTGTGACCGAGGATAGCATGACACGCGATACCAACCGGATAATGTCCAGGGATGCCTCACCCAGAAAAGCCGATGCCATCCTCAATTCGTGCACTGGGGAATTCCTGACCACGTCATCGGATATACTTCCCAAGGTTGCACCTACGTCATCTGTCCATGATTCCATGGCTTTCGACAAAGCCGCAAGAGCTAAGGCCGGTTTGCAGGCCATCCCTGCAGTGATATATATCCGTTTGAGATCAGTGTCGATTTTTCTTTCCAAACCATCTCTGAATGACACTGTATCCTCCAGTGGAAGCGTGACATGTCTCACCAATCTCATGAGCGCCGCATCAATGAGGGGGGCTGAATCCAGATATTTCACCTCCTCACTCTTGAATGGGTACATCTTTGCCACTTTGGTGATTAAAGAGTTCTTCCTTTCCACCTTTCCCCACTCATCAGATATGATTTCACCAAGCTCACTTAGGAAAGGGAAATTCGGGCGCTCTTTTTTCAGATGTTTAAAATACTTTTTTTGTTTGGAGGGCATCTCTATTGGGTCTTCCCATTTTAGCGCATCTTTAACTGCCCTGACCAAATGAGGGACTTGAGAGAAGTCGAATCCCGCTCCATACTCATCCACCTCGACCTCCTCATCTGAGGATCCATTTGACGAGAGATAGTCATGAGAGGGACCCGGAACTTCAAGTTCGACTGCGTCTGCAGTTGAGGCCGGTGCTGAAGGGGGAATGGTTATGTTGGCTGACTCTGTCCTGCCCAGAGATTCTTGCACAACCTTCCTGACCAGTGCTTCCACCTGCTGGTCACCTGCACCTCTCTCTTTCGCAGCTCTGGAGTAGCATGCTTCGCAGAGAGATCTGTCCTCCGGGACATAAGCCCTACACCCCCAGCAGGCTTTTTTCTCTGTGCGACCGGAATGGCGGCGGGAATCATGTTTAGAGCCGGACCTTGATCTGTCCGTGTGATGTTTAGAAGAAGATCTTGACTTTGATTGGTCACGCTGTGACCTGGATTTCTCTTCACGTGCTGCTGGATGATGATCGGACCTAGAACGGCTGAGAAAAGAACAGGAAACAAAATACTTTATAATTCCCCAATAACCCTGACAACCCATGCAAAAACAGGTAGAGGAAAAAAAAAATTCCGTCCTACCTGCGGCATAAGGGCTGACCACTAGGCGGCGACGACACATCCATGGCAATGGAAAAAACAGCAGAGACTGCAGGCAAGACATAATGCATAAACATCCCAAACTAGCAGAAGCAAGTAACAATTGCTGCATAGAACAAAAAGGGGTGTTCAGCCTACCTTCCACAGATACGCTATAGGGACAAGAGAACCGGCGTCTGTAGATTCCCCTGGAAGCCAGGGCATAGCTGTATCTGACAGCTATTTAAATTTGCCGCCCTTGATGACGTCACGGCGCTCCGAGCGTCGTCGTGCGCCGCCTTGCGATGTCCGCGCGCATGCGCGGCCACCGCCGTTCCGCCCGGACTGCGCATGCGCGAGCCAAGCCTCAATCTGGCTCGTGGCCGTGCGCATGCGCCGTAGGGACGAACAGCGGCGGACTGGAACGCAAATGCGCTCCAGCCGCCATCCTTGAGGACAAACAGGGACAACACAAACAAATATACACACCGGCTGCCATGGAATATTTAAAACATACGATACCCATCCAGCACGGAACGATCCGACCTGACCCTCCAAGCGCCATTCACAGGCGGGCACGACCGGGCATCAAAAATGGAAGGCTTCCTGCTAATAGCGAGGACGAATGGCCAAATTGCCGCTTGCCAGTCAATGACTGGATAGTAAGCTCTTCAGGGCACCACAACATCACCCGTGTCCACCCTGCTAATAGCTGGGCAACTGGACTCCAATACCGCCATCTCTTCACCGCCAACACAAGGGGAAACGCCAGGACTGGATCACTACTCCTTAAGGTAAGAACTACCTCTTTAGTCCTAAGGAGGAGGACAAAAAAGGAACACGGTACCTAGCTGGGAGCAAAGATTTATGGGAGTGGGGTCCTATGAGGTAGGAGAGGCGGGATTAACCCATACGTAGGCTGCCATGGAGTCTGTCAGGAAATTATGAATTATGCTCCGATTACGAATGTTACGAATGCACAAATAAATACGAATGTGTCCGAAAATTAAACTAATGAAAAAACGAATCAACAAAAAAATAAATCTTACGAATGTACGAATCGTTAGGAATCCGAACAACGACGACTTACGAATGTACGAATCGTTACGAATCGACGGAAACGAAAAAAACGAAACGAAAAAAAACGAATTTTTTTCAGAAATGAAATAAACGAAACGAAAATAAACAAATTTTTTGGTTGTGCACATGTCTAGTTTTACCCCCTTCCTGACCAGGCCATTTTTTTTTTGCGATACGGCTTACAGATTTTTCAAAATCTGTGTATTAAAGTTTTCGTGTATAAAACAGCTATGACAAGAACAACATGAAAAATGATAAATCGGAAAAATTAGATACAGAATATATGGTACGGATGTTGATAGCGTGGTCAGCACCGGGGTGGCAAACAAAGTGGCAATATCAAAACATGGGAATAATGATGACCCAATTTTGTACATTTAGCCCAAAACAAACAAAAATTCAGCTGGACGTCTCCGGGCCTTACATTATGTCGTATCTAGGAAGCTGTGGCGGGGGCCTGCCAACCATTTGGCCCACACTTTATCATATTTGGTAGGACGTCCCCTGTTTGTGTAGGTATCTTTATATAATGACAGATTATTGGTAATCAATTGTTTCCAGAAAGAAGTGGGAGGGGGAAGCCCCTGAAGACGATTTCCAATCAAAACGTGCGTCGGCGGCGCTTTCCTGGTCACGATATCTACACACATTTACTTCCGGTTTCTGGCGGTTGTCAGCGGTGCCAGCTGGAGCGCACGCCGCTTTTCTACACACACAGGACGGGAGATATCTTTTCCTGGCACATTGTACCATCCAAATTTGCCAACGCGAACCGCCCCAGTGCCGGGTGGGCACTGTAATCCGTGAGTGGGCAATTGGCTATGTTTTTAAATGCAAATGTTAATAAATGAAACAATATCACGCTATGTACTTGTTTCTCTGCCTTTTCATAGGCATTCCACCTGAGCTCCTGAGAGGAAGATACCTACTACTGTCTCCTGTTAAACCTCATGTGTACAGCACTAAACTGCAAATGCCCTTATTGACTTTCTTTTTGGTTAAAGTGGGGTTGCAACCAAAAAACAAAAAGGGGCTTAAAAATCATAAAAAAAATTAAAAAAAAATAATTGGAAAAAAAAAAATTTTTTACTCACCTCTAAATGCCTGTTGCTAGGGGGTCCCTCGAAGTCTGCCACCTTCATTGCCCGGGCTAAAAGTCACTTCCTGTAGGCAACGCACAGTCATCTGGGACATGTCATGTGTCCCAGATGAGTGAGCGTCGAATCACGGCGCACGGCGCCGCTCGCGCATGCGCAGTGGGTGCCCGGCTGTGAAGCCCAGCCGGGTTCCCACATTAAGAATGCCGGCGCCGCGAGCGGAGCGGGGAACGAGGGGGGGTCTCGTTCCCCCGCATCGCTGGACCCCGGGACAGGTAAGTGTCCGATTATTAAAAGTCAGCAGCTGCAGTATTTGTAGCTGCTGACTTTTAATTTTTTTTTTTGCCCGGCCCTCCACTTTAAAGAAGTCAGTAACATCTGGAAAGCAGCCAGCTGTTTTTTTTCTGCACAATTGGGTGACCAACAAGAGGATAAGAATATTTGGTGAAGGGTTCTTCATAGATTTAGAGTTAGGCCCCTTTCACACTGGGGCAGGGAGCCGCGGTGACGGTAAAGCAGCGCTATATTTAGCGCTGCTTTACCGTCGTTTTAACCGCGGTATTCGGCCGCTCGCGGTGCGGTTTTACCCCCCCAAACACCAACCTGTCCAATCTGTGTAGTAACAGCGCCGGAATCTTATTTTAGGAAGTGAAAGCACGCCAACCAATATGGATTACCAGAGCGAGCTGCCAAATTCCCGTAAAGCAGAACTTCCCCGGAATCCCTGTTCAGGAAAAGTAAGTGAACCTTCCACAATATTTATCTCTTCCTTCCTAGAGACCAAGTCTGGAGGCACTTTGCCCGGTGTGGAGGGATTTTCCGTGGAATCACAACCTCAGCTCACGGTGATGGCGAACAGTCCTGAAAGATTGTGAAGAGAAGAATTATAAAGTAAAGAGTAGAAGGGCTGACATGGAACTCAGATATAGACATGTGCGCAATAGAAAAATTTGTTTAGTTTTGTTTAGTTTCTGTTCGTTTCCGTTGATTCGTAACGATTCGTAATTTCGCAAGTCGTCGGTGTTCGTATTCGTAATGATTCATATTTTCGTAAGAGTTATTTTTTCGTTGATTCGTTTTTCCGTTAGTTTAATTTTCGTTTATTCGAAATTCGGACACATTCGTATTTTCGTAGATTTAGTTACATTCGTACTTTCGTAAGATTGATTTATTCGTACTTTCGTAACATTGTTTTCATAGATTCGTAATCGGAGCATAATTCATAATTTTATGTAATGTGTATGCTATTATTACATTGTAAGAGACACGGAAAATTACGAATCGAAAAAAAAAGTTACGAATGTACGAATTTTTTCGTTCAATCCATTCGAAGCACGTTAAGCAGCGCCATTGTAAGAGACACGGAAAATTACGAATCGCTAAAAAAAAAAAAAAAAAAAGTTACGAATGTACAAATTTTTTCGTTCAATCCATTCGAAGCACGTTAAGCAGCGCCATTGTAAGAGACACGGAAAATTACGAATCGAAAAAAAAGTTACGAATGTACGAATTTTTTCGTTCAATCCATTCGAAGCACGTTAAGCAGCGCCATTGTAAGAGACACGGAAAATTACGAATCGAAAAAAAAAGTTACGAATCGAAAAAAAAGTTACACATTTTTTGTTCAATAGAGACACGGAAAATTACGAATCGAAAAAAAATAAAAAAATAAAGTTACGAATCGAAAAAAAAGTTACGAATCGAAAAAAAAGTTACGAATGTACGAATTTTTTGGTTCAATAGAGACACGGAAAATTACAAATCGAAAAAAAAAAAAAAAAGTTACGAATCGAAAAAAAAAAAGTTACGAATCGGAAAAAAAAGTTACGAATCGAAAAAAAAGTTACGAATGTACGAATTTTTTTGTTCAATCCATTTGAAGCACGTATAGCAGCACCATTGTAAGGGACACGGAAAATGACCAATTCAACCAAAAAAAAAGTTACGAATTTTTTCGTTCGTTTTTTCGTTTTCGTTTTCGTTTTTCGGATTTTCTTCATTAGTACATTTGTTGTTTCTAATTAGTTTTTTTCGGATTTTCGTTGTTTTTCGGATTCGAATGATTCGTTATTCGGATTCGTACGATTCGAACGATTCGTTCATTCGTACGAAAACGAACGAACGAAAATAACGAAAAAAAATGAAAAAACGAAAAAAACGAATTGCACATGTCTACTAGGAAGCTGTGACGGGGGTCTGCCAACCATCTGGCCCACACTTTATCATATTTGGTAGGAAGTCCCCTGTTTGCGTAGGTATCTTTATATAATGACAGCTTATTGGTAATCAATTGTTTCCAGAAAGGAGTGCAAGGGGGAAGCCCCTGAAGACGATTTCCAATCAAAACGTGCGGCGGCGGCGCTTTCCTGGTCACGCTATCTACACACATTTACTTCCGGTTTCTGGTGGTTGTCAGCGGCGCCAGCTGGAACGCACGCCGCTTTTCTACACACACAGGACGGGAGATATCTTTTCCTGGCACATTGTACCATCCAAATTTGCCAACGCGAACCGCCCCAGTGCCGGGTGGGCACTGTAATCCGTGAGTGGGCAATTGGCTATGTTTTTAAATGCAAATTTTAATAAATGAAACAATATCACGCGATGTAGTTGTTTCTCTGCCTTTTCATATGCATTCCACCTGAGCTCCTGAGAGGAAGATCCCTACTACTGTCTCCTGCTAAACCTCATGTGTACAGCACTAAACTGCAAATGCCCTTATTGACTTTCTTTTTGGTTAAAGAAGTCAGTAACATCCAGTGATGTAAGTAACTGAGTTAAAATAAACGGAGTTACTTTAGAGGGTAACGAGTATCTAACTGATTACTTTTCCCCTCATGGTAACGCAGTTCCCATTACTTTGGCTTAGTTACCCCAATTACATCTACCGCCACTAGATGGCAGTAGTGTAATTCCGGTGTCCTGCCGAAAAAGTTCCCCCGCCAGATAAGGACCCCCCTGTACTGCGCAGGCGCATCGCTTGCGCAGTACGAAGGACTACGGAGCTTCCGAAAATTGCCGAACCTAAACAGCTCTGAGTGAACTCTACACCACGCAGGCGCAGTTAACATGTAATTGTACGAGGCGATGCCGCACGCTCCTGATGCTCGTGCTACTCTGCAAGGGGCGTCTATCGTGTAACTAAGGGGCGGGTCTAGTATTACTGTAACCAAGGGGCGCATTTATTATTATTGTTATATATCGAGCTCTGCCCATTAATTTAACATTCGCCCTCTTCTGTAGCCATCCGCCCCTTACACAATATAATAATAATAGACCCGCCCCTTACACGATATAATAATAATAGACCCGCCCCTTACACAATATAATAATAATAGACCCGCCCCTTACACGATATAATAATAATAGACCCGCCCCTTACACGATATAATAATAATAGACCCGCCCCTTACACGATATAATAATAATAGACCCGCCCCTTACACGATATAATAATAATAGACCCGCCCCTTACACGATATAATAATAATAGACCCGCCCCTTACACGATATAATAATAATAGACCCGCCCCTTACACGATATAATAATAATAGACCCGCCCCTTGCTTACACGCTATAACAGATCTGCCCCTTGGTTAGAGTAATAATAGAGCAGCCCCTTGGTTACACGATATATAACAATAATAATAAATGCGCCCCTTGGTTACAGTAATACTAGACCCGCCCCTTAGTTACACGTATAGAATATTTAAAAAAAAAAGTCAGTTACTTTGCTGAGTAACTAATTACTTTTCCAATGTAGTAACTGAGTTACCAACACAATTACTTTTTGGGAGAAGTAATTTGTAACTTAACTAATTACTTTTTTAAAGTAAGATGAGCAACAGTGGTAACATCTGGAAAGCAGCCAGCTGTTTTTTTCTGCACAATTGGGTGACCAACAGGGGGATAAGAATATTTGGTGAAGGGTTCTTCATAGATTTAGAGTTAGGCCCCTTTCACACCGGGGCGGGGAGCCGTGGTGACGGTAAAGCAGCGCTATATTTAGCGCTGCTTTACCGTCATTTTAACCGCGGTATTCGGCCGCTCGCGGTGCGGTTTTACCCCCCCCCCAAACACCAACCTGTCCAATCTGTGAAGTAACAGACAGTGCCAGAATCTTATTTTAGGAAGTGAAAGCACGCCAACCAATATGGATTACCAGAGCGAGCTGCCAAATTCCCGTAAAGCAGAACTTCCCCGGAATCCCTGTTCAAGAAAAGTAAGTGAACCTTCCACAATATTTATCTCTTCCTTCCTAGAGACCAAGTCTGGAGGCACTTTGCCCGGTGTGGAGGGATTTCCAGTGGAATCACAACCTCAGCTCACGGTGATGGTGAGCAGTCCTGAAAGATTGTGAAGAGAAGAATTATAAAGTAAAGAGTAGAAGGGCTGACATGGAACTCAGATATAGACATGTGCGCAATAGAAAAAATTGTTTAGTTTCGTTTAGTTTCTGTTCGTTTCCGTTGATTCGTAATTTCGTAAGTCGTAGGTGTTCGTATTCGTAACGATTCGTATTTTCGTAAGAGTTATTTTTTCGTTGATTCGTTTTTCCGTTAGTTTAATTTTCGTTTATTCGAAAATTTGGACGCATTCGTATTTTCGTAGATTTAGTTACATTCGTACTTTCGTAAGATTGATTTATTCGTACTTTCGTTACATTGTTCTCGTAGATTCGTAATCGGAGCATAATTCATAATGTTATGTAATGTGTATGCTATTATTACATTGTAAGAGACACAGAAAATTACGAATCGAAAAAAAAAAGTTACGAATGTACGAATTTTTTCGTTCAATCCATTCGAAGCACGTTAAGCAGCGCCATTGTAAGAGACACGGAAAATTACGAATCGAAAAAAAAAAAGTTACGAACGTACGAATTTTTTCGTTCAATCCATTCGAAGCACGTTAAGCAGCGCCATTGTAAGATTCAGCAAAAAAAAAGTTACGAATGTACGAATTTTTTCGTTCAATCCATTCGAAGCACGTTAAGCAGCGCCATTGTAAGAGACACGGAAAATTACGAATCGAAAAAAAAAGTTAAAGGGGCCGGATTTTTTCATGCGGTGAACAGGCGCTATTTTTAGCGCTGCACCGCATGAAAAACGCCCCGGTGTGAAAGGGGCCTTAAAGATTGGTGGTCTGCATTTCTTTGACTACCCCACTCAGCACAGAAGTTTTGTTTTTTCTTTTTGTGTCATTATCCATTCAGGACTTTATTCACCTGAAGGACTTTTCACATGCTATATATGCTTCCTAGCATGTTGTTGAAATAATATAGAGGACTAATACGGATATATACCTAAGATATGGTTATAATCTATGAGCATATGTCAGTATTGCCATTGTATTTTTCCTTCCCCGCCGGGTCATTTATATAGCCTGTATCTCTGCACTGGGTATTTATTTATATGATTTAATAATTGTTTAATATCGTATATTTACATTTATCTAGAGCAAAATTAATTATATACGCTATTATATAGGTGTTTAACAGCACACTTAATTAGCGCCCTGTCACACCTCTCTATCACCAATCAATCTCACGATTTTTAAGGGAGCAGCTTGATATATAAATTCCTTGTATCACATTTTTTGATTTTTGTTTTCTGTGGGGCGGAGCTATACAGCTCTTCCTATAGAGCAGTTCGATTACATATTCGGGTTTTATGTATTACCTTGGGGGGGGGGAGATGCAGACTAGAATACGGCAATCACTGAGCAGCAAATTATATCTCCTGTCATGTATTTCAGTTATCTTGAAAACCTGGCCTGTTAGTGGGCTCTGAGGACAGGGGTAATGATGACCACTGAAGTAGAGGATGGCACTGATTATCAGCACCCCCCCCCCCCACCAAGGATGCCCACCCAGGACCACCAGGGAGGCTGATTATGGATGGCCACAAGGAATGCCAGTCAGTGTCCAGACATGACGCCAATCAGTGCCCATCAGCAATTCCTGCCAGTGCCATCTATCAGTGCCACCCATCAGTGCCCATAGGTGCTGCCTATCAGTGCCACCCATAAGTACCCATCAGTGCAGCCTTTCAGTGTCGCCTATCAGTGCCCATCAGTGGCCTCTACCAGTGCCACCTCATCAGTGCCACCCATAAGTACCTTTCAGAGCCCATCAGTGCCCTTTATCAGTGCAGCCTTTCAGTGCCCATCAGTGGCCTCTATCAGTGCCACCCATAAGTACCTTTCAGTGCCCATCAGTTCCGCCTATGAGTGCCCTCTATCAGTGCCACCTCATCAGTGCAGCCTCATCAGTGCCGCCTATCAGTGCCACCCATAAGTACCCATTAGTGCAGCCTTTCAGTGCCACCAATGAGTTCCCATCAGTGCCCCTCAGTGCCACCTCATCAGTGCCCATCAGTGCAGCCTTATCAGTGCCCATTAGTGCCGTCTATCAGTGCAGCCTTTCAGTGCCCATCAGTGCCACCTCATCAGTGGCCATCAGTGCCACCCATAAGTACCTACCAGGTTCAGGCTTTCAGTGCCACCTATGAGTGCCCATTGGTGCCACCCATAAGTAATTATCAGTGCCACCTCATCAGTGCCCATCAGTGAAGTTGAAAAATTACTTATTTACAACATTTTATAACAGAAACAAAGAAAAACATTATTTTTTTTCCAAAATTTTAAGTTCTTTTTTTTATTGTTTAGCAAAAAAAAAAAAAAAACAAACACAAAGAAATCTGTTTGTGGGAAGGAAATGATAGAAGTGTCCCGTGTGTACAGTGTTGTGTGACCGCGTAATTGTCATTCAAAGTGCGACAACGCTGAAAGCTGAAAATCGTCCTTGGCAGGAAGGGGGGAGGGGTGCCCGGTATTGAAGGGGTTAATTAAGTGTTGGCAAAAAAAAAAACCTGGAAGCTGATTGGTTTCCCTGCAGAATTGTGACAAATTTTTCCCTCTCTCAGCTTTCATTTTCATTGCTGAACACAGAGGCCCACAGATAGGAGAAATTACCCCCCCGCAACACACTGACCATGGCAGCAATGCTCTGCAGGCTCGAATGTTTCTATTTCCATTTCATTCGTGGGAGTTCATTTGTTACATTTTTGCAAAAGGTGGACTGTGCCTTTTAAATGGGGTCAGTTCCCATCCCCCACCCAGCTCTAGTTTGTGTTGTGCCGCCATCTAGTGTCCTGATATAGGAAGTGCAGCTGTAGTTTCTTTCCAATCCACAGACTGTGGGGGGTTCCATATTCCCAATGATGGGGGTCAGGTGAACCAATGGAAACGGTAAGCCTGAGAGACACCGGCAGGCGGGGGGGGGGGCGTCCAGTGGCTCATGAGAAAGCCAGTCGCCGGCTGTAAAAAGCGATACCGAGTGGTTTTATCATTATCAATCAGCTGCTGCACCTGCAGGGCTCTAATGAGGAAAGTGGCGGGGTCTGCATCACCTTTTAGATGTGATTTCCCTGAAAAATGACATTTGTGTTGCAGGGGACGCCCAAAATCTGACTTGTATCTTAGTGCAGACTTCTGGGAAAATCAGTCAGCCAATCACACATCAGCAGGAAATGACATATTATTATTATTATGAGAGCGGAGTCCCCCGTATACATGACCCCTTCCTGCTGTCTATAGAAGAAGTAATCCCCAAATTATACATGACATGGGGGGGGAGGGGTCACTGGACAGACATTGGATGGGAGTGAGGAGATCCTCACCAATCAGGAATCAGTATAGCTGCCATGGTAGGGATCTTTGAACAATAAGGTAAAGAAGTGCAAGCTCAGCTGCCAAGGAATGTCTGGAGGTGATTGGTGGTCACATGTAGTCAGCAGTAGCTGAGCTCGGGGAGGGGGGGTTAATGCTGCACACAGCTATGTGGAATCCCCTCTCTGCTGGTCACATGAAGGAGGAGAGGCGGAACCATACAGCCGCGGTCCTTGTTCCCGGCGGAGGGAGGAAGGTGTTGTACGCCGGAAGTGCCATCCATGTGCGAGTTTGGAGGGCAAAGTAAAGATGGCGGCCCGGCTGTCAGTGGTGCTCCGAGCCTGGGGAGCGGGGGGAGGAGCTGTGTGCTGCTGGAGGGTGAGACGACCTACCTACCTCCATAGTACCTACCGCCCTGTACCCTGCTAGAGGGTGAGACCACTTACCCACCCCCCACATAGTACCTACCTCCTCTAATGTCCCTACCTACTTCCCTGTACCCTGCTGGAGGGTGAGACCACCTACCTACCCCCTGTACCCTGCTAGAGGGTGAGACCACCTACCTACCCCCCCCATAGTACCTACCCCCCTGTACCCTGCTAGAGGGTGAGACCACTTACCCCCCCCCCCCATAGTACCTACCTCCTCTACTGTCCCTACCTTCTTCCCTGTACCCTGCTGGAGGGTGAGACCACTTAACCCCCCCCCCCCCCATAGTACCTACCCCCCTGTACCCTGCTAGAGGGTGAGACCACCTACCCACCTCCTCTACTGTCCCTACCTACTTCCCTGTACCCTGCTGGAGGGTACAGGGTACCCTTTATCTCTGGTGGCGCTGGGCAGTGTGGCGCTGGGCAGTGTGGCGCTGTCTCTGGTGGTGCTGGGCAGTGTGGCGCTGGGCAGTGTGGCGCTGTCTCTGGTGGTGCTGGGCAGTGTGGCGCTGGGCAGTGTGGCGCTGTCTCTGGTGGTGCTGGGCAGTGTGGCGCTGTCTCTGGTGGCGCTGGGCAGTGTGGTGCTGGGCAGTGTGGCGCTGTCTCTGGTGGCGCTGGGCAGTGTGGCGCTGGGCAGTGTGGCGCTGTCTCTGGTGGCGCTGGGCAGTGTGGCGCTGTCTCTGGTGGCGCTGGGCAGTGTGGCGCTGTCTCTGGTGGCGCTGGGCAGTGTGGCGCTGTCTCTGGTGGTGCTGGGCAGTGTGGCGCTGGGCAGTGTGGCGCTGTCTCTGGTGGTGCTGGGCAGTGTGGCGCTGGGCAGTGTGGCGCTGTCTCTGGTGGTGCTGGGCAGTGTGGCGCTGTCTCTGGTGGCGCTGGGCAGTGTGGCGCTGTCTCTGGTGGCGCTGGGCAGTGTGGCGCTGTCTCTGGTGGCGCTGGGCAGTGTGGCGCTGTCTCTGGTGGCGCTGAGCAGTGCGGCGCTGTCTCTGGTGGCGCTGGGCAGTGTGGCGCTGTCTCTGGTGGCGCTGGGCAGTGTGGCGCTGGGCAGTGTGGCGGGCTCTCTGGTGGCTCTCTTTGGCTTCCCCCAGTACAGTCCTCTCTTTCTTTTTCCTTTCTCCTGTAGATATCACAGTGTAGTACACACTTCCCCCGCTTGCTTCTCTCTCTCCTCCCAGCAGAGTGCATGCTGGGGGCTGTACCCTGCTCCCTGTGGAGAACAATTGAGCCACCAATCTTCCGGGACTACGTGTCCCATGAAGCTCCCTTTCTTCCTTCTGATTGGCCCTCTGCTGTGGCCAATGGGGAAGGAAGAAGAGTGGGCCGGAAGCTCTCTTTTCTCCCGTGCTGCTGAAGGAGAAAAGCGTGGGGTGGGGGGTGAGCGGGGGAAACATTCTGACTGCCCACCCCGCAGCTCGCCTCTCCCTGTCACATCGCTGCTACTGGAAGTGCTCATCAGCAGAGCAGCCGCCCACTTTTACCGCTTTATTTATAGGGGGGGGCTCGACGGCACCCACTACATCTGCTTCCTTGTTGGTGTCACCCATCTGGAGGGTATCACCCGGTCTGCACCCCCATAGCGACGCTGCTGAGTTTAAGCTTCCAGTCCTCAGCACTGTGTCAGTAATGGTGACGGAATCCTGGGGTGACCGTCCTCTATACCCTTCCCCCTCCCTGTGACCCCCCCCCCCCATGTGGAAGGGTCCCCCTTGTGTGGTCACTCTGTGTTTTGTAGTGAATGTTACTGATGACCGGATTGTCTTGTCTCTCCAGATCTCCACCAATCACCTGAAAATCTGTCTGAAACCCACCGGGAGCCCCCGCCTACTGAGCACTCTCCCCCCTCCCCCGCCTAGACATGGAGGGGATCACTCCAAATTTGGGGTAAGTCTGTCTGCACATTTCGCACTGCCGGCAATGTTCTGTCTGTTTCCTGAATGCAACAAATGTATCCATGTCTCCGGTGTGATCCCTCCTGTCGTGCCTCTGCAGCAGCGATCCCGCCTATCGTCCCCCACAAAAAACCTGCCTGTCGTCTCACAACCCCCATGCGCGCTGCCACGCTCCTGCTTGTCCTTCCCCCCCCCCCCCCACTCCCGCCTGTCCTCTGCGATGCCGCCTGTCCGCCGTGATCCCACCTGTCCGCCGCGATGCTGCCTCGATCCCGCCTGTCCTCCTGCCTGCCGCCTCGATTCTGCCTGCCGCCGCGATCCCGCCTGTCCTCTGCCTGCCGCCTGTCCTCTGCCTGCCGCCGCGATCCCGCCTGTCCTCTGCCTGCTGCCGCGATCCCGCCTGTCCTCTGCCTGCCGCCGCGATCCCGCCTGTCCTCTGCCTGCCGCCGCGATCCCCCCTGTCCTCTGCCTGCCGCCGCGATCCCGCCTGTCCTCTGCCTGCCGCCGCGATCCCCCCTGTCCTCTGCCTGCCGCCGCGATCCCCCCTGTCCTCTGCCTGCCGCCGCGATCCCCCCTGTCCTCTGCCTGCCGCCGCGATCCCCCCTGTCCTCCTGCCTGCCGCCGCGATCCCCCCTGTCCTCTGCCTGCCGCCGCGATTCTGCCTGCCGCCGCGATCCCGCCTGTCCTCCTGCCTGCCGCCGCGATCCCCCCTGTCCTCTGCCTGCCGCCGCGATCCCCCCTGTCCTCTGCCTGCCGCCGCGATCCCGCCTGTCCTCTGCCTGCCGCCGCGATCCCGCCTGTCCTCTGCCTGCCGCCGCGATCCCCCTGTCCTCTGCCTGCCGCCGCGATCCCGCCTGTCCTCTGCCTGCCGCCGCGATCCCGCCTGTCCTCTGCCTGCCGCCGCGATCCCCCCTGTCCTCTGCCTGCCGCCGCGATCCCCCCTGTCCTCTGCCTGCCGCCGCGATCCCCCCTGTCCTCTGCCTGCCGCCGCGATCCCCCCTGTCCTCTGCCTGCCGCCGCGATCCCCCCTGTCCTCTGCCTGCCGCCGCGATCCCGCCTGTCCTCTGCCTGCCGCCTCGATTCTGCCTGCCGCCGCGATCCCACCTGTCCTCTGCCTGCCGCCGCGATCCCGCCTGTCCTCTGCCTGCCGCCGCGATCCCGCCTGTCCTCTGCCTGCCGCCGCGATCCCCCCTGTCCTCTGCCTGCCGCCGCGATCCCCCCTGTCCTCTGCCTGCCGCCGCGATCCCCCCTGTCCTCCTGCCTGCCGCCTCGATTCTGCCTGCCGCCGCGATCCCGCCTGTCCTCTGCCTGCCGCCGCGATCCCCCCCTGTCCTCTGCCTGCCGCCGCGATCCCCCCCTGTCCTCTGCCTGCCGCCGCGATCCCGCCTGTCCACTGCCTGCCGCCGCGATCCCGCCTGTCCTCTGCCTGCCGCCGCGATCCCGCCTGTCCTCTGCCTGCCGCCGCGATCCCGCCTGTCCTCTGCCTGCCGCCGCGATCCCGCCTGTCCTCTGCCTGCCGCCGCGATCCCGCCTGTCCTCTGCCTGCCGCCGCGATCCCCCCTGTCCTCTGCCTGCCGCCGCGATCCCCCCTGTCCTCTGCCTGCCGCCGCGATCCCCCCTGTCCTCTGCCTGCCGCCGCGATCCCCCCTGTCCTCTGCCTGCCGCCGCGATCCCCCCTGTCCTCTGCCTGCCGCCGCGATCCCCCCTGTCCTCTGCCTGCCGCCGCGATCCCGCCTGTCCTCTGCCTGCCGCCTCGATTCTGCCTGCCGCCGCGATCCCGCCTGTCCTCTGCCTGCCGCCGCGATCCCGCCTGTCCTCTGCCTGCCGCCGCGATCCCGCCTGTCCTCTGCCTGCCGCCGCGATCCCCCCCTGTCCTCTGCCTGCCGCCGCGATCCCGCCTGTCCTCTGCCTGCCGCCGCGATCCCGCCTGTCCTCCTGCCTGCCGCCGCGATCCCGCCTGTCCTCTGCCTGCCGCCGCGATCCCGCCTGTCCTCTGCCTGCACTCCCGTATGTTATCTTTGAACACATTGTGGTGTTGCTGCTCAGAGTTTTGTGACTTGTTTTGCTCTTTGTGATATTTCCCTTTTTCTGTGCCAGTAGCCGGTCACCTGGAAGTCTCTGGCGATCACGGTGGCTTTGGGTGGAGCGGTGTTGGTGGGGATGAAGTATTTGAAGAAAGAGAAAGAGGAGAGTAAGTTCTGTGCAATATATTCTCCATCCATAGATCATAGGGGGCGCTCTCCTGTCTGGGGTGAAATTTCCGCCTCCGTGGTAATTATTTGCTGGTTTATACAAGAAGTGGGAGGTGTTGGCAGTTGTAATGAGATAGAGATATATATATATATATATATAATGTGAATGAACTTCCTGTAATAATTTCCCCATTTCAGAGATCGAGAAGGAGAGGACCAGGTCTATGGGGAAGCCATTACTGGGCGGACCGTTCTCATTAATTGATCACACCGGTTTACCGAAGACCGACCAGCATTTCCTGGGTCAGTGGGTCCTGCTGTACTTCGGCTTCACCCATTGTCCCGACATCTGTCCAGAGGAGATCGAGAAGATGATCGAGGTGGTGGATGAAATCGGTAATATGTGACGGATGTCTAAATTGTTGCCGTGATAACACTGAACATCGTCTGGTTAGAGGTTTGGCGGGGGGGGGGGGCTTAAATTGTGTTGAGATATCTGGGGGTATAGGGGGGGGGGGGGGGGGTCTAATGGGCACAGAAGAGGGTAGATGGGTACAGTGGAGAGGTAGTATGGGAGAAGGTAGGTGGCAAGCCCGGGGATGAAGGTAGGTACAGATAGAGGGGAAGATTTGTACAATGGAGGGATGGAAGAAGGAAAGTTGTGTATCTGGGGGACACAAGTGGGTACAGATGGAGGGGGAAGATGTGTACAATGGAGAGGTGGGATGGCAGAAGGTAAGTGGTGTATCTTGAGGTACAGGTAGGTACAGGTAGGGAAGATAGCTGGGGACTGTGTAGATGCGAGAGTATATGGGGTGTCTGGGGGATACAGGTAGACACAGAAGAGGTTTATATGGGTACACAGCATAGGTGGGATGGGAGAAGGTAGGTGGTGTATTTGGGGGGGTAGGTGGCTACAGTGGAGAGTTGGGATGGGAGAAGGTAGAGTGGGCTATCTGGAGGGTACAAGTATGTACAGATGGGTACAGTGGGATTGGAGAAGGTAGGTTGGGTATTTGGGTATTTGGGGGGGTACAGGTATGTATAGATGGTAAATATATAGTATATATAAAAATATATATACAGTGAAAGGGTGAGAGAGGACAAGGTAGGTGGGGCACTTGGGGGGGGGGGGGGGTACAGATGGCAAGTAGATAAGTACAATGAAAAGGTTGGTAGTTGGTGTATTGTAGGGGGCGGGGGGGGGGGGGGTTGTACAGTGAATGGGTTGGGTTGGAATAAGGTAGGTGGGTTAAGATGGCATGGGATGGGGAGTGGTATGGGAGATGGTAGGCGGGGTATCTAGAGGGTACAGTGAAAGGTTGGGATGGAAGAACGTAAGTGAGGTATTTGAGGAAGTACAGTTGGGTTGGAAGAACATAGATGGGGTACCTGGGGGGGTTACAAGTAGTTATGGGATGGTAGGTGGGTTATCTGCGGGGGGGGGATATAAGAAGGCATGTGGTGCGGGTGGTAAGGGAGATGGTATGTGGGGTATCTGGAGGGTACGGGTAGGTACAATGGGAGGGGTGGAATTGGAGAAGGTACGTGGGGGTATCTGGTGGTACAGAAGAGTGGGGTTGAGCGGTACAGTGAAATGGTTGGGTTGGAAGAATGTAGGTGGGGTACCTGGAGGGGTTATGGGATGGAGTGATGGTATGAGGGAAGGTAGGTGTGGGGTATTTGAGGGGTACAGTAGAAGGTAGATGGGGTATCTGTAGGTCTCTCATCTTCCAGTGAAGTGTACAGGCGGTATGGAAGAGGAGTACATAAGCTGTAGACGTTTTCCCTACAACTTCCTGTTCCATCACCGGGACAGGAAGTAGGGTGAAATGTCTCCAGTGGGGACACGGATAGCAAAATAGTTGCAGGAAAAAGCCTGACTGGAGTTCTAATCCGCCTCCACTCGGGGTAAAGCTGATCGGTTTTCGGTTGGGGTTCCGCTCTGGTCGGGATTGGCCGATGGAACGGGTAGCTCGGGGTAACGATGGTCGGTGTCCGGCTTTATAAAGTGTTGGATTTCTCTCTTCCAGATGCCATGAAGGGCGTTCCCAATCTCACTCCTCTATTTATCACTATTGATCCTGACAGGGATAACCCCGATGCCGTCGCCAAATATATTAAAGGTAACAACTTCTTCCAGTCACTGTTATGTGTAGGGGGGAGGGGGGGGACCCTGCATATGGCTTGCATATATATAATAGTGTGTGTGTGTGTATATGTATGTATGTATGTGTGTGTGATATATATATTATATATTATATATGTATATATATATATATATATATATATTGCTAGACTGGTGTTTCCCAACCAGAATTGATCCTCACTTGTGTGCGGAGCTACATACCTGTTCAATGTGCTTTAGCCCTGTGTGGCACGAACACCTGTCCTAAAAGTGAGCCTTTCCTTTCCCATAAAGGGAAGGTAAAGAGGACCTGTAGTGTTGAAACACTGCCTGGGGAAAAAAGGGAAATCGGATGGCAAAGTAATAGTAACCAGTATTGCCCGTGGTTTCCCTTGAGCTGATCTCTCCCCGTTACTGATTTACTATGGTTTGTTCTGTACTGTGTAGAGGTGGCCATCTTGATAGAGGCAGGGCTTTGCTTCCTCATGTCAGAGCCTCCAGCAAGGAGAACATTGAGCGTTGAGTGATCCACAGAATGAGTGAAGAATAAAGGGGGGGGGGATCCTTGCACTGCAGGTCCTTAGATACAGCTTCCCCTCCAGTAAGGAGAGAGTGTGAACCTTTACCCTGCGTGGACTGAGGAAAGGGTCACTTGAAGTGTTGTGTCTACTGAACCAGAGCTGTGTTCATGGCAAGCTTGGCCAGTGCCGTCGTTCTGCCAAAAAACGGTCCCCCCCCATCGGATAGTGTCCGCCCCGTACTGCGCAGGCGCAGCGCTTGTGCAGCACGGAGGACAAGGAGACTCCGAAAGTCTCCGAAGATGAGCGGCGCCTGCGCACTGAGTCCAGGTTCAAGCCCCACCATCCAAGTGGACTTACGGGAGCACTTAGTAACAGGGCCCCTCGCTGTGCTCGCCACGCTTCGGGCACGGCCTCGCTTCGCTCGCCACACTTCGGGCACGGCCTCGCTGCGCTTGGCTGTTTTTTATTCTAACTCTATGTCCACTTGGATGGTGGGGCTTGAACCTGGACTCACGGCGCAGGCGCCGTTCATCTTCGGAGACTTTCGGCGCCACCTTACTATGCGACGGGGGACAGTAGTCGACACAACACCGGCATCAGCAATGGCTCCGCCAACCGTCATCCTTTGCTAAAAACCCTAAAAACTGGCAGCACAGTGGTGTAGTGGTTAGCACTTTCACCTAGCAGTAATAGGGTCACTGGTTCAAATCCTGACCACGGCACCTTCTGCATGGAGTTTGCATGTTCTCCCTGTGCCTGCGTGGGTTTCCTCCGGGTACTCCGGTTTCCTCCCACACTCCAAAGACATGCTGGTAGGTTAATTAGATCCTGTTGATAAAATTGGCCAAATATATGAATGTTGTATGTGTTTGTAAGCGTGTCAGGACCCCACAGGGCGAGGACCGCACTATACCACAGATGGGCACCAGTGGCAAAAAGCGCCCTGAGGCGATTTAGTTCGCATAGGTAGCGCTATACAAGTCATTCATTCATTCATTCATTCATTCATTCATTCATTCATAAAAACCCCAGAAAGGTGGCTGTCGGGAACTTGTTTCATCTTCTAAAAAATTTTTTTTGTTGCCTCTTCAGAATTTTCCCCCAAACTGATCGGACTGACGGGGACGTCGGAGCAGATTTCGCAGGTGGCGAAGGCGTACAGAGTGTACTTCAGCCCGGGGCCCAAAGACGAGGACAGCGATTACATCGTAAGTGTGAAGATAAATTCCTATCCTGCTGATCACTGCAGCATGGTTGGCATGCCATGCTCTGGCTGCTGATCTCTGTCCCCCCACCAGGGCGGCGATCAGGAGCTGGGATGTAGTTGATTTCAGGTCAAATTTCTTTGTACATGCGATCTCTACCCCCAACCATAACCCCCATGTTTTCTGCCCCCCTTCAGGTTGACCACACCATTGTGATGTATCTTCTGGCCCCGGACGGTTCCTTTGTGGATTATTATGGACAGAACAAGAACAACCGCGACATCGCCGGGTCCATCGCACTGCACATGACCAAATCCCAGCAGAAGCTTTAATGCAGTGCTTGGGGGAGGGGAGGGTCATCTTTGTTTACGTGTTTTTTTTTTTATATACAGATATTTCCTGTTGCAAACTGAACTATAAATTATGATTATCTATAATAAACATATCATTGATTTTTTCAGCACGGTGTCCCATTTACCTGCCGACGTCTTTGTCTTATGCTGCACTTGTACTCTTTGTATATTGATTAGTGCGTGTATCCTTTGTTTACATCCAGCGGCCCCTACACTGTCATGGCTGCACATGTGTCCTATAGACTCCTATGTGCCGGAGACGGTCCCCATTCCATGATTTTCACTTTATTCCTGTTCTGGTGACAAATGGAGAAGACTGGTCTTGTCTCCACCCCCTCCTGTAGTGGGTGGCGCTTGCTGAGCTCCTCCCAACAGCTCTTCTCTCTCCTGGTGCATGGGAACTGGTGTTGTCTCCGCCCCCTCCTGTAGTTTTCTGTAGTGGGTGGAGCCTGCTGAGCTCCTCCCACATCTCTGCTCTCCTTGTGCAGGGTGACTGACCTCCCCCCCCCCTCCTGTAGTGGGTGGAGTTTGCTAAATTCCTCCCACAGCTCTGCTCTCCTTGTGCAGGGTGACTGACCTCCCCCCTCCTGTAGTGGGTGGAGTTTGCTAAACTCCTCCCACATCTCTGCTCTCCTTGTGCAGGGTGACTGACCTGCCCCCCCTCCTGTAGTGGGTGGAGTCTGCTGAGCCCCTCCCACAGCTCTGCTCTCTCCTTGTGCAAGGGGACTGGTCTTGTCTCGGCCCCCTCCAGTAGCTTTCTGTAGGGGGCGGAACCTGCTCGATCTCTTTGGACAGGGGGGACTGGTTTTGTCTCCGCCCCCTCCAGTAGCTTTCTGTAGGGGGCGGAACCTGCTCGATCTCTTTGGACAGGGGGGACTGGTTTTGTCTCCGCCCCCTCCAGTAGCTTTCTGTAGGGGGCGGAACCTGCTCGATCTCGCTGGACAGGGGGGGACTGGTCTTGTCTCCACCCCCTCCAGTAGCTTTCTGAAGGGGTTGGAACCTGCTCGATGTCTTTGGACAGGGGGGGACAGGTCTTGTCTCCGCCCCCTCCAGTAGCTTTCTGTAGGGGGCGGAACCTGCTCGATCTCTTTGGACAGGGGGACTGATCTTGTCTCCGCCCCCTCCAGTAGCTTTCTGTAGGGGGCGGAACCTGCTCGATCTCGTTGGACAGGGGGGACTGGTCTTGTCTCCACCCCCTCCAGTAGCTTTCTGTAGGGGGCAGAAACTGCTTGATATCTTTGGACAGGGGGGACTGGTCTTGTCTCCACCCCCTCCTGTAGCTTCCTGTAGGGGGCGGAACCTGCTCGATCTTGTTGGACAGGGGGGGACTGGTCTTGTCTCTGCCCCCTCCTGTAGCAGGTGGAGCTCCTCCCACAACTCTGCTCTCTCTTTGTGATAGGTCTTGTCTGCTCCCTCCTGTGGTGGGTGGGTCCGGCCAGGCCCCTCCCACAGCTATGCTCTCTGCACAGACTATGTTGAGCTTTACAGCCCAGTAGAACCCTTTCTGTAGTGCAGTCGGGCTAAATATACTGTAGTAGCAACTTCCTTTCTAACTTCCAAGCACAGAGAATTGCTGGCAGCACACTGGAAAGTCAAGCCACGGCTCTCCCAACAAAGCAGTGGCCTGGCTCCCCAGCCGTCCAACATAGTGCCTGATCAGTCCACCAATCACCTGCACTTTTGCTCCCTAAGCGGCCCCATTGATTGGTGCATTGTTCGGGGGTGGGGTGTGTCAGCCCGCTAGAGAGCCGGGCCACTGCTTTTGTTATGGGAGAGCCACAGTCCGACTCTCCTGTGTGCTGCCAGCACAGGGAATTTTAACTCTTTCTGCAGCACTTAGAAGAAGAAAAAGTAAAAGAGCCCCATATTTACTATTACAGTAAGGCAGCCCCTCCAGCCTCAGACCTTTCACCCAAATTACACCCCATATATATATATATATATTGATATATATATAGTAATATATATATATATATATAGTATTCCTCTTTGTGATTTGAGCCGCTAAATAGGAGGATTTGAAGCCAACCCTTTCATGTACAATCAATTATTCCAGGAACACAGAGACGCAGAATGATATTCCTCCTGTAAAGGGATCTCTGTGTTCCTGGAATAACTGATTGCTTTTCTGGAGAGGAGCTGGGCCGTCACCTGAGATGTACATTTTGCAGGCTGATCCCACCTGGGGAATGTTTCGGTTTCGCTTCTCCATTTGCAAGGCAGTGATCTGATGGGAGACGTGTCGGCCTTTTCCACTGGGATAAAATCAGCAATTTCTCCTTTTTATACGCAAATGTTTAACCAGGAGCCAGAAAATGTCTCGGGAAGAAAAGTGTCAAATGTGGGAAGTTTCCCAATCACATCACTGCCTTGGTGGGGCGGCTACAGAAGCACACAGGCCTTTCCTCAACCAGAGCCAAAGAACGACACCAATAGGTGGGGGTATCTCTGGTGGGACACGGTCCCTAGTGTATGGGGGGGGGGGGAATATTATTGGTCCCTAGTCTATGGTGGGGGTATCTCCGGTCCCTAGTGTATTGGGGGGAATATATTGGTCCCTAGTGTATTGGGGGGTGGGGGGGGAATATATTGGTCCCTAGTCTATGGTGGGGGTATCTCTGGTCCCTAGTGTATGGGGGGGGGTAATAAAATGGTCCCTAGTCTATGGTGGGGGTATCTCCGGTCCCTAGTGTATGGGGGGGGGGGGTAATAAAATGGTCCCTAGTCTATGGTGGGGGTATCTCCGGTCCTAGTGTATGGGGGGGGGGGGGGGGGGGGGGGGGGGGGGTTGGGCGGGGGCCCTAGGTGCTATGGGGGGTGTGATTACTCCGGTCCCTAGTGGGGGGGGGGGGATATATCCGGTCCCTAGTGTATGGGGGGGGGGTAATAAATCGGTCCCTAGTCTATGGTGGGGGTATCTACGGTCCCTAGTGTAGGGTTGGGGGGGGGGGTTATATATCGGTCCCTAGTGTATGGGGGGGGTATCTCCGGTCCCTAGTGTATGGGGGGGGTGATAATAAATGGTCCCTAGTCTATGGTGGGGGTATCTCCGGTCCTAGTGTATGGGGGGGGGGGGGTGATATATCGTTCCCTAGTGTATGGGGGGGGGTGATATATCGGTCCCTATGGGGGGGGTGATATATCGGTCCCTAGTGTATGGGGGGGGTGATATATCGGTCCCTAGTGTATGGGGGGGTGATATTTCGGTCCCTAGTGTATGGGGGGGGGATATATCGGTCCCTAGTGTATGGGGGGGGTGATATATCGGTCCCTAGTGGATGGGGGGGGGTGATATATCGGTCCCTAGTGTATGGGGGGGGGTGATATATCGGTCCCTAGTGTATGGGGGGGGGTGATATATATCGGTCCCTAGTGTATGGGGGGGTGATATATCGGTCCCTAGTGTATGGGGGGGTGATATATCGGTCCCTAGTGTATGGGGGGGGGGGTGATATATCGGTCCCTAGTGTATGGGGGGGTGATATATCGGTCCCTAGTGTATGGGGGGGTGATATATCGGTCCCTAGTGTATGGGGGGGGTGATATATCGGTCCTAGTGTATGGGGGGGGGGATATATCGGTCCCTAGTGTATGGGGGGGTGATATATCGGTCCCTAGTGTATGGGGGGGGTGATATATCGGTCCCTAGTGTATGGGGGGGGGTGATATATCGGTCCCTAGTGTATGGGGGGGGTGATATATCGGTCCCTAGTGTATGGGGGGGGGGGGTGATATATCGGTCCCTAGTGTATGGGGGGGGGGTGATATATCGGTCCCTAGTGTATGGGGGGGGTGATATATCGGTCCCTAGTGTATGGGGGTGGGGGGGGTGATATATCGGTCCCTAGTGTATGGGGGGGGGGGGGTGATATATCGGTCCCTAGTGTATGGGGGGGGGTGATATATCGGTCCCTAGTGTATGGGGGGGGTGATATATCGGGTCCCTAGTGTATGGGGGGGGGGGTGATATATCGGTCCCTAGTGTATGGGGGGGTGATATATCGGTCCCTAGTGTATGGGGGGGGGGATATATCGGTCCCTAGTGTATGGGGGGGGTGATATATCGGTCCCTAGTGTATGGGGGGGGTGATATATCGGTCCTAGTGTATGGGGGGGGGGGTGTGATATATCGGTCCCTAGTGTAATGGGGGGGGGTGATATATCGGTCCCTAGTGTATGGGGGGGTGATATATCGGTCCCTAGTGTATGGGGGGGTGATATATCGGTCCCTAGTGTATGGGGGGGGTGATATATCGGTCCCTAGTGTATGGGGGGGGTATATATCGGTCCCTAGTGTATGGGGGGGTGATATATCGGTCCTAGTGTATGGGGGGGGGGTGATATATCGGTCCCTAGTGTATGGGGGGGTGATATATCGGTCCCTAGTGTATGGGGGGGTGATATATCGGTCCCTAGTGTATGGGGGGGGTGATATATCGGTCCCTAGTGTATGGGGGGGGTGATATATCGGTCCCTAGTGTATGGGGGCGGTGATATATCGGTCCCTAGTGTATGGGGGGGTGATATATCGGTCCCTAGTGTATGGGGGGGGGTGATATATCGGTCCCTAGTGTATGGGGGGGGTGATATATCGGTCCCTAGTGTATGGGGGGGTGATATATCGGTCCCTAGTGTATGGGGGGGGTGATATATCGGTCCCTAGTGTAGGGGGGGGTGATATATCGGTCCCTAGTGTATGGGGGGGGTGATATATCGGTCCCTAGTGTATGGTGGGGGTGATATATCGGTCCCTAGTGTATGGGGGGGGGGGTGATATATCGGTCCCTAGTGTATGGGGGGGGTGATATATCGGTCCCTAGTGTATGGGGGGGGGTGATATATCGGTCCCTAGTGTATGGGGGGGGTGATATATCGGTCCCTAGTGTATGGGGGGGGGTGATATATCGGTCCCTAGTGTATGGGGGGGGTGATATATCGGTCCCTAGTGTATGGGGGGGTGATATATCGGTCCCTAGTGTATGGGGGGGGGTGGTGATATATCGGTCCCTAGTGTATGGGGGGGTGATATATCGGTCCCTAGTGTTTGGGGGGGGGTGATATATCGGTCCCTAGTGTATGGGGGGTGATATATCGGTCCCTAGTGTATGGGGGGGGTGATATATCGGTCCCTAGTGTATGGGGGGGTGATATATCGGTCCTAGTGTATGGGGGGGTGGTGGGGGTGATATATCGGTCCCTAGTGTATGGGGGGTGTGATATATCGGTCCCTAGTGTATGGGGGGGTGATATATCGGTCCCTAGTGTATGGGGGGGGTGATATATCGGTCCCTAGTGTATGGGGGGGGTGATATATCGGTCCCTAGTGTATTGGGGGGGGTGATATATCGGTCCCTAGTGTATGGGGGGGGTGATATATCGGTGGGGGGGGGGTGATATATCGGTCCCTAGTGTATGGGGGGGGTGATATATCGGTCCCTAGTGTATGGGGGGGGGGTGATATATCGGTCCCTAGTGTATGGGGGGGGTGATATATCGGTCCCTAGTGTATGGGGGGGTGATATATCGGTCCCTAGTGTATGGGGGGGGGTGATATATCGGTCCCTAGTGTATGGGGGGGGTGATATATCGGTCCCTAGTGTATGGGGGGGTGATATATCGGTCCCTAGTGTATGGGGGGGGTGATATATCGGTCCCTAGTGTATGGGGGGGTGATATATCGGTCCCTAGTGTATGGGGGGGGTGATATATCGGTCCCTAGTGTATGGGGGGGGGATATATCGGTCCCTAGTGTATGGGGGGGGTGATATATCGGTCCCTAGTGTATGGGGGGGGTGATATATCGGTCCCTAGTGTATGGTGGGGGTGATATATCGGTCCCTAGTGTATGGGGGGGTGATATATCGGTCCCTAGTGTATGGGGGGGGGTGATATATCGGTCCCTAGTGTATGGGGGGGGTGATATATCGGTCCCTAGTGTATGGGGGGGGTGATATATAGGTCCCGAGTGTATGGGGGGGTGATATATCGGTCCCTAGTGTATGGGGGGGGTGATATATCGGTCCCTAGTGTATGGGGGGGGTGATATATCGGTCCCTAGTGTATGGGGGGGTGATATATCGGTCCTAGTGTATGGGGGGGTGATATATCGGTCCCTAGTGTATGGGGGGGGAGATATATCGGTCCCTAGTGTATGGGGGGGGTGATATATCGGTCCCTAGTGTATCGGGGGGGTGATATATCGGTCCCTAGTGTATGGGGGGGGTGATATATCGGTCCCTAGTGTATGGGGGGGGTGATATATCGGTCCCTAGTGTATGGGGGGGTGATATATCGGTCCCTAGTGTATGGGGGGGGGGTGATATATCGGTCCCTAGTGTATGGGGGGGGGTGATATATCGGTCCCTAGTGTATGGGGGGGGTGATATATCTGTCCCTAGTGTATGGGGGGGTGATATATCAGTCCCTAGTGTATGGGGGGGGGTGATATATCGGTCCCTAGTGTATGGGGGGGGGGTGATATATCGGTCCCTAGTGTATTGGGGGGGTGATATATCGGTCCCTAGTGTATGGGGGGGGGAGATATATCGGTCCCTAGTGTATGGGGGGGGGGTGATATATCGGTCCCTAGTGTATGGGGGGGGGTGATATATCAGTCCCTAGTGTATGGGGGGGGGGGTGGTGATATCGGTCCCTAGTGTATGGGGGGGGTGATATATATCGGTCCCTAGTGTATGGGGGGGGTGATATATCGGGTCCCTAGTGTATGGGGGGGGGTGATATATCGGTCCCTAGTGTATGGGGGGGTGATATATCGGTCCCTAGTGTATGGGGGGGGGTGATATATCGGTCCCTAGTGTATGGGGGGGGGTGATATATCGGTCCCTAGTGTATGGGGGGGGTGATATATCGGTCCCTAGTGTATGGGGGGGGTGATATATCGGTCCTAGTGTATGGGGGGGGGGGTGATATATCGGTCCCTAGTGTATGGGGGGGGGGTGATATATCGGTCCCTAGTGTATGGGGGGGTGATATATCGGTCCCTAGTGTATGGGGGGGTGATATATCGGTCCCTAGTGTATGGGGGGGGGGGGTGATATATCGGTCCCTAGTGTATGGGGGGGGGTGATATATCGGTCCCTAGTGTATGGGGGGGGTGATATATCGGTCCCTAGTGTATGGGGGGGGTGATATATCGGTCCCTAGTGTATGGGGGGGTTGATATATCGGTCCCTAGTGTATGGGGGGGGTGATATATCGGTCCCTAGTGTATGGGGGGGGGTGATATATAGGTCCCTAGTGTATGGGGGGGGTGATATATATCGGTCCCTAGTGTATGGGGGGGGTGATATATCGGTCCCTAGTGTATGGGGGGTTGATATATCGGTCCCTAGTGTATGGAGGGGGTGATATATCGGTCCCTAGTGTATGGGGGGGGTGATATATCGGTCCCTAGTGTATGGGGGGGGGGGTGATATATCGGTCCCTAGTGTATGGGGGGGTGTGATATATCGGTCCCTAGTGTATGGGGGGGGGGGGTGATATATCGGTCCCTAGTGTATGGGGGGGGTGATATATCGGTCCCTAGTGTATGGGGGGGGTGATATATATCGGTCCCTAGTGTATGGGGGGGGTGATATATCGGTCCCTAGTGTATGGGGGGGGTGATATCGGTCCCTAGGTATGGGGGGGTGATATATCGGTCCCTAGTGTATGGGGGGGGGGGGGGTGATATATCGGTCCCTAGTGTATGGGGGGGGGTGATATCGGTCCCTAGTGTATGGGGGGGTATATTGGTGTATGGGGGGGGGTGAGAGTATGGGGGGGGTATATATCGGTACCCCCTAGTGTAGTGTATAGGTGTGGGGGGGGGATATATCGGTCCCTAGTGTATGGGGGGGGGGTGATATATCGGTCCCTAGTGTATGATTGGGGGGGGGGGGTGGGGGGGTGGGGTGATATATCGGTCCCTAGTGTAGGGGGGGGGGGGGTCCCTAGGGATGGGGGGTGATTATCGGGGGTGGGGGTGATATATCGGTCCCTAGTGTATGGGGGGGGTTGGGGGTGATGGGGGGGGGGTGATATATCGGTCCCTAGTGTATGGGGGGGGGTGATTATATATGGGTGGGGTCCCTAGTGTCCCTATGTTGGGGGGGTGATAATAACGGTGATATGGGGGGGGTGATATTATCGGTCCCTAGTGTTATGGGGGGGGGGGTGATATATCGGTCCCCTAGGGGTGTGTATGGGGGGGTTTGTCGGTCCCTCTGGTATGGGGGGGGGTGATATATCGGTCCCTAGTGTATGGTGGGGGGGTGATATATGGTCCCTCTAGTGTATGGGGGGGGGGTGATATATCGGTCCCTGGGGGTGATGGGGTGGTGATATATGGGTCCCTAGTTGTATGGGGGGTGATAGATCGGTCCCCCTAGTGTATGGGGGGGGTGATATATCGGTCCCTAGTGTATGGGGGGGGGATGATATATCGGTCCCTAGTGTTATGGGGTGGGGGGGGGTGTGGGGGTGATATTAAATCGGTCCTAGTGTAGTGGGGGGGGGGTGAAAAAACGGTCCCCTAGTGTTATGGGGGGGGTGGGAATATCGGTCCCTAGTGATTGTATGGGGGGGGGGGTTATATCGGTCCCTAGTGTATGGGGGGGGGGGTGTATATCTTAGGTCCCTAGGTGTTGGGGTGGGGGGGTGGATATCGGTCTAGTGTATGGGGGGGGTGATATATCGGTCCCTAGGTATGGCGGGGGGGTGTGATATGGGGGGGGGGGGGGGGGGAGTCCCCTGATTAGGTGGGGGGGGGGGATGGGGGGGGGGTCGGTGATATATCGGTGTGTGTGGGGGGGGTGTATATTCGGTCCCTAGTGTATGGGGGGGGGGTGATATATCGGTCCCTAGTGTATGGGGGGGGTGATATTCGGTCCAGGGGGTATGGTATGGTTGGGGGTGGTGATAGTATCGGGGGGCAGGTCCCTAGTGTATGGGGGGGGGGGTGATATATCGGTCCCTAGTGTATGGGGGGGGGGGTGATATATCGGTCCCCTAGTGTATGGGGGGGGTGATATTATCGGTTGTCCCATAGTGTATGGGGGGGGGTGATATATCGGTCCCTAGTGTATGGGGGGGTGATGGGTAATATCAGGTCCCTTAGTGGGGGGGGTTGGGGGGGGGGGGGTGGGGTGACTATTATCGGTCCCCTTATTGTATGGGGGGGGGTTGACGCTGATAGTGTATGATAGGGGGGGGTGGGGGGGGGGGGTATGGGTGTGAATATATCGGTCCCTAGTGTGGGGGGGGGGGGGGTGATATATCGGTCCCTAGTGTATGGGGGGGGGTGATATATCGGTCCCTATGTGTATGGGGGGGGGGGTGATTATATCGGTAGTGTATGGGGGGGGGTGATGGGGGGTGGGTATCGGTGATTAGTGTTGATATGGGGGGGGTGATATATCGGTCCCTAGTGTTATGGGGGGCCGGTGATATATCGGTATAGTGTATGGGGGGGGTGATATATCGGTCCCTAGTGTATGGGGGGGTGATATATCGGTCCTAGTGTATGGGGGGGGGGGTGTGATATCGGTCCCCTAGTGTATGGGGGGGGGGGTATGTCGGTCCCCTAGTGTATGGGGGGGGGGTGATATATCGTCCCTAGTGTATGGGGGGGGGTTCGTGAGTGATTATATCGGTCCCTATGTGTATGGGGGGGGGTGATTTATCGGTCCCTAGTGTATGGGGGGGGGGGGGTGATATATCGGTCCCTAGTGTATGGGGGGGGGGTGATATATCGGTCCCTAGTGTAATGGGGGGGTGATATATGATATTATCGGTCCCTAGTGTATGGGGGGGGTGGGGGGTGATATATCGGTCCCTAGTGTATGGGGGGGGGTGATATATCGGTCCCTAGTGTATGGGGGGGTGATATATCGGTCCTAGTGTATGGGGGGGGGTGATATATCGGTCCCTGTGTGGGGTGGTGATATATCGGGGTAATGGGGGGGGATATAAAATTGAGTGTATGGGGGGGGTGATATATCGGGATCGATTGCGTCCTGAGTGTCATCCCTAGTGTTGGTGAAGATTGTAGTGATTGTGTGGGTGATATATCGGTCCCTAGTGTATGGGGGGGTGGATATATCGGTCCCTAGTGTATGGGTGGGGGTGATATATCTGGTCCTTATGTATGTGGGGGTGTTGAAATATTCGGTGTGTATGGGGGGGGTGATGATATCGGTCCCTAGTGTATGATAAATCGGGGGGGGGTGTGATATATCGGTCCCTAGTGTATGGGGGGGGTGATATATCGGTCCCTAGTGTATGGGGGGGTGATATATCGGTCCCTAGTGTATGGGGGGGGGTGATATATCAGGTCCCTAGTGTTATGGGGGGGGTGATATATCGGTCCTAGTGTATGGGGGGGGGGTGATATATCGGTCCCTAGTGTATGGGGGGGTGAGTGGTATATATCGGTCCCTAGTGTATGGGGGGGTGATATATCGGTCCCCTAGTGTATGGGGTGGGGTGATATATCGGTCCCTAGTGTATGGGGGGGGGGTGATATATCGGTCCCTAGTGTTTGGGGGGGTGATATATCGGTCCCTAGTGTATGGGGGGGGTGATATATCGGTCCCTAGTGTATGGGGGGGTTATATATCGGTCCCTAGTGTATGGGGGGGTGATATATCGGTCCCTAGTGTATGGGGGGGTG
Source organism: Lithobates sylvaticus (assembly GCA_028564925.1). Classification (NCBI taxonomy): domain Eukaryota; kingdom Metazoa; phylum Chordata; class Amphibia; order Anura; family Ranidae; genus Lithobates; species Lithobates sylvaticus. The sequence continues at coordinate 4,565,722 of CM053037.1, forward strand.
ATATATCGGTCCCCTAGTGTATGTGGGGGTGGTGTATATATCGGTCTACTAGTGTATGGGGGTGATATATCGGTCCCTAGTGTATGGGGGGGGTGATATATCGGTCCCTAGTGTATGGGGGGGGGGTGATATATCGGTCCCTAGTGTATGGGGGGGGGTGATATATCGGTCCCTAGTGTATGGGGGGGTGATATATCGGTCCCTTGTGTATGGGGGGGGTGTATATCGGTCCCTAGTGTATGGGGGGGGGGGTGATATATCGGTCATCCCCCTTATGGGGGGGTGTATGGGGGGGGGGGTGATATATCGGTCCCTTATGGGGGGGTGTATCGGTCCCCTAAGTTATGGGGGGGGTGATATATCGGTCCCTAGTGTATGGGGGGGGTGTGTGATATATCGGTCCCTAGTGTATGGGGGGGGGGGTGATATATCGGGTCCCTAGTGTATGGGGGGGGTGATATATCGGTCCCTAGTGTATCGGTCCCTAGTGTATGGGGGGGTGATATATCGGTCCCTAGTGTATGGGGGGGGTGATATATCGGTCCCTAGTGTATGGGGGGGGGGTGATATATCGGTCCCTAGTGTATGGGGGGGGGTGATATATCGGTCCCTAGTGTATGGGGGGGGTGATATATCGGTCCCTAGTGTATGGGGGGGGGGTGATATATCGGTCCCTAGTGTATGGGGGGGGGGGTGATATATCGGTCCCTAGTGTATGGGGGGGTGAATATATCGGTCCCTAGTGTAGTGGGGGGGGTGATATATCGGTCCCTAGTGTATGGGGGGGGTGATATATCGGTCCCCTAGTGTATGGGGGGGGGTGATATATCGGTCCCTAGTGTAATGGGGGGGGTGATATATCGGTCCCTAGTGTATGGGGGGGTGATATATCGGTCCCTAGTGTATGGGGGGGGTGATATATCGGTCCCTAGTGTATGGGGGGGTGATATATCGGTCCCTAGTGTATGGGGGGGGTGATATATCGGTCCCTAGTGTATGGGGGGGGTGATGATATATCGGTCCCTAGTGTATGGGGGGGGTGATATATCGGTCCTAGTGTAATGGGGGGGGTGATATATCGGTCCCTAGTGTATGGGGGGGGTGATATATGGTCCCCTTGTGTATGGGGGGGGAGGTGATATATCGGTCCCTAAAGTGTATGTGGGGGGGTGATATATCGGTTCTAGGGTAAGTATGGGGGGGTGATATAATTCGGGTCCCTAGGGTTGTGGATATGGGGGGGGTGGATTGATATAATCGGCGGTTCATCCCTGTGTATGGGTGGGGGTGATATATGGTCCACCTAGTGTATGGGGGGGGTGGGTCCCTAGTGTATGGGGGGTGATATATCGGTCCTCTATGGGTGGGGTGGGGGCATTGGGGGTGGGGGGGGTGATATATCGGTCCCTAGTGTCATGGGGGGGGTGATATATGGGTGGGGTGGTGGGGGGTGATAGGGGGGTGGGTGGGGTGGGGGGTATGGGGGGTGGGTCCCTAGTGTATGGTGGGGGTTATCGGGTGGGGGGGGGGTGATATAACGGGGGGGGGGGGGGGTGGATCGGGTGGGTATGGGGGG
>CM053037.1:4572297-4609797 GCA_028564925.1 Lithobates sylvaticus
CCCCTGCAACATGTTCTCCTCCCACTGTAGTTTAGGCAGGCACCGCCTACATGGGGGGGACAACTCTGCTCCGAATTCAGGAGCAGTGCAGCATGGTTGTCACCCCATTACAGGAAGCTGCATTAGATGGACTTCACTGGCAGGACCAACAGGCATTCGGGGAAACTGAAAGTGCAGATTAACCATTTTCCAGCCGCCGTCAATTATAGTGCAGCAGGTTGGCACCGCCGTAGGTGTACTTCGGCCGCTTTAAGAGCTCCGGGGGGCACGCGGCACTGGAGCCGGTGCGCGATGTCCGCCGGCGACCCGCGATCACTCCTCAGAGAGCGAGAACGGGGATCTGTCAATGTAAAACAGACAGATCCCTGTTCTGTCAGGGGAGCAGAGAGAGATTGCTGTTCCTAGTAATCAGGAACAGCGATCTCTCTCCTCCTCCAGTCACTACACTCCACCCACAGTTAGAAAAACCTCCCAGGGAACACTTAACCCCTTCCCGGCCAGTGTCATTTATACAGTAATCAGTGGCTATTTTTAGCTCTGATCGCTGTCCAAAAAAAAAAGAGCGTCTGCCGCAATGTCGCAGTCCCGCTAAAATCACAGATCGCCGCCATTACTAGTAAAAGATAAAATTAATAATAAAAATGCCATAAATCTATCTACTATTTTGTAGACGCTATAACTTTTGCGCTAAACCAATCAATATACGCTTATTACGAGTTTTTTTTACCAAAAATATGTAGAATGGTCTGGCCGAATTTTACTTATTTATAGTGATTTCCTGTAATCTTCAGCTTCATCTAGTGGCCATAATGTGCTATTCTTCCCTGAAATACCTCAATCAGGAAAAACAACACAATACTGCATTATGGCCACTAGATGGAGCTGACAATCAGGAAAAATACCACAATACTGCATTATGGCCACTAGATGGAGCTGACAATCAGGAAAAATACCACAATACTGCATTATGGCCACTAGATGGAGCTGACAATCAGGAAAAATACCACAATACTGCATTATGGCCACTAGATGGAGCTGACAATCTGGAAAAATACCACAATACTGCATTATGGCCACTAGATGGAGCTGACAATCAGGAAAAATACCACAATACTGCATTATGGCCACTAGATGGAGCTGACAATCTGGAAAAATACCACAATACTGCATTATGGCCACTAGATGGAGCTGACAATCTGGAAAAATACCACAACACTGCATTATGGCCACTAGATGGAGCTGACAATCTGGAAAAATACCACAATACTGCATTATGGCCACTAGATGGAGCTGACAATCAGGAAAAATTATGCAATACTGCATTATGGCCACTAGATGGAGCTGACAATCAGGAAAAATACTGCAATACTGCATTATGGCCACTAGATGGAGCTGACAATCAGGAAAAATACCGCAATACTGCATTATGGTCACTAGATGGAGCTGACAATCCGGAAAAATACCGCAATACTGCATTATGGCCACTAGATGAAGCTGACAATCAGGAAAAATAATGCAATACTGCATTATGGCCACTAGATGGAGCTGACAATCAGTAAAAATACTGCAATCCTGCATTATGGCCACTAGATGGAGCTGACAATCAGGAAAAATACTGCAATACTGCATTATGGCCACTAGATGGAGCTGAAAATTAGGAAAAACACTGCAATACTGCATTATGGCCACTAGATGGAGCTGAAAGTTAGAAAAAATACTGCATTATGGCCACTAGATGGAGCTGACAATTGGGAAAAACACCGCACTACTGCATTATGGCCACTAGATGAGGCTGACAATCAGCAAAAATACCACAATACTGCATTATGGCCACTAGATGGAGCTGACAATCAGCAAAAATACCACAATACTGCATTATGGCCACTAGATGGAGCTGACAATCAGTAAAAATACCGCAATACTGCATTATGGCCACTAGATGGAGCTGAAAATTAGGAAAAATACCGCAATACTGCATTATGGCCACTAGATGGAGCTGACAATCAGGAAAAATAATGCAATACTGCATTATGGCCACTAGATGGAGCTGACAATCAGTAAAAATACTGCAATCCTGCATTATGGCCACTAGATGGAGCTGACAATCAGGAAAAATACTGCAATACTGCATTATGGCCACTAGATGGAGCTGAAAATTAGGAAAAACACTGCAATACTGCATTATGGCCACTAGATGGAGCTGAAAATTTAGAAAAACACTGCAATACTGCATTATGGCCACTAGATGGAGCTGAAAGTTAGAAAAAATACTGCATTATGGCCACTATGGCCACTAGATGGAGCTGACAATTGGGAAAAAAAACACCGCACTACTGCATTATGGCCACTAGATGAGGCTGACAATCAGCAAAAATACCACAATACTGCATTATGGCCACTAGATGAAGCTGACAACGGAACAAAAATACCACAATACTGCATTATGGCACTAGATGGAGATGAGCACATCAGCAAAAATACCACAATACTGCATTATGGCCACTAGATGAGCTGACAATCAGCCAAAATACCACAATACTGCCTTATGGCCACTAGATGGAGCTGAAAATTAGGAAAAATACCGCAATACTGCATTATGGCCACATAGATTGTGATGCTGATCAATCCTAAAAATACCCGACATTATCAGAAAAATATGTCCCAGATGGAGCTAGACAACAATACTGCATTATGGACCCACTAGATGGAGCTGAAAAAAACACTGTGTGCAATAAACAACGTGCAATTATGGCCTGGCAGCGACCAAGCTGGAGCTGACAATTTAGAAAGACACAGCACTACTGCGCTTATGGCCAATATAATTATATTAGGGGCCACTAATATTGACTGACAATCCAGCAAAAATACTAAAAAAAAACCACAATAATTATCTGACAATCAGTAAAAATTATTGCATTATGGCCACAAGATGGACTAATGGCAATATACTCACTGACAGTCCTTTATGCCACTAGATGGAGCTGACAATCATTTAATGCATACTGCATAATGGCCAACAATATGGAAGCTGAACAAATCAGTAAAAAACACTGCAATCCTGGCCACTATATGGAGCTGACAATTCCATGAAAAATAAACTAGCCAGAACTGCATTATGGCCATCTAGATGGAGCTGAAAATTAGTAAAAACACGGCAATTTAAAATTAGCAAAATTTTTAGCACCCAAAAAAAACTGCAATAGGCCACTATAAAGGCTCTGAAAGTTCATTATGGGAAAAACAACCCACTAATGCACATGCCACTAGAAGAGGCAGACTGACTACCCACTGCCTTATGAACTAGAAGAAGCTTGACAAATCGGGAAAAAAAAAACCACAATACATAACTTTAACTAGCATTTATTGTAAGGCCACTAGAATGAGCTGACAATCAGCCCACCACGCAAATACAGCAATGCCACTGCTGACAACCAGCAAAAATAACCACAAAACTGACTTACTTCATTATAGGCCATGGAGGCGAGAAAATTAAGGAAAAATCACAGCACTAGACCAAATACAGCAAATATGCCACTAGATGAGGAGCTGACAATCCCGGAAAAAAATACTGCAATACTGATTATGGCCACTAGATGGAGCTGACAATCAGGAAAAATAATCAATACTGCATTATGGCCACTAGATGGAGCTGACAATCAGGAAAAATAATGCAATACTGCATTATGGCCACTAGATGGAGCTGACAATCAGTAAAATGACTGCAATACTGCATTATGGCCACTAGATGGAGCTGACAATCAGGAAAAATACCGCAATACTGCATTATGGCCACTAGATGGAGCTGACAATCAGGAAAAATACCGCAATACTGCATTATGGCCACTAGATGGAGCTGACAATCAGGAAAAATAATTCAATACTGCATTATGGCCACTAGATGGAGCTGACAATCAGGAAAAATACCGCAATACTGCATTATGGCAACTAGATGGAGCTGACAATCCGGAAAAAATACTGCAATACTGCATTATGGCCACTAGATGGAGCTGACAATCAGGAAAAATAATTCAATACTGCATTATGGCCACTAGATGGAGCTGACAATCTGGAAAAATACCACAACACTGCATTATGGCCACTAGATGGAGCTGACAATCTGGAAAAATACCACAATACTGCATTATGGCCACTAGATGGAGCTGACAATCAGGAAAAATTATGCAATACTGCATTATGGCCACTAGATGGAGCTGACAATCAGGAAAAATACTGCAATACTGCATTATGGCCACTAGATGGAGCTGACAATCAGGAAAAATACCGCAATACTGCATTATGGTCACTAGATGGAGCTGACAATCCGGAAAAATACCGCAATACTGCATTATGGCCACTAGATGAAGCTGACAATCAGGAAAAATAATGCAATACTGCATTATGGCCACTAGATGGAGCTGACAATCAGTAAAAATACTGCAATCCTGCATTATGGCCACTAGATGGAGCTGACCATCAGGAAAAATACTGCAATACTGCATTATGGCCACTAGATGGAGCTGAAAATTAGGAAAAACACTGCAATACTGCATTATGGCCACTAGATGGAGCTGAAAGTTAGAAAAAATACTGCATTATGGCCACTAGATGGAGCTGACAATTGGGAAAAACACCGCACTACTGCATTATGGCCACTAGATGAGGCTGACAATCAGCAAAAATACCACAATACTGCATTATGGCCACTAGATGGAGCTGACAATCAGCAAAAATACCACAATACTGCATTATGGCCACTAGATGGAGCTGACAATCAGTAAAAATACCGCAATACTGCATTATGGCCACTAGATGGAGCTGAAAATTAGGAAAAATACCGCAATACTGCATTATGGCCACTAGATGGAGCTGACAATCAGGAAAAATAATGCAATACTGCATTATGGCCACTAGATGGAGCTGACAATCAGTAAAAATACTGCAATCCTGCATTATGGCCACTAGATGGAGCTGACAATCAGGAAAAATACTGCAATACTGCATTATGGCCACTAGATGGAGCTGAAAATTAGGAAAAACACTGCAATACTGCATTATGGCCACTAGATGGAGCTGAAAATTTAGAAAAACACTGCAATACTGCATTATGGCCACTAGATGGAGCTGAAAGTTAGAAAAAATACTGCATTATGGCCACTAGATGGAGCTGACAATTGGGAAAAACACCGCACTACTGCATTATGGCCACTAGATGAGGCTGACAATCAGCAAAAATACCACAATACTGCATTATGGCCACTAGATGAAGCTGACAATCGGGAAAAATACCACAATACTGCATTATGGCCACTAGATGGAGCTGACAATCAGCAAAAATACCACAATACTGCATTATGGCCACTAGATGGAGCTGACAATCAGCAAAAATACCACAATACTGCATTATGGCCACTAGATGGAGCTGAAAATTAGGAAAAACACTGCAATACTGCATTATGGCCACTACATGGAGATGACAATACTGCATTATGGCCACTAGATGGAGCTGACAATCCGGAAAAATACTGCAATACTGCATTATGGCCACTAGATGGAGCTGACAATCAGGAAAAATAATTCAATACTGCATTATGGCCACTAGATGGAGCTGACAATCAGGAAAAATAATGCAATACTGCATTATGGCCACTAGATGGAGCTGACAATCAGTAAAATGACTGCAATACTGCATTATGGCCACTAGATGGAGCTGACCATCAGGAAAAATACCGCAATACTGCATTATGGCCACTAGATGGAGCTGACAATCAGGAAAAATACCGCAATACTGCATTATGGCCACTAGATGGAGCTGACAATCAGGAAAAATAATTCAATACTGCATTATGGCCACTAGATGGAGCTGACAATCAGGAAAAATACCGCAATACTGCATTATGGCAACTAGATGGAGCTGACAATCCGGAAAAAATACTGCAATACTGCATTATGGCCACTAGATGGAGCTGACAATCAGGAAAAATAATTCAATACTGCATTATGGCCACTAGATGGAGCTGACAAATCAGGAAATTAATTCAATACTGCATTATATGGCCACTAGATGGAGCTGAAAATCAGGAAAAAAATATGCATCAGGAAAAAATAATTACAATACTACTGCATTATGGCCACTAGATGGAGCTGACCATCAGGAAAAATACCGCAATACTGCATTATGGCCACTAGATGGAGCTGACAATCAGGAAAAATAATGCAATACTGCATTATGGCCACTAGATGGACCTGACAATCAGGAAAAATAATGCAATACTGCATTATGGCCACTAGATGGAGCTGACAATCAGGAAAAATAATGCAATACTGCATTATGGCCACTGGATGGAGCTGACAATCAGGAAAAATAATTCAATACTGCATTATGGCCACTAGATGGAGCTGACAATCAGGAAAAATAATGCTTTATGACCACTAGATGGAGCTGACAATCAGGAAAAATACCGCAATAATGCATTATGGCCACTAGATGGAGCTGGAAATTAGGAAAAATAATTCAATACTGCATTATGGCCACTAGACGGAGCTGGAAATTAGGAAAAATAATTCAATACTGCATTATGGCCACTAGATGGAGCTGACAATCAGGAAAAAGCAGCAATACTGCATTATGGCCACTAGATGGAGCTGGAAATTAAAAAAAATAATTCAATACTGCATTATGGCCACTAGATGGAGCTGACAATCAGGAAAAAGCAGCAATACCGCATTATGGCCACTAGATGGCGCTTACAATCACAGAAAATCACTGTATTAAAGACCTACCTGATTCTACCTGAATTTTTTTTTTTTTAAAAAGTCAGCAGCTACAAATACTGCAGCTGCTGACTTTTAAAATAAATGGACACTTACCTGTCCCAGGTTCCAGCGATGTCGGCAGAAGATGACGAGCGATCGCTCATCTCTCGGCTGCCCACGCCGCCATCCTCTGTCAGGGAATCAGGAAGTGAAGCTTGCGGCATGCGCGAGTCGCGCTGCACGTCTTTATTGGTCCCTGTTGTGTCCTGTGAACTTTGTGTTTCCCAAGACACAACAGGGGGGGAGGGGCGGGCATCTGCGTATAGGGGCGGGCGTCCTCAGATATGGGCGGGGCAGCTAGTCCCGGAAGTTGGTGCAGATACCTGTATTATACAGGTATCTGCACCCCAATCCCCCCTGAAAGGTGCCAATTGTGGCACCGGAGGGGGGGGGGGGGGGGAATCCGATAAGCGGAAGTTCCACTTTAGGGTGGAGCTCCGCTTTAAGTAAAATATGTCCAGAATTCGTCAAGGATGGGCAGATGCTTTTCATATTTGTCCAATAAATTTCATTTCATAAATTGATTTCTTAGATTTCGGTTCTGTAGGTAATAGTTTTAGTTCTACTTTAAGAGCTGCGGGGGATCCATTCATTTTTTTGCCCAATTAGGCTTTAAATCAGTATAAACTGAACTCTGATTGGTTGTTATGAGTTGTACTCCTCCCCCGATCGTGCTCCCCCGTTATTCACACATCGTACACCCACCGCGCCATTGTGTTCAACGTTCATCTCCCAGCGATAACGTGCCGGGGAAGGATCGCAGGAAGGATCCTGGGAGACGGTTGCCTGGATACTACCTGTCACCATTAGAAGAGGAACCCCCAAAAGACCCCCAACCCCCCCCCCCCCCCCCCACACTCATCATTGTCACCGATCTGTCACCATGATAAATATACTCTCCGCGTCCTTCCCAGACGCCGTCCGCCACAACGCACAACGCGCCGACTTCTACCCACCGCCAGATACACAGCCGACCCACAGAAGGGAAATTCTATTATACACTTTATATTTATTGTAATGTTTAGTATTATATTATTGTTATATTTGGTTTTATATTATGTTATTTTATTGTTATGTTCGGTATTGTATTATACTGTTGTTATATTTTGTTATTTTATTTTGTTTTATGTTATATTATTGTAACGTTTGGAATTATATTATATTATGTTTTATGTCAGAAATAAAAAAAAAATTTTATTGGGGGGGGGGGGCGACAGGTACCTGGTTTTGATAGGTACCCGCTCTCACTTCCACTTGGATCCCTTCCCTGCAGTCTTCAGTGACACGTCTCGGTTCCCAGGAGTCCGCGGGACCATCCACAGTGCGCAGTGCAGATCATACATGCGCAATGGGCACCCAGCGATCCCAGCCAGGTGCCCATAGTTAGGGTGCCGGTGCCAGGGACTGAAGATGGGCAGAGAAAGGGGCTTGGGGCGGATCATACCTGTTGATCCTGAGCCTTTTTATTGGACGATGATAGTCTGAGCCTTTTTATTGGACGATGATAGTCTGAGCCTTCTTATTGGTTGATGATAGTCTGAGCCTTTTTATTGGACGATGATAGTCTAAGCTTTTTATTGGACGATGATAGTCTAAGCTTTTTATTGGACGATGATAGTCTGAGCCTTTTTATTGGACGATGATAGTCTGAGCCTTCTTATTGGACGATGATAGTATGAGCCTTCTTATTGGACGATGATAGTCTGAGCCTTCTTATTGGATGATGATAGTCTGAGCTTTTTATTGGACGATGATAGTCTGAGCCTTAATATTGGACGATGATAGTCTGAGCCTTCTTATTGGACGATGATAGTCTGAGCCTTCTTATTGGACGATGATAGTCTGAGCCTTTTATTGGACGATGATAGTCTGAGCCTTTTTATTGGACGATGATAGTCTGAGCCTTTTTATTGGACGATGATAGTCTGAGCCTTCTTATTGGTTGATGATAGTCTGAGCTTTTTATTGGACGATGATAGTCTGAGCCTTCTTATTGGACGATGATAGTCTGAGCCTTCTTATTGGTTGATGATAGTCTGAGCTTCTTATTGGACGATGATAGTCTGAGCCTTTTTATTGGACGATGATAGTCTGAGCCTTCTTATTGGTTGATGATAGTCTGAGCTTCTTATTGGACGATGATAGTCTGAGCCTTCTTATTGGACGATGATAGTCTGAGCCTTTTTATTGGACGATGATAGTCTGAGCCTTTTTATTGGACGATGATAGTCTGAGCTTTTTATTGGACGATGATAGTCTAAGCTTTTTATTGGACGATGATAGTCTAAGCTTTTTATTGGACGATGATAGTCTGAGCCTTCTTATTGGTTGATGATAGTCTGAGCTTTTTATTGGACGATGATAGTCTGAGCCTTTTTATTGGACGATGATAGTCTGAGCCTTCTTATTGGTTGATGATAGTCTGAGCTTCTTATTGGACGATGATAGTCTGAGCCTTCTTATTGGACGATGATAGTCTGAGCCTTTTATTGGACGATGATAGTCTGAGCCTTTTTATTGGACGATGATAGTCTAAGCTTTTTATTGGACGATGATAGTCTGAGCCTTTTTATTGGACGATGATAGTCTAAGCTTTTTATTGGACGATGATAGTCTGAGCTTCTTATTGGACGATGATAGTCTGAGCCTTCTTATTGGACGATGATAGTCTGAGCCTTTTATTGGACGATGATAGTCTGAGCCTTTTTATTGGACGATGATAGTCTAAGCTTTTTATTGGACGATGATAGTCTGAGCCTTTTTATTGGACGATGATAGTCTAAGCTTTTTATTGGACGATGATAGTCTAAGCTTTTTATTGGACGATGATAGTCTGAGCCTTTTTATTGGACGATGATAGTCTGAGCCTTTTTATTGGACGATGATAGTCTGAGCCTTCTTATTGGACGATGATAGTATGAGCCTTCTTATTGGACGATGATAGTCTGAGCCTTCTTATTGGACGATGATAGTCTGAGCCTTCTTATTGGACGATGATAGTCTGAGCCTTCTTATTGGACGATGATAGTATGAGCCTTCTTATTGGACGATGATAGTCTGAGCCTTTTTATTGGACGATGATAGTCTGGGATGGACCTGGGAAGATATCTTTGTACTGCTGCCTCTATCCAGGTGTATTATTTTGTTACATTGTATCCGGTTCCAGGAAGACGATGGAGGAGTTCTGCTGAGTGCAGTCTCTGTAGACTCATCTCCCCTCCTCGGAGTGTTTTTCCACCACTCAATAGAAGAGATTCTCATCATAGGGGAAGAAGTGATTCCACAGAACGGAATAAACGTCCCATCACTGCAGGGAGAGACACATTTATTGGAAGAATTATCATATATTATCGACCCGGAATGGACAGGAGCCTCTGCGGCCGGCTACAAGATGTGCTCTTATATCTACTCACATCAACCACAACTTTTAAAGTAAGTAAAAGTAAGAAAGTAAAAGTAAGAAAGTATAACTAAAGGCAAAACTTTTTTTTTTCCGTTTTGGATGAAGTGGAGAGGGATTAGACCCCCTGTCAGGTTTTTCTTGCTGTTTGCCTCCCACTGAGAGTGAAAGAGAATTCCACATTTTGGGTTGTCACCAGAACAGGAATAGAAGGGAAATCTTCCAATGGGGGACACTAGTTCAGGGATTTCCTCACTTCCTGTTTTGGTTATGGGACAGGAAGTGAAATCTCCCCAAAGGGACACCCGACAGGGGGCAGTGCTGGGACAACAAGGTCACCCAGAGCGAAGATGCCAAACGGTGCCCCTCTCCACCCTCAAAATGTATGAGCATTGTGTGTCAGCAAATATCCCCCCTAAGAAAAAACGGAGCACTAATCTTCACCCCCCCCCCAAGCATAAATTCCCTTTGGAAAGCAAACATTCCCCCGCTTCATGAATCCTCTACCCCCCACCTCACACCCCCCCCCCAAATACCCCCTCCCAGTTAAAATCCTCTACCCCAAAAATGTCCCCCCTGAGCATGAATCCTCTGCCCCCCCCCCCCCCCCCCCCCCACCAACCCCCCCCCCCCCCCACCCCCCCCCCCCCCCCCCCCCCCCCCCCCCCCCCCCCCCCCCCCAACCCCCCCCCCCCCCCCCCCCCCCCCCCCCCCCCCCCCCCCCCCCCCCCCCCCCCCCCCCCCCCCCCCCCCCTCCCAGCACAAAACCGCCCCCCCCCCCCCCCCCCCCCCCCCCCCCGCCCCCCCCCCCCCCCCCCCCCCCCCCATCCCTCTCTCCCCCACCCCCCGCACCCCCCCCCAAATCCCCTCTCCTAGCACAAATCCACCCCACCCCCCCCCCCAGTTCAAATCCTCTACACCAAAAATGTCCCCCGTGTGCATTAATCCTCTACCCCCCACCAGTCCCCCACTCCCAGCAAAAATCACCTCTCCTAGCACAACCCCCCCCCCCCCCACAATCATTTCTACCAACACAAATACCCCCTCCCCAGCTCAAATCCTCTACCCCAAAAATGCCCCCCCCCCAGCATGAATCCTCTACCCCCCACTCCCAGCACAAATCCCCCCACCAAATCCCCTCTCCTAGCATTTCTACCAACACAAATACCCCCCCCCCAGCTCAAATCCTCTACCCCAAAAATGTCCCCCCCCCCCCAGCATGAATCCTCTACCCCCCACCAATCCCCCCCACTCCCAGCTCAAATACCCCACGGATCTCCAAACTACGGCCCTCCAGCTCTTGGGGAACTACACATCCCATGAGGCATTGTAAAACTCATTCACAGACATGACCAGGCATGATGAGAATTGTAGTTCCTGCACAACTGGAGGGCCGTAGTTTGGAGACCCCTGCCCCAAAAATGTCCCCCCTGAGCATGAATCCTCTACCCCCCACCAATCCCAGCAACAACTCCCCCCAAATCCCCTCTTCCAGCATTAATCCTGCCCCCAAATTTCCCCTCCTAGCACAAATCCCCCCCCCCATCATTTCTACTAGCACAGATACCTCCTAGTTCAAATCCCCTCTTCCAAAGCACCCCTTCTGACACAACCCCCCCCCCCCCACACCCTTGTCACTGCCCTGACAGAGGGTATAACACCCCCCCCCTTACTTTATCCCAAATGAGGTAAAAAATGTTCTGCCTTTAGCTCTACTTTAAAGAAAAGTCACCCTCCGCTTCCATGCCGACCTTCTCCAGGCCACACATGTATGATGCTTACTTGGCTGACAAAGATGTGTGACCAATGAGTTGAAAGCCGGCAAAGCCTGAATGTCACCTGGTATCCGCCTCCTGGAGTTCCTGTACAGCAGAGCTCAGGCTGGGAGAGGAAGAAGCAGCAAAAGCAGCCAACCGATTCATGTGTTGGGCAGGAAGCGTGCTGATAGAGGGAGAGAGCAGAGTGATGAGGAGATGAGCTCATCAGTCTGCCGCTTCTCCTTTCACTGTTCAGTCACAGGCCGTGACAACCTGGGCTTAGAGGAAGAATGGCCAATGATGTTGGCCATCAGACTGAAGACATCTAGTGGCAGAAAATAAGTACTGCGGGGGACATCTCTGCATTGAAGGTGAGTAGTGCAGAAAAAAATGTTTTTTTTTTTTATTCTTATCTTTTACTGGGATGTTTATTGTTCTGCTTTTATAATTAATACAATTATTAATAAAAAGTTAATAAAAAAGTAATAAAATTGTATCTAATAATGCTCTGGTGTAGATTTCTTTGTTAGCGGAGACTGTGGCTGATGGCGCCAATTCCTCCTCCTCCTCTTCTTCTTCACTAGTAAATTGTGAGCGATGTTCACCATGATGAAGCCCCCTCAGGGGGGCGGGCCCATGACACCCTACATTCACAGCAGAGTGGTCCGCCATCGGGGCTGGACAGGGGTTAAAGGGGTTAAAGGGGTTGTAAACCTTCGTGTTTTTTTCACCTTAATGCATCAAGGTGAAAAAACAACAGGCAGTCTTGTTACATACAGTATATTGTACGCTGATTTCGTAACGAAAATTTTCAGCTGTAATACTCATAAATTGACATTAGAGGGCGACAAAACACTTGCAGTGATACATATTATAGGCACTCATTTCTAGAACTCAATCGCAAACCTTATTGTACATTTCTATGGCTCTGACAGAGGAGCTTACACTCTAATGTCCCCCCACACTAATATCATTGTACATTTCTATGGCTCTGACATATACCGCAGCGCTGTACAGATATCACTGAGCCAATCACATCAGTCTCTGCACCAGAGGAGCTTACACTCTAATGTCCTCCTACAGTCACATCAGTCTCTGTACCAGAGGAGCTTACACTCTAATGTCCCCCCACAGTCACATCAGTCTCTGTACCAGAGGAGCTTACACTCTAATGCCCCCCCCCCCAAGTCACATCAGTCTCTGTACCAGAGGAGCTTACACTCTAATGTCCCCCCCGACAGTCCCACACTATTATTATTATACATTTCTATAGCTCTGACATATACCGCAGCGCTGTACAGAGATCACTGAGCCAGTCACATCAGTCTCTGTACCAGAGGAGCTTACACTCTAATGTATAATAATAGTGTGGGACTATGGGGGGACATTTATATAGCTCTGACATATACCGCAGTGCTGTACAGAGATCACTGAGCCAGTCACATCCATCTCTGTACCAGAGGAGCAGAGGCGGCTCTCTAATTAGGCAAATTAGGCGGTCGCCTAAGGCCTCGCACTCCTAGTGGCCTCACGGCGGCCTAATTCGCCTGATGTGTGTGTTACAGTTGAAGGGAATATCATGCAATTTATACAGTTCATTTCTATTGCTTTAATTATTTTTCCCATTTTGGGCATGAGTGGGGCCTCATGTCTAAGATTTGCCTAAGGCCTCACAAAGCCTAGAGCCGCCTCTGCAGAAGAGCTTACACTCTAATGTCCCTTCCCCCACAGTCACATCTGTCTCTGTACAGAGGAGCTTACACTCTAATGTCCCCCCCTGCACACTATTATTATTATTATACATTTATATGGCTCTGACATATACCGCAGTGCTGTACAGAGATCACTGAGTCAATCACATCAGTCTCTGTACAGAGGAGCTTACACTCTAATGTCTGTACAGAGATCACTGAGCCTGTCACATCAGTCTCTGTACAGAGGAGCTTACACTCTAATGTCTGTACAGAGGAGCTTACACTCTAATGTCTGTACAGAGGAGCTTACACTCTAATGTCTGTACAGAGGAGCTTACACTCTAATGTCTGTACAGAGGAGCTTACACTCTAATGTATGATTACACTCACACACTATTATCATTACACATCTCTATGGCTCTGACATATACGGCGGTGCTGTACAGTATATGGAATGAATTCTGCAGACCCACAATGTGACCATTCCCTCCTCTATGGAGGAAAGGGAAGGGGGGGGGGGGGTTTCGGCTGATTTATTAAAGGGGCAGCGTCCGGTAAATCTGCGGTGACGTCGGTGATCTGCACACAGACCCTCAGATCCGTTCCTCTTTTCTTGCACATGATTTGGTATTTTCTTTGCAAACTTTTCTTCACCTCATTTACTAAACTAAGTGAAAGTGTGAGACCGCCCCCCTCCCCCGATGTTTAACGCGTCGGACTTCAAACCACTAGATGAAGGCTGATATGGCGCTGTCATGTGACCACCAATGGTGTGCATGGAGTGTTCAGCCAAATGTTGATTTCACCCCTCCGCTCTTCATTGCATTCTCACTATAAATAAATGGGAAAAAAAACAAAAAACTTGTAAATTTAAAGTGAGAAGTCATCATGCTGCACTCCGTTTGTAACTTCCCCCCCTCCCCCCAATGGTGATCCATACAACCCCCCCACCCACAGTGTGATCCATACAACCCCCCCACCCACAGTGTGATCCATACACCCCCCCCCCCCACCCACAGTGTGATCCATACAACCCCCCCACCCACAGTGTGATCCATACAACCCCCCCCCACCCACAGTGTGTTCCATACAACCCCCCCCACCCACAGTGTGATCCGTACAACCCCCCCCACCCACAGTGTGATCCGTACAACCCCCCCCACCCACAGTGTGATCCGTACAACCCCCCCCACCCACAGTGTGATCCGTACAACCCCCCCCCCACCCACAGTGTGATCCGTACAACCCCCCCCACCCACAGTGTGATCCGTACAACCCCCCCCACCCACAGTGTGATCCGTACAACCCCCCCACCCACAGTGTGATCCGTACAACCCCCCCACCCACAGTGTGATCCGTACAACCCCCCCCACCCACAGTGTGATCCGTACAACCCCCCCCCACCCACAGTGTGATCCGTACAACCCCCCCCACCCACAGTGTGATCCGTACAACCCCCCCACCCACAGTGTGATCCGTACAACCCCCCCCACCCACAGTGTGATCCGTACAACCCCCCCCACCCACAGTGTGATCCGTACAACCCCCCCACCCACAGTGTGATCCGTACAACCCCCCCCACCCACAGTGTGATCCGTACAACCCCCCCCACCCACAGTGTGATCCGTACAACCCCCCCCACCCACAGTGTGATCCGTACAACCCCCCCACCCACAGTGTGATCCGTACAACCCCCCCCACCCACAGTGTGATCCGTACAACCCCCCCACCCACAGTGTGATCCGTACAACCCCCCCCACCCACAGTGTGATCCGTACAACCCCCCCACCCACAGTGTGATCCGTACAACCCCCCCCACCCACAGTGTGATCCGTACAACCCCCCCACCCACAGTGTGATGTCTGCAACCAACTTCCTCCCAGCAGATCTGACTGTTGTGGCTGCACAGAGGGAGGTGGGCGTGGCTTTACTTTGATTTGGGTGTGGCCTGTGGCAGCTGTGTCCCTCCAAGCATCATGAGAAGTCCTCACTATGTAGAAATAATGAGATAGAATGTCATATATAATATAACCTGTGTATAAATAATAGGAAGTGACGAAATATATAATATAAATAATAGGAAGTGATGTCATATATAATATAAATAATAGGAAGTGATGTCATATATAATATAAATAATAGGAAGTGATGTCATATATAATATAACTTGTGTATAAATAATAGGAAGTGACGAAATATATAATATAACTTGTGTATAAATAGTAACAAAATAAACAACAGTAGCAAAGTAAACAACCCCAGAGGAATGTATAATGGGGGTCACATGGGAGTATGGATGAGGACATGAAGTCTGCATTGTATAGTGTATGGCTGTATGCATGGGGTGTGCATGCATTGTACATAATGTACATGGGGTGTGCATGCATTGTACATAATGTACATGGGGTGTGCATGCATTGTACATAATGTACATGGGGTGTGCATGGAATGTGTATAATGTACATGGGGTGTGCATGCATTGTACATAATGTACATGGGGTGTGCATGGAATGTGTATAATGTACATGGGGTGTGCATGCATTGTACATAATGTACATGGGGTGTGCATGGAATGTACATAATGTACATGGGGTGTGCATGCATTGTACATAATGTACATGGGGTGTGCATGCAATGTGTATAATGTACATGGGGTGTGTATAATATACATGGGGTGTGCATGCATTGTGTATAGTGGGTACATGGGGTGTGTATGCATTGTGGGTACATGGGGTGTGCATGCATTGTGTATAGTGGGTACATGGGGTGTGCATGCATTGTGTATAGTGGGTATACTGTAATGAGTACAGGGGGATGTATATATTGTGTATACTGTAATGGGTACAGGGGGATGTATATATTGTGTATACTGTAATGGGTACAGGGGGATGTATATATTGTGTATACTGTAATGGGTACAGGGGGATGTATATATTGTGTATACTGTAATGGGTACAGGGGGATGTATATATTGTGTATACTGTAATGGGTACATGGGGATGTATATATTGTGTATACTGTAATGAGCACATGGGGGATGTATATATTGTGTATACTGTAATGGGTACAGGGGGATGTATATATTGTGTATACTGTAATGAGCACATGGGGGATGTATATATTGTGTATACTGTAATGGGTACAGGGGGATGTATATATTGTGTATACTGTAATGAGCACATGGGGGATGTATATATTGTGTATACTGTAATGGGTACAGGGGGATGTATGTATTGTGTATACTGTAATGGGTACAGGGGGATGTATATATTGTGTATACTGTAATGGGTACAGGGGGGATGTATATATTGTGTATACTGTAATGAGTACAGGGGGATGTATATATTGTGTATACTGTAATGAGTACATGGGGATGTATATATTGTGTATACTGTAATGGGTACAGGGGGGATGTATATATTGTGTATACTGTAATGGGTACAGGGGGATGTATATATTGTGTATACTGTAATGAGTACATGGGGATGTATATATTGTGTATACTGTAATGAGTACAGGGGGATGTATATATTGTGTATACTGTAATGGGTACAGGGGGATGTATATATTGTGTATACTGTAATGGGTACAGGGGGATGTATATATTGTGTATACTGTAATGAGTACAGGGGGATGTATATATTGTGTATACTGTAATGGGTACAGGGGGATGTATATATTGTGTATACTGTAATGGGTACAGGGGCATGTATATATTGTGTATACTGTAATGGGTACAGGGGCATGTATATATTGGGGGAGATTTATCAAAACTGGGGCACTCAGAATCAGGTGCAGCTGTGCGGAGGAACCAATCACCTTGTTCAATTAAGCTTTTGGCAATAAAACCTGGAAGCTGATTGGCTTCTATGCAGAGCTGCACCAGATTCTGTGTGCTACATATTTAGTAAATCTGCCCCAGTATGTGTGCATTGTGTATAGTGAGTATATGTGCATGGTATACAGAGTATATATGGGGTATATAGTGAGTAGAGGGGGTAGATATTGTATACAGTGAGTAAAGGGGGGTATATAGATTGTATACAGTGAGTGGAGGGGGTATTTACATTGTATACAGTGAGTAGAGGGGGGTATACACATTGTATATAGTGAGCAGAGGGGTATATACAGTGAGTAGAGGGAGTATTTACATTGTATACAGTGAGTAGAGGGGTATATACATTGTATACAGTGAGCATAGGGGTATATAGACTATATTGTATACAAGGGGTATATAGATTGTATACAGTGAGTACAGGGGTAAATAGATTGTATATAGAGTGTATACAGTGAGTACAGGGGTATATAGATTGAATACAGTGAGTAGAGGGGATATATAGATTGTATAGAGGGGGGTATATAGATTGTATACAGGGGGGGTATCGATTGTATACAGTGAGTACGGGGGGGGGTATGTAGATTGCATACAGAGGGTATGTAGATTGTATACAGTGAGTAGAGGGGTTATATACATTGTGTACAGGGGGGGGGGGGTATGTAGATTGTATACAGTGAGTAGAAGGGGGTATATGGATTGTATACAGGTGGTATATGGATTGTATACAGTGAGTAGAGGGGGGTATATGGATTGTATACAGGGGGTATATAGATTGTATACAGGGGGGTATATAGATTGTATACAGGGGGTATATAGATTGTATACAGGGGGGTATATAGATTGTATACAGGGGGGTATATAGATTGTATACAATCTATACAGGGGGTATGTAGATTGTATACAGGGGGTATGTAGATTGTATACAGGGGTTATGTAGATTGTATACAGGGGGGTATATAGATTGTATACAGGGGGTATATAGATTGTATACAGGGGGGTATATAGATTGTATACAGGGGGGTATATAGATTGTATACAATCTATACAGGGGGTATGTAGATTGTATACAGGGGGGTATGTAGATTGTATACAGGGGTTATGTAGATTGTATACAGGGGGGTATGTAGATTGTATACAGGGGGTATATAGATTGTATACAGGGGTTATGTAGATTGTATACAGGGGGGTATGTAGATTGTATACAGGGGGTATATGGATTGTATACAGGGGGGTATATGGATTGTATACAGGGGGGTATATGGATTGTATACAGGGGGTATATGGATTGTATACAGGGGGGTATATGGATTGTATACAGTGAGTAGAGGGGGTTATGTAGATTGTATACAGGGGGTATATGGATTGTATACAGGGGGTATATAGATTGTATACAGGGGGTCTATAGATTGTATACAGGGGGGTATATGGATTGTATACAGTGAGTAGAGGGGGTTATGTAGATTGTATACAGGGGGTATATGGATTGTATACAGGGGGTATATGGATTGTATACAGGGGGTATATGGATTGTATACAGGGGGTATATGGATTGTATACAGGGGGTATATGGATTGTATACAGGGGGTATATAGATTGTATACAGGGGGTATATAGATTGTATACAGGGGGTCTATAGATTGTATACAGGGGGGTATATGGATTGTATACAGTGAGTAGAGGGGGTTATGTAGATTGTATACAGGGGGTATATGGATTGTATACAGGGGGTATATAGATTGTATACAGGGGGTCTATAGATTGTATACAGGGGGGTATATGGATTGTATACAGTGAGTAGAGGGGGTTATGTAGATTGTATACAGGGGGTATATGGATTGTATACAGGGGGTATATGGATTGTATACAGGGGGTATATGGATTGTATACAGGGGGTATATGGATTGTATACAGGGGGTATATAGATTGTATACAGGGGGTATATGGATTGTATACAGGGGGTATATGGATTGTATACAGGGGGTATATAGATTGTATACAGGGGGTATGGAGGAAGGAGGGAGTGCGGCGTGTATTGTGTCGGTAGTGCAGGCGGAGGCACCACCCCCTGTATTGCTGATCAGCCTCTCCCACCGACACTTCTCATATTATACACAGAGCCAGGAGATCCGACCGTACCGACCGCTCACCTCCCCCCCACCGATCACCCCCTCCTCCATCCCGGCAAACTTTACTACCCCACCATGCTGCCTGCACACCCGGATCTCCCGCTCCATACCCCAATCTCAGGACACCCGGATCTCCAGCTCTACACCCCAATCTGAGGACACCCTAATCTTCAACTGCACGCCCGACTTTGTTTACACCCGGATCTCCAGCTGCACGCCCGACTTTGTTGACACCCTGATTTCCATTTGTACACCCCATTCTGAGGACACCCAGATCTAAAGCTGTACACCCCAATCTGAGGACACCCTGGTCTCCAGCTGTACACCCCATTCTGAGGACACCCTGATCTCCAGCTGTACACCCCAATCTGAGGACACCCTGGTCTCCAGCTGTACACCCTGGTCTCCAGCTGTACACCCCATTCTGAGGACACCCTGATCTCCAGCTGTACACCCCAATCTGAGGACACCCTGATCTCCAGCTGTACACCCCATTGTGAGGACACTCAGATCTAAAGCTGTACACCCCATTCTGAGGACACCCTGATCTCCAGCTGTACACCCCAATCTGAGGACACCCTGGTCTCCTGCTTTACACCCCCTTTTGAGGACACCCGGATCGCTTGGTCTACACCCCATTCTAAGGACACCTGGATCTCCAGCTGTACACCCCATTCTAGGAAATGGTGAACACTTGGATTTATTCTTCAGCATCAACACTGTGACCACCCCCTTTAATCAACCAGAACCCCTGAAATTGTGACCCCCCCCCCCGTTTACGAGTAGAGCTAGTTTTGGGGCACAGAGATCGTGACCCCCCATTTATGAATGGTACTGTCATTGGGGTCCCCCCATCTCTGAGGAACCCTGGCGCACCTTGATCTTGACATCTATCTTCCAGGATCTTTGGGGGATTTTAAGGGACTTTTCTGAGGAGGTTGGGGGGGCACCAGGGTTGGAATACCCTGAGATACCTCCATACAATGCAGCAACAGATCTGCCCCTTGCAGAAGAGCACCCCTTGTGGTGGAGGGCAGCAGTGACAGACATGGAGGCAGAGGGGCAGGGGGGCAGTGCTGTGGAGGGCAGCAACAAGGATGCGGAGAAGCAGCTCAGGCTTCGGCTTTGTGTGCTGAACGAGATCCTGAACACCGAGAGGGACTATGTGGGGACTCTACACTTTCTCCAATCTGTAAGTATCTCTATGTGCCGTCCAGTCCGTCTGAGTGTTCAAATATCCATGTACTGCTCTCTACACATGGCGGGGATTGGGGAACGGGATATGAAATGTTAATAAAGTTCAGTGCTGATCAAGGTGGTCTTGGGGAGGACTTTTCTATATGCAGAAACATCTCTTATGAGCTTATTCTAATCTTCCACCAAGTGGCCCATTAGGACGTCTTCAGGGGTCTGTGAGCCTGACCAGCATGACCCCTCCGGTAGAAGACTCCTCAACATGACCCCTCCAGTAGAAGACTCCTCAACATGACCCCTCCAGTAGAAGACTCCTCAACATGACCCATCCAGTAGAAGACTCCTCAACATGACCCATCCAGTAGAAGACTCCTCAACTTGACACCTCCAGTAGAAGGCTTCCCAGCGCCACCCATCCAGTAGAAGGCTCCCCAGCGCCACCCCTCCAGTAGAAGGCTTCCCAGCGCGACCCCCTCCAGTAGGCTTCCCAGTGCCACCCCTCCAGTAGAAGGCTTCCCAGCGCTACCCCTCCAGTAGAAGGCTTCCCAGCGCCACCCATCCAGTAGAAGGCTTCCCAGCGCCACCCATCCAGTAGAAGGCTTCCCAGCGCCACCCATCCAGTAGAAGGCTTCCAGCGCCACCCATCCAGTAGAAGGCTTCCCAGCGCCACCCATCCAGTAGAAGGCTTCCCAGCGCCACCCATCCAGTAGAAGGCTTCCCAGCGCCACCCATCCAGTAGAAGGCTCCCCAGAATTAACCCCTCTAGTAGAAGGCTCCCCAGAATTAACCCCTCTAGTAGAAGGCTCCCCAGAATTAACCCCTCTAGTAGAAGGCTCCCCAGAATTAACCCCTCTAGTAGAAGGCTCCCCAGAATTAACCCCTCTAGTAGAAGGCTCCCCAGAATTAACCCCTCTAGTAGAAGGCTCCCCAGAATTAACCCCTCTAGTAGAAGGCTCCCAGAATTAACCCCTCCAGTAGAAGGCTCCCCAGCGCGACCCTTGCCAGTAGAAGGCTCCCCAGCGCGACCCTTGCCAGTAGAAGGCTCCCCAGTGCGACCCTTGCCAGTAGAAGGCTCCACAGAATTAACCCCTCCAGTAGAAGGCTCCCCAACACGACCCCCTCCAGTAGAAGGCTCCCCAACATGACCCCTCCAGTAGAAGGCTCCCCAACATGACCCCTCCAGTAGAAGGCTCCCCAACATGACCCCTCCAGTAGAAGGCTCCCCAACATGACCCCATCCAGTAGAAGGCTCCCCAACATGACCCCATCCAGTAGAAGGCTCCCCAACGTGAACCCTCCAGTAGAAGGCTCCCCAGCGTGACCCCTCCAGTAGAAGGCTCCCCAACATGACCACTTCAGTAGAAGGCTCCCCAACATGACCACTCCAGTAGAAGGCTCCCCAACATGACCACTCCAGTAGGTAGAAAACACTCTACTCCTGACCCCCTGTCTACCTTTCTGATCTCTCGCCTCATGTCCCCTTTCTCAAGAGTCCACTGATCCAGAGAGCGGTGTTCTGTACCGGCTGGAGGGTCTACATTCACTGGAAGTACCCTTCTACTCAGACATGGGAGGATCATCTTGGGGATATAGCTATCTGGCTGCACTGATTTAAATTTTAAATTGTGAGCTTAAATCATGGTAGAATCTTGACTGTGTTGTCCTGATGTAGAGAATCCTAAATGTTTGGCCCTGCTGAAGGGTGCTCCTGAAGGCACAGCACAGCCGAGAGGTGTTTCTGAGTGCTTGTGTTCATGTGGAGGGGGTGTTCCTGATTTCTTGAGCGCACGTCCCAGCCAAGGTGTACTCCTGGGCGGTTGGCACAGCTGAGGGGTGCTCCTGGGTAGGTGGCCCAACCAATGGTTGCTTCTGGAAGTGCATCTCAGCCAAGGGGTGCCCCTAAGTGTGTGGCCCTGCTGAGGGGTGCTTCTGAGGGTGTAACTCGCTCAAGAGTGCCCTTGAGTGTGTGGCCCTGCAAGAGATACTTCTGTGTGGCTCAGGTAAAGGATGCTCCTGAGGGTGTACATCCCAGCCAAAGGGTGCTTCTGAGAGTGCACTTCAGCCAAGGGGTGCTCTTAAGTGTGTGGCTCACCAAAGGGCTGCTCCGGGGCGCGTGGCCATGCCAAGGGTGGCTCCGGAGTGTGTGGCCCTTCTATGGGGTAATTCTGAGTGTTCTTCCCAGCCAAGGGGTGCTTCTGAGCATGTAGCCTAGAGGAGTGATGCTCCTAAATGGGTAACCCAGCTGAAGGGTGCTCCCGAGCATGCGTCCCAGCTGAGGGATGCTCCTGAATAGGCATCCCTGTTAGCTTCTCTCTCTCGGCATGTGGGACAGCGAGAGGGGATTTCTGATTCTGAGGATGTGCTCGTTCTGAGAAATCCCTGCTATCTGGCCTGCTGGGGTTATGTGAGGAGAGGCTGTGATTGGTGGTTTATCTTTGATAATTCTGCTCACTCTAGCGGATTGTGTATGAAGAGCTTTCTCTCTATAACGGGATTATCCTGACACAACACTCGCTACATCACTCAGATTACACTCCATTCTCTCCGCTCAATCTCCATAATCCGTCACTTTGGGGGTCCCCAGCCCCCCCCCTCCCCGGGCTGTGTTAACCCCACAAGTGCTGTAGTGTCTGTAGCTGGCCCCCCTCTCTGGTGGTTTTCTGACAGTTTTAATCCCTACTTCCTCCATGCATGGAAGAGGAATGAGTTAAATACTAACCTTGCAGGGGGTTCCCACCATGCTGCAAGGATTAAATGCCCCAGGTCAGCATCATGGTTGGGGTCCATGTGACTGGGGGGGCTCTGTAATTGGGGTTGGTGTCCACGTAACTGGGGGGGGGCTCTGTAATTGGGGTTGGGGTCCATGTGACTGGGGGGGGGGGCTCTGTAATTGGGGTTGGGGTCCATGTGACTGGGGGGGGGCTCTGTTATTGGGGTTGGGGTCCATGTGACTGGGGAGGGGCTCTGTAATTGGGGTTGGGGTCCATGTGACTGGGGAGGGGCTCTGTAATTGGGGTTGGGGTCCATGTGACTGGGGAGGGGCTCTGTAATTGGGGTTGGGGTCCATGTGACTGGGGAGGGGCTCTGTAATTGGGGTTGGGGTCCATGTGACTGGGGAGGGGCTCTGTAATTGGGGTTGGGGTCCATGTGACTGGGGAGGGGCTCTGTAATTGGGGTTGGGGTCCATGTGACTAGGGGGGGGGGCTCTGTAGTTGGGGTCCATGTGACTAGGGGGGGGCTCTGTAATTGGGGTTGGGGTCCATGTGACTGGGGGGTTCAGTCGTTGGGGTCCATGTGTCTGTGGGGGCTCTGTAATTGGGGTTGGGGTCCATGTGACTAGGGGGGCTCTGTAGTTGGGGGTCCATATGACTGGGGGAGCTCTGTAATTGGGGTTGGGGTCCATGTGACTGGGGGGGGGGCTCAGTAATTGGGGTTGGGGTCCATGTGACTGGGGGGCTCTGTAATTGGGGTTGGGGTCCATGTGACTGGGGGGCTCAGTGGTTGAGGTCCATGTGACTGGGGGGGGGCTCAGTGGTTGGGGTCCATGTGATTGGGGGGCTCTGTAATTTGGGGTTGGGGTCCATGTGCTTGGGGGCTCTGTAATTTGGGGTCCATGTGATTGGGGGCTCTGTAATTTGGGGTCCATGTGATTGGGGGGGCTCTGTAATTTGGAGTTGGGGTCCTTGTGACTGGGGGGGGGGCTCAGTAATTGGGGTCCATGTGACTGGGGGGGCTCTGTGATGGGGATGTATAGGGGTGACTCTGTGAAAGGGGGGGCTCTGATCTCATGGAGGGACACAATCTTCCTTATAAACTCGACCTCTGGGAATAATTCCTCCTCATTCAATGTGCTGAATCTAATTGGACGGACCTGCTGGGGTGTTGCTGACTTCATAGCGGTACGGTAACCCTGTGGTTTCCCGGCCAATGAACAGTGTGAACCCCAACACTCAACTCCCCCATTCATTGTGTTCTGTTATATCTGATAAGTGCAAAAGAAATACTTGTTGATCCCGCCAGCAAACCTGTGAGCTGATAACTTCCTGCGCTCGGCTTTTATCCGTTACATTGTTCCCAGCGCTCCCTGTGGACTGCAGAATGCCTCCATGGGGAAGAGGAGGGGGGGTGTTCTGCAGTCCTGTCCCAGGGTGACAACGCTGCTCCTCCTATAGATGAGTATGGTAAGTGTGGTCACCCTGGGACAGGAAGTGTAATTAATTGCAGGATCACCAGGTGAGAATCAAGGGAATAAGTCTGACAATGAAAACTAATGCAGCCGGCAGGTCTAAGGAGTGAAATCTGTGATATATGACATGCTTCTTCTAGGGGGGGGTGATACACGGGGACTTCTTGATGTTGATGTGTGTGGTGTCACATGATTTCAGTGAGCCCCCTGACAGAAAACATTGTGTCCGTAGGAGAGACTCATCTCTGCACACACCTACCGCTAACACTCATTAATGGCGGAGTCTCATCTCTGCTGAGCCTTAGTATTGGCGGAGTCTCATCTCTGCTGAGCCTTAGTATTGGCGGAGTCTCATCTCTGCTGAGCCTTAGTATTGGCGGAGTCTCATCTCTGCTGAGCCTTAGTATTGGCGGAGTCTCATCTCTGCTGAGCCTTAGTATTGGCGGAGTCTCATCTCTGCTGAGCCTTAGTATTGGCGGAGTCTCATCTCTGCTGAGCCTTAGTATTGGCGGAGTCTCATCTCTGCTGAGCCTTAGTATTGGCGGAGTCTCATCTCTGCTGAGCCTTAGTATTGGCGGAGTCTCATCTCTGCTGAGCCTTAGTATTGGCGGAGTCTCGTCTCTGCTGAGCCTTAGTATTGGCGGAGTCTCATCTCTGCTGAGCCTTAGTATTGGCGGAGTCTCATCTCTGCTGAGCCTTAGTATTGGCGGAGTCTCATCTCTGCTGAGCCTTAGTATTGGCGGAGTCTCATCTCTGCTGAGCCTTAGTATTGGCGGAGTCTCATCTCTGCTGAGCCTTAGTATTGGCGGAGTCTCATCTCTGCTGAGCCTTAGTATTGGCGGAGTCTCATCTCTGCTGAGCCTTAGTATTGGCGGAGTCTCGTCTCTGCTGAGCCTTAGTATTGGCGGAGTCTCGTCTCTGCTGAGCCTTAGTATTGGCGGAGTCTCGTCTCTGCTGAGCCTTAGTATTGGCGGAGTCTCGTCTCTGCTGAGCCTTAGTATTGGCGGAGTCTCGTCTCTGCTGAGCCTTAGTATTGGCGGAGTCTCGTCTCTGCTGAGCCTTAGTATTGGCGGAGTCTCGTCTCTGCTGAGCCTTAGTATTGGCGGAGTCTCGTCTCTGCTTAGCCTTAGTATTGGCGGAGTCTCGTCTCTGCTGAGCCTTAGTATTGGCGGAGTCTCGTCTCTGCTGAGCCTTAGTATTGGCGGAGTCTCGTCTCTGCTGAGCCTTAGTATTGGCGGAGTCTCGTCTCTGCTGAGCCTTAGTATTGGCGGAGTCTCATCTCTGCTGAGCCTTAGTATTGGCGGAGTCTCATCTCTGCTGACCCTTAGTATTGGCGGAGTCTCATCTCTGCTGAGCCTTAGTATTGGCGGAGTCTCATCTCTGCTGAGCCTTAGTATTGGCGGAGTCTCATCTCTGCTGAGCCTTAGTATTGGCGGAGTCTCATCTCTGCTGAGCCTTAGTATTGGCGGAGTCTCATCTCTGCTGAGCCTTAGTATTGGCGGAGTCTCATCTCTGCTGAGCCTTAGTATTGGCGGAGTCTCGTCTCTGCTGAGCCTTAGTATTGGCGGAGTCTTGTCTCTGCTGAGCCTTAGTATTGGCGGAGTCTCGTCTCTGCTGAGCCTTAGTATTGGCGGAGTCTCGTCTCTGCTGAGCCTTAGTATTGGCGGAGTCTCGTCTCTGCTGAGCCTTAGTATTGGCGGAGTCTCGTCTCTGCTGAGCCTTAGTATTGGCGGAGTCTCGTCTCTGCTGAGCCTTAGTATTGGCGGAGTCTCGTCTCTGCTGAGCCTTAGTATTGGCGGAGTCTCGTCTCTGCTTAGCCTTAGTATTGGCGGAGTCTCGTCTCTGCTGAGCCTTAGTATTGGCGGAGTCTCGTCTCTGCTGAGCCTTAGTATTGGCGGAGTCTCGTCTCTGCTGAGCCTTAGTATTGGCGGAGTCTCGTCTCTGCTGAGCCTTAGTATTGGCGGAGTCTCGTCTCTGCTGAGCCTTAGTATTGGCGGAGTCTCGTCTCTGCTGAGCCTTAGTATTGGCGGAGTCTCATCTCTGCTGAGCCTTAGTATTGGCGGAGTCTCATCTCTGCTGAGCCTTAGTATTGGCGGAGTCTCGTCTCTGCTGAGCCTTATTATTGGCGGAGTCTCGTCTCTGCTGAGCCTTAGTATTGGCGGAGTCTCATCTCTGCTGAGCCTTAGTATTGGCGGAGTCTCATCTCTGCTGAGCCTTAGTATTGGCGGAGTCTCCTCTCTGCTGAGCCTTAGTATTGGCGGAGTCTCATCTCTGCTGAGCCTTAGTATTGGCGGAGTCTCATCTCTGGTGAGCCTTATTAATGGCGGAGTCTCATCTCTGCTGAGCCTTAGTATTGTCGGAGTCTCATCTCTGCTGAGCCTTAGTATTGGCGGAGTCTCATCTCTGCTGAGCCTTAGTATTGGCGGAGTCTCCTCTCTGCTGAGCCTTATTAATGGTGGAGTCTCCTCTCCACACAGACCGGCTGCCATGTACTGTCTCTCTAGAAGGAAGTCTATTGTTGAGTTGGTGAATTTCCTGCCAGTCAGTCATACAGGAAGCTTTGAAGCTTTACATTTCACCACAGCCGAGCCGGCTGCACCCCGGAACAGCTGCCCACTCATGTCTTCCATGGCTGATATATATATATATGATTTACACATCTTCTGTGGCAGGTTACTGATGGTATCTAATGAAAACCCCGAAACCTGCATAGAGCCCTGTGGACCAGCGGTTCTCAACCCTGTCCTCAAGTACCCCCAACAGGCCGTGTTTGCAGGTTTTCCTTTTATCTTGCACATTTGCTTTAAATCGGAGTCAATGGCTTGGTATTTTGGACAACTATTTTATCTAAGAGGAATTCCCAAAACTTGGCCTTTTGGGGGTACTTTATACCAGTGGCTCTCAACCCTGTCCTAGAAGATGTGTTGGAGAAGAAGACATAAAGATGATGGTTATATCTCTAAATCCCGACTCCAGAAACCTGGAAATTCCTTCTTTAATTGGGGTTGCTTCTGCAAGGGTTAACTGCTTGTATATGTCTTGGGGGGGGCACAGAAAAAATGTACCTACTTTATCCTCCCCTCCTCTGCATGGCCAGACCTGGTACAATCACCATTGAGTACAGGATAGATCAGAGGGCCCGGCTCATTGGTGGTATTCATCAGTTGCGCTCCTCCATAGACCTGCTGCACACGCTCAGTTGTGGGGGCACCAGGGCCACCATTTATAAAACACGGGGTGCCCATACAACCTACCTGACAAGTCTTGCTGGGTGGAAAGCAAGGGATGTGGCCAGTACAAGTTTGATGGACAGCACCCATGACCAGGCCCGGTACGGGAGGGCTGACTGGTACCCCCTTCCTATCGGCAGCCATTGGGGAGGGGGGGCCCAGACTTTGGCAGGGTAATGGAGGCCATGGAGGAATCAAAGTGTCCGTACTGCCCATAGCAGACATCTAGTTGTTTCCTCCCGGGAATCTGATGATGAGGATTTCTTCTCTTGAAGATTCTACATAAGGGTCCGGGCACACTAGGAGCAGGAAAAAGATGGCAGAAAAAGCGGCATAAAAATTCTCCCAGTGGCTCGTATTGCACAAGAGTTTAGGAGAGTTTGTGGGCAATTTGTTTTTATAAGCGTTCTTTTCCAAAACATTCCCCATTACTCCAATGTACTGTACACTTGAAAACGCTAAACCGTGCGTAATATGAGCGTTAAAGACGGACCTTCAACCTCTTCCTCACGTTACTTCCATTCCACCCCTCCTGCCATTCTGCAGAAGTATCAGGCTTTTTTTTGTTGTTGTTGTTTACCCTTTTTTTTTTTTTGGGGGGAAAAATGTTCATTTCAGTCTCGCATCACACCTTAGGTGATTGATGCCCTTCTTTTCCTGAATGAACACAATGAGTGATCGATACCCATCATCGCTGTGTTCATTCATAACTGAAGCATTGGCTGTATGGGGGCCCCGTGTCAGGTTGTCTGTATGGGGGGGCCCCCGTGTCAGGTTGTCTGTATGGGGCCCCCGTGTCAGGTTGTCTGTATGGGGGGGCCCCGTGTCAGGTTGTCTTTATGGGGCCCCCGTGTCAGGTTGTCTGTATGGGGGGGCCCCCGTGTCAGGTTGTCTGTATGGGGGGGCCCCCGTGTCAGGTTGTCTGTATGGGGGGGGGCCCCCGTGTCAGGTTGTCTGTATGGGGGGGCCCCCGTATCAGGTTGTCTTTATGGGGGGGCCCCCGTGTCAGGTTGTCTTTATGGGGGGGGGCCCCGTGTCAGGTTTTCTGTATGGGGGGGCCCCCGTGTCAGGTTGTCTGTATGGGGGGGCCCCCGTGTCTGGTTGTCTGTATGGGGGGGGGGGCCCCCGTGTCTGGTTGTCTGTATGGGGGGGGGGGCCCCCGTGTCTGGTTGTCTGTATGGGGGGGCCCCTCGTGTCTGGTTGTCGGTATGGGGGGCCCCCGGGTCAGGTTGTCTGTATGGGGGGGGCCCCCGTGTCAGGTTGTCGGTATGGGGCCCCGTGGTTTCTAACAGCAGCCCTGCATTGAGGGACTTCCACTGCTTGTATTTAGAAATAATTGTAAAGCTGTGTTGGTGAGTACAGAGCCGTATAATGTGCGTTGTTTTGGCCCTCAGTAGGCCGGGTTCCTCAGAACTGTCAGATGTCGCTGCTCACCGACTGTTTGGGTGAGGCTGTCAGAGAGGAAACAAAGTGGCAACCAACCGTGGCGAGGCGAGTGAAGGGAAGTGGTTTCTTAGTACATGCGTCTTCACAGAGAACGCAGCACACGCTGAGAGCGATAACGGCGTCCTGCTGGGTGTGACCTGGCCAGGCTTTCATACAGGAAGGTCTTCTGTACCTCCCCCACCCTGATACTGTGACACCTATGACATTATCATTACCGGCATCACACATCCTCCATTATATTACAATACAATTCTCATGCAATGTTTCAGAACCAGCAGAATTCTCTATTTCTATCTCTTCGGTACCCCTTCAATATTAAAGAACAAGTCCAGGGGAATGTGAGAGTTACATTGTCCAGCTTGGACCAACATACTCCTTTCCATAGCTCTGGGATCCCTTAGGAATAGGGTGACCAGATGTCCTCGGTTTCTGGGGACAGTCACTGATTTTTGTGGGTGTTTTGTAGCTCCTCCTCCAAGATGCTTCTTGCTTGGTCCCATAAGTGCCTCTTATTGTGCCCCCTAAAATTAGTAATTGTCCCCAGAAACCGAGGATGTCTGGTCACCCTATTCCAGAGGGATCTCAATGGTATGGAATATGTATACTTTAGATTGGTCCAAGTTGGACAATGTAACTCGCATTCACCTGGATTGTTCTGCAATGTTGAAGGTGTGGTTGCAGGTCCTCCAAGATGCTTCTTTAGTAGTTTTGG
Source organism: Lithobates sylvaticus (assembly GCA_028564925.1). Lineage (NCBI taxonomy): Eukaryota > Metazoa > Chordata > Amphibia > Anura > Ranidae > Lithobates > Lithobates sylvaticus. Next base: position 4,602,694 of record CM053037.1, read on the forward strand.
TCTTCTAGGTGCCTCCTATGGTGTCCCCTAAAATCATCGACTTTCCCCAGAAACTGGGGATGTCTGCTCACCCTTTTCCAGAGAGATCCCACAGATATGGAATATGCATACTTACGTTGGCCCAAGCTGAACCATGTACTTTTCACATTCACCTGGATTGTTCTGTAATGTTGAAGGTGTTTTGTAACTCCTCCAAGATGCCTTATTTGTTAGCTTGGTCTTATAGGTGCCCCTTATTGTGCCCCCTAAAGTCTGTGACTGTCCGCAGAAACTGGGGACATCTGCTCACCTTATTCCAGAGGGATCCCAATGGTATGGAATATGAGCACGTTGGTCCAGCTGGACAATGTAATTCTCACATTCACCTGGGTTGTTCTGTAATGTTGAACGTATTTTGTAGCGCCTCCAAAATGCTTCTTCGGTAGCTGGGTCTTCTTAGTGCCCCTCATGTTGCCCCCTAAAATTGGTGACTGTCCCAGGAAACCAGGGACATCTGGTCATCCTATTCCAGAGGGATCCCAATGGTATGGAATATGAGTACGTTGGTCCAAGCTGGACAATGTAACGCTCACATTCCCCTGGATCTGTTCTGTAATGTTGAAGGCACTCCTCCAAGCTGCATCTTCGGTACCCCTTCAATATTAAAGAACAAGTCTAGGGGAATGTGAGTTACATTGTCCAGCTAGGACCAACATACTCATTTCCATAGATCTTGGATCCCTCAAGAATAAGGTGACCAGATGTTCTCGGTTTCTGGGCATAGTCACTGATTTTTGTGGGTGTTTTGTAGCTCCTCCAAGATGCTTCTTGCTTGGTCCCATAAGTGCCTCTTATTGTGCCCCCTAAAATTAGTGACTGTCACCAGAAACCGAGGATGTCTGGTCACCCTATTCCAGAGGGATCTCAATGGTATGGAATATGTATACTTTATATTGGTCCAAGTTGGACAATGTAACTCGCATTCACCTGGATTGTTCTGTAATGTTGAAGGTGTGGTTGCAGGTCCTCCAAGATGCTTCTTTAGTAGTTTGGTCTTCTAAGTGCCCCCTAAAATTGACTTTCCCCAGAAACTAGGGATGTCTGGTCACCCTTTTCCAGAGAGATCCCACAGATATGGAATATGCATACTTACGTTGGCCCAAGCTGAACCATGTACTTTTCACATTCACCTGGATTGTTCTGTAATGTTGAAGGTGTTTTGTAACTCCTCCAAGATGCCTTATTTGGTAGCTTGGTCTTATAGGTGCCCCTTATTGTGCCCCCTAAAATCTGTGACTGTCCACAGAAAATGGGGACTTCTGCTCACCTTATTCCAGAGGGATCCCAATGGTATGGAAAATGAGCACGTTGGTCCAGCTGGACAATGTAATTCTCACATTCACCTGGATTGTTCTGTAATTTTGAAGGCGTTTTGTAGCACCTCCAAGATGACCTCTTCAACATTTTAAAGAACAATCCAGGTGAATGTGAGGGTTACATTGTCCAGCTTGGACCAATGTACTCCTATTCCATACCATTGGGATACCTCTGGACTATGGGTGACCACATGTCCCCAGTTTCTGGGCATAGTCACTGATTTTGGGGGCGTTTTGTAGCTCCTCTAAGATGCTTCCTGCTTGGTCCTAAAAGCCCTTTATGGTGCCCCCTAAAATCAGCGAGCTTCCCCAGAAACCAGGGACCAGAGGGATCTCAAGGGTATGGAATTATGTATACATTAGATTGGTCCAAGCTGGACAGTGTAACCCGCATAGTCACCTGAACTTTCTGTAATGTTGAAGGTGTTTTGTAGCTCCTCCCAAGAGGCTTCTTCAGTAGCTTGGCCCTATAAGTGCCCCTGGTCACATTGGCAGGATGCGTGGCTCATTGTCTACCATGCCTGGGTCGTGTTATATCACCAGGAATGTCCCGGATTTTCAGACGGAACGTCTGTGTGTGACGCGGTTGCCACTTGTAATGACTTTTACAGATAACATCTGCCTCATTCAGGGCACTGTCCCCGCGCCGCGTCCTGCCAGCTGGCGTTTAGGTTGCCCAGACGGGGGAGAATCAGTTTTTCCTCCCAGTCTCTCCTGCTCTGTCTGCCTTCCCTCTCCCATTTCATCATTTTTAAAAGGCAGTAAAATCCTAAAAATATTTCTGCTGGTTCCTCCGTATTTGAAGTGCGCTCATAACGTGGCATGTTAATGGGTCTCCTTCCATGTGTTCCCTTGTAACGTCTCCATGTGGGCTTTTATGGTGCCCTGACACCTGCTTTCCCAGATCTTCTCCCATTTTTATTGTAGGGGAATAGTCGCATGTCCATCGGGGTCCATCTCCACCAATCTCAGCAGATTTGTCTGACTGGAAAAACTGGGCAACTGGGACCGCATTCCTTCCTGATCTCCAATATTCCCAGATTATCCTTCACTCCTTATAAGCTGGGAGACAAGGATCCAGGATTGGTCTCTGTTATTGATTTTGTGATTACTACCCAATGTAACCATCTCCTGTACCATGTCTGCAGTCTCTGACCCTCTCCTGTATCATGTCTGCAGTCTCTGACCCTCTCCTGTACCATGTCTGCAGTCTCTGACCCTCTCCTGTACCATGTCTGCAGTCTCTGACCCTCTCCTGTACCATGTCTGCAGTCTCTGACCCTCTCCTGTACCATGTCTGCAGTCTCTGACCTTTTCCTGTACCATATCTGCAGTCCCTGACCCTCTCCTGTACCATGTCTGCAGTCTCTGACCTTTTCCTGTACCATGTCTGCAGTCTCTGACCTTTTCCTGTACCATGTCTGCAGTCTCTGACCGTCTCCTCCTGTACCATGTCTGCAGTCTCTGACCATCTCCTGTACTATGTCTGCAGTCTCTGACCCTCTCCTGTACTATGTCTGCAGTCTCTGACCCTCTCCTGTACTATGTCTGCAGTCTCTGACTGTCTCCTGTACCATGTCTGCAGTCTCTGACCGTCTCCTGTACCATGTCTGCAGTCTCTGACCGTCTCCTGTACCATGTCTGCAGTCTCTGACCGTCTCCTGTACCATGTCTGCAGTCTCTGACCGTCTCCTGTACCATGTCTGCAGTCTCTGACCGTCTCCTGTACCATGTCTGCAGTCTCTGACCGTCTCCTGTACCATGTCTGCAGTCTCTGACCGTCTCCTGTACCATGTCTGCAGTCTCTGACCGTCTCCTGTACCATGTCTGCAGTCTCTGACCGCCTCCCGTAGTATGTCTGCAGTCTCTGACCGTCTCCCTTAGTATGTCTGCAGTCTCTGACCGTCTCCCTTAGTATGTCTGCAGTCTCTGACCGTCTCCCTTAGTATGTCTGCAGTCTCTGACCGTCTCCCGTAGTATGTCTGCAGTCTCTGATCGTCTCCTGTAGCATGTCTGCAGTCTCTGACCATCTCCTTCTTGGCGTGCCTATGGGACAGGAAGTGATGATAATTCTCCCCCCAATGAGTTGACCTTTCCCTACTACATCCATACCAGAGCAGCGTGTAGCCTGTGGATCTCCTATAACGTATGGGAAGGTCCTACACATCCTTTACATTTCCTGTGGGGTTGGAATTGTTTTGTGATTTGGATGTTCAGCATTTCTGCGCGGTTTTCCCACAGTGCTGCACTTTGACCGCATTTCCTCCATGGAATCTGTGCAGTCTGCGATATGTCCCATCGCGATGAACGGTGAGAGTGGCACGCAGGAGTGGATTTCACCTCCAGGGAATTATCCGTATGTTATTATCTGTCGACGAGTTTGGTGAGCCCAGATCTCCGGCGCTGGTCTTGACAAGCAGATTCAATTGCAAGAACAACATGTCCGGGCCCATTCCCTTCCTGGCGTGTGCCTTTGGCAGTAGAATGTAATACAGACAGACAAACCCCTATCAATTTCTTATTTATTTTTTATCATCTGTGTCCCATTGTTGGAGATTTTCCTTTAAATTCCTGTCCAACGGCCACAACAGGAAGTGGGAGGAAAACCCCATAAAGTGAGGAAATCCCTGGTTGTTACCAGAACTAGTCTCCCCCAACAATTACTCAATGTCTATTGCTGACAATGCCTCTCGGCTTGACGTGATGATGACACAACATACATGATCAGAGGGACACAGATCAGAGGGACACAGATCAGAGGGCTGCAAGTTCAGCAGTCTTGGAGTGTCGATGGCCCTCAAAGGAAATAAGGGGACACTGGCAGCAGTGGTGGGACCTGGAAAGACGGGACAAGTTTTATTTGTTGTACCGTATAATGATAGTACCACAAGTTCTACATTAAGGTGCTTTATGTAAGAAATGCCAGCAGGTAGCTCTTTACGGAAGAGGCTCTCTATATTTCTTCTGCCTTAAATGCTCCCGTCTGGTCTGTATTTTTCCCCCAATTATACACCTGAGTCACACATGCACAGCACAGTGTACAGTCTTGGCGTGCCGTAGATGCTGGGGCAAAATAACCCCCATATGCATGCTTTACATCGTCCCTGGCAGGCATGTGATGACCCCAAAACCAAAAGTAGATGATGTCTGATGACTCCAGACCCTGAAGAGGACAAAGATGTCTGATGAATCCAGACCCAGAAGAAAAGGAGAAGGCCTCTGATGACTTCAGATGCAGAAGACCAGGAGATGTTTGATGACAACAGACTCAGAAGAAGACTGCGAGAAGATGTCTGAAAATTCTAGATCTAGGAGAATACCATAAGAAGACCTCTAATAAATCAAGACCCAGAAGATGACCTGGAGAAGATGTTTGATGTCTCCAGAGCTAGAAGACCAGGAGAAATCTTCCCTCAGAGAAAGGCCAGAAGAAAGTGTCTGACACCAGACCCCAAAAATGTCTGGGAGAAGACCGCTGATGACATTAGACCCATAAGACTGGGAGAAGGCATCTGATGATACCAGACCCAGAAGAAGACAAAGAGAAGGTGGCTGACGACTCCAGACCCAAAAGCAGATAACGAGAAGATGGCTGATGACTGAAGACCCAGAACAAAACAAGGAGATGATGTCTGATGACTCCAGAAGCAGAAGAAGACAATGAGATGATGGCTGATGACTCCAGACCCAGAAGAGGACAAGGACATGATGACTCCAGACACAGAAGACGACCAGGAGATGTTTAATGACAACAGACCCAGAAGAAGACTGGGAGAAGATGTCTGAAAACTCTAGACCTAGGAGAATACCATAAGAAGACCTCTAATAAATCTAGACCCAGAAGATGACCTGGAGAAGATGTTTTATGTATCCAGAGCTAGAAGACCAGGAGCAATCTTCCCTCAGAGAAAGGCCAGAAGAAAGTGTCTGACACCAGACCCAAAAGATGTCTGGGAGAAGGCATCTGATGACATCAGACCCATAAGAAGACTGCAAGAAGGTGTCTCATGACTCCACACCCAGAAACAAATCAGGAAAAGACATCTGATGACTCTTAATCCAGTAAAATGCTGGGAGAAGATGACTGGTGACTCCAGACCCATAAGAAGACACCTGATGACTCCAGACCCAGAAGAAGACCTGGAGAAGACACCGGATGACTCCAGACCCAGAAGAAGACCTGGAGAAGACATCGGATGACTCCAGACCCAGAAGAAGACCTGAAGAAGACATCGGATGACTCCAGACCCAGAAGAAGACCTGGAGAAGACATCGGATGACTCCAGACCCAGAAGAAGACCTGGAGAAGACAACTGATGACTCCAGACCCAGAAGAAGACCTGGAGAAGACAACTGATGACTCCAGATCCAGAAGAAGACCTGGAGAAGACATCTGATGACTCCAGACCCAGAAGAAGGCTGAGGGAAGATGCCCGATGTCTCCTGATCTTCTATTGTTTCTGGAGTCCTTATCAATGGCTGTGATGGAGCAACAAGTGGATGCATGGATGTTGCATCTCTGAAGGAGAGTGCTCTATCACCACATCGATCAGCACACGTGTTACGTGTACCATAACACGCACCATCTGGTGTGATTAGTGACAGTCAATGCCAGTGCCATGCTGTGACCGCTCCATCTACCACACCGATGGGGACATTGGAGTTAGGACAATGTCCGGCACTCATTTTCCTTCCATGGGTTTCCTCCTCCAGTGAATGGACACACTAATAACGATATAAAATAATCTCCCTCTCACTGGATCATTTGTCCTCTGGAATTCCCCCAATTCTCCTCCCGGCGCGGGAAGCTCTGGCCATTGTTCCCCGGTGTCAGAGGACGGGTCGCCCATTGAGTGTGGAGCCATTTATAAAGAATGGCCGCAGTGTTAACATAGATTTAGTGTCCTGGAGCCACACAGAGGGGGAGAGGGGCGACCGAAGGCAAATGTTACTTTGTCATCGAAATTCCAGGAATAATGTGATTATAGAATTCCCACCCGGGGGGCACAGCGCCAGAGACGGGAGATTATCCTGATATCGATCTGTGTGGATGGTTATATCGATACAGAGAGATTATAATGAGATTACTCCTAGCTGGGGGGGTGAGAGAGAGGGAGACCCTCCAAGTGGAAGGAAAGGGCTCAGCTCAGAGCACAGGGCGTGCTGAGACTTGTAGTCACCAGACAGATCATGCATTGCTTATACAGGGCATGCTGAGACTTGTAGTCACCAGACAGATCATGCATTGCTTATCCAGGGCATGCTGAGACTTGTAGTCCCTGGTGACATGTTATAAAGTCTATAAAGGTCATGCTCAGACTTGTAGTCCCCCAGTCACATAATATAGACCCTTATACAGGTCATGCTGAGATTTGTAGTCCCCCAGTTGCATATCATATTGTCTATACAGGTCATGCTCATACTTTTAGTCTGCTGTACTCATCATATGGAGTGTATACAGGTCATGCTGAGACTTTTAGTTCACTGGTCACATAATATAAAATGTATACTGATCATGCTGAGACTTGTAGTTCCCCCAGTCGCATAGTATAAATGAGTATATTGTGAATGAGTGTATACAGCTCATGCTGAGACCTGTAGTGCCCAGTCACATAATACAGACTCTATACAAGTCCTGCTGAGATTTGTAGTCCCCAGTCACCTAATATATAGTGTATACAGGTCATGCTGAGACTTGTAGTCCCCCCCAGTCACCTAATATATAGTGTATACAGGTCATGCTGAGACT